>JAQHUG010000416.1:1346540-1363967 GCA_028555095.1 Dicrostonyx torquatus
TCTTGTAGACCAGGCTGGTCTTGAACTCACAAAGATCCGCCTGCCTCTGCCTCTTGAGTGCTGGGATTAAAGGCATGCGCCACCACCGCCCGGCTAGCCTCGACTACTCTAAAACAACAAAACAAAAACATACAGAAACAGGGAACTGAAGAGATGATGCAGCAGACCATGGTTTGATTCCTAGTACACATGTACAATGGTATACAACAGCCTGTAACTCTAGCTCAAGATATCTGACACCCTCTCCTGGTCTCCCATGGGATCTGTATACACACACACACACACACACACACACACACACACACACACACACACACACACACTAAAATAAAACTATTAAAAACAAGAAAAAAGGAAAACCCTAAAGAATAGAATTTTCCTAATGCAGTGACATTTGGATGACGCTGAACACACATACTCTACTGCTCTTCATCAGAGCTATGTGGTTTACTGACCTGTTGTCCTCATTCTGCTGTCACCTCTCAGCCACTGCAACAAAATATAACCTGTCTACTACAGATTCCCAAACTTTACTATTCTAATGTACACTCACGTACATGAAAGGACAGGAAAGTGACAAGGCTCACTTTCCACATTCACTCTACCCACTCACCTCCCAGCTCAAGTGCTTTGTTCCCTCCACCCCCTGCCAATACCTCTTGTAATTGTTTTTAACTCTATCAGATACTACCTCTTGTACCTTCCTTTCTCACTGCATATAACACCATACTGTCTCTGTCTGTACCTCTCTCCCCATAGGACCTAGGCTTATACAGAGAAGAATATAGAACAGAAGTAAGTTCTCCTTAGTCAGGAGCCCAATTTCTACAGGTCAGGGGAGCTTCTCCAAGGGAATATGAGATACTACACATGTCACTAAAGCCCAGTGGCAGAGCAAGTCATTTGCTAAAGAAATGCTGTCTATGCCAGATGTGGTACTGCTGTTTATACTCCCAGATACTTAGTAAGCTGGGGAAGAAGGACTACAAAATTTAAGGCCAGCCTGAAGATAACTTGAATTGTCTGCAAATGAAAACTAAAACTTGAAAAGGAGAGGAGGGCTGGCCTCAGTGTTCTCAGTGACATAAAAATTTTAGAGCAAGAAAATGTCGATAGAATGCACTTTTCCTATTTTCAAAAGAATCCTAAGGACTCTAGCCAGATGGAATGGTGCATGATTTTAATGCTAACACTTGGGAGGCAGAGAAAGGTGAATCTCTGGGAGTTCAAGGCCAGCCTGGTACAAACAGAGTTCCAGGACAGCCAGAGAAACCTGTTTCAAAAAAAAAAAAAAAAAAAAGAACAAAGCCAAAAAAGAGTCAAGGACTTTGACAGGGAGAAATGTGTTTACCTACTTGTAGAACAGGGTCACTGCTACCACCAGTGCTCTGAGCTCTGAGCTGGCTAAGCTCTGCATCTGTGGCCTCCTTGGTAGCCAGGGCCTCCTGCAGGCGACGGCTAAGAATGCTCACAGCATTCTCATAAGCCTTGTGCTTAGTCTTCATCTCCTTCTGAGCGCTGGTCAGATCTGAGCCCAGCCGCCTCATCTTCTGCTTCTGTTCTGTGATGGCCCTGAGACATGAGTGAGAAAGCTGAGTTAAGCTCCTGTGCAGCCAACCAGCTCCCTGGCCTGAAATACCAAGGGCACACGTTATAGTTCACCCTCCAGGGCTAGATGGTGGATTGTTTCTTATTCTTATTGTGTGTGTGTGTGTGTGTGTGTGTGTGTGTGTGTGTGTGTATGTTTGTCCTGGAACTTGCTCTGAAGAACAGGCTGGCTTTATACTCAAGAGATGTGCCTGCCACCACACCGGGCTTAGGGCAGTGGCTTTTGAGAGGTTCAACTCAGCCCGACTCTGTCATGCCAGAACCTGGTTGACCCTCAGGAGAACTTGGGTGAGTGTGTTCTTGCTCTGGTTTGGTTGCTGAAGGGGAAGAGGTATCCATCAGTCCACACTAGAGGACAGGAAAAGCCATGTAAATCCAGTGAGTCACATTCACCATCATCAAGACCTGCCCTCCTCTTTGAGTAATTTAAAAATGATTTTGTGATGGGTATGGCAGTATACACCTGTAATGCCAGTATCTGAGAGGCTGAGGTAGAAAGATAGCTACAAGTCAAAGGCTATGCTGAACACAAGACAGCTGGGGTTACAGAGTGAGAGCAGAGAAACAGCATACTCCAACCAAAAAATATCTCCAATATTCTTTCTGAAGGTCAAAAACAAACTCTTAACAGGAAAATTTTACCAGATGACAAAACACAAACAGCAGAGAATATACTATGGAGTAACAAGGTCCCAAAAGGCTGGGACTCAGAGGTCATACTGTAATCCCAGCATTTGAGAAGGGGAAGCAGGACTATCACAAGTTTGAGGTCAATCTAGGTTATAAAGAGATACTGTCTCAGATCTCCTGAGTAAAATTGGGAGTCTGGGGACCGTGTGGGAGGGTTGAAGGGGGGAGGGAAGGGTCAGGGAGGGGAGCAGATAAAAATGTAGAGCTCAATAAAAATCAATAAAAAAAAAAAGGAAAGAAAAGAAAAGAAAAAGAATAATAGGGATAGAAGAATCCCAGCTATGCAGAAAGTGTGTCAGTTTAAAATGTACTGTAATATTGATCATGGGACTGTATGAAATTGCTATTAAATGGTTAAGGGCTCATAGAGGGCCATACTAATTAAAAAAAAAAAGAGATTGTCTCAAAAGAAAAAAACAGCTGTCTGTCAATAGAGAGATAGACAGATAGGTAGGTAGGTAGATGGCCCAAAAGGGTGTTTACATATGTGTATTTACATGTGTATATTACTAGTTGCTGATAAGGGTCATATGTTTAGGTTTGTATGTGTGAGCACAAAAGGTTAAGATGGATGAATATCAAAGTGTCAACCTAATGAAGGAGCAGGAATGTGGGGATATTGACACCAGTGTATGAAATAAAAAGTCAAATTAAATAAAAGGAGGAGATTTTTAGGGCTAGGAATGTAGCTCAGTGGCAGAACACCTGCTCAGTAATGCTCAACATTCAGGGTTTCAGCCCCAGCTTGGAGGAGGGGTATGCTTCTGTATGATTGAGCAAACCAACTTATAAACTCAGATTATGTAGGAAAAAGGTAACTGCCAAATCATGATTGAACTTTAGAACTCAGGCTCCAGGCTTCCTTTTCATAAGCCTAAGTCCAAAAGGAGTATGTTAGGAACACATCAGCATCAAGGGCTGTACAAACTGTTCCTGCTCTCAGAAGAGCTGGTGCCCTTCACAGGGGAGTGTATGCTGCTTAGACTTACTTCTTGGCTTCTTGCTGCAGCTCTTTTATTTGTTTCTTTAGTGTCTCATTGGCCTCAGTAAGGGCTACCATCTGCTCTTTGTCAAACTGCAAAGACTTTAAAAAGAACAAAGAATAGCCAGTAAGTAAAAAGCGACCTACTTCAGGTATTTGTCACTGATGAACAATACTTCATAGAGGTCAACAGTATTTCTGAGGGTTGGAGAGATAGCTCAGCAATGCAGAGAACTGGGTTCTCTCCTAGGGGACCCATGTTCAATTCCCAGAACAGTTTATAATCATCTCCAGTTCCAAGTGATTCAATGCCCTTTTCTGGCTTCCATAGGTGGCATGCACATGGTACAGAGATATATGTGCAGCCAAAATACCCATATACATAAAAAACATTTTTGGCCACTTGTCTAGACCATTCTTGAAGTTTATGTCCTGGCAGGAAAGACAAGCTTAGGTTAGCCCAGGATTTACTTGATGCCTCATGAAAGGAACAAGCAAGGTGCTTCTGGGTGAACACTGGATACACCATCCTTACATAAACATACTGGTCACTTGTCTACCTGAATCTTGCCCTGGACCTGTGTAAAATGGAGCCTTTTTTGTTCTAGCATCCTGCATATAACTCTCCAAATTTCTCACCCCAGGATATGATCCTTAGGACAGACATCTCTACTCACAAGTCATCCCTTAAACCTACCTTGTCTCATCACCAAGCCAGTCACTGCATTCATTAAAACAGCAAGACTCAGGAGGTATGGCTGTCCAAAGGGCATGTGTAGCTGCATGACCCTTTCAGTGACTGTACCCTGCCTAAACTCAGGCTATCTGCAGAACACTCTTTCCTTTTTATCTGGTGCCAATTTTGTAAACTTTGAAGCTCAACCAGTAGTAGCTCCAAAGACCCTGCCATCACAACCAGTGTTACTTATTCTACCTTATATACAGTAAGCCCTTAGCACACTTGGCTGAACCCATCTCTTGTACTGCACAACCTATGTATTGCATCCTACCTGCAGATGAGTCTCCATTTCATCTCGTTCTTTCTGCACTGACTGAAGATGCCCCTCAAGATCTGCCATCTTCTGGTGAACCAAGGACATCTCCTTTTGCAGTCGTGAGTGTTCTACTTCCACAATCTTCTTCTCTCCATGCACCTTAATTAGCTCCTGCCTCAGTTCTTTCATCTCGGAGTCCAGTCGTTTTTTTGTGGTTCTCAGCTCACTAATGAGCTGGTCTTTGGAAGTAGCATCTCGCCGGTAGGCCTCTACCATTACCTTCAGGAAAAGACAAAATTAATAAGCCAGTGCCAGTCAACATCTTACGCAGGAAATAAGGCTGGCTTACATAAAAATGTTTATCAACAATTCAAGGGATAACCCCACCTCACCCACATTCTCAGAGAATTAGAGGCAAGAGCTCTAATCACTAAACTATATCTCTAGCCCTAAGGCACAACTTTTTATACAAAAAACAATACAGTTTATGAAATCTAACACTACTCATTAAGAAATACCAATGAGCCGGGCGGTTGTGGCGCACGCCTTTAATCCCAGCACTCGGGAGGCAGAGGCAGGCGGATCTCTGTGAGTTCGAGACCAACCTGGTCTACAAGAGCTAGTTCCAGCGCAGGCTCCAAAGCTACAGAGAAACCCTGTCTCGAAAAACCAAAAAAAAAAAAAAAAAAAGAAAGAAATACCAATGATAATGGCATGTCTGGATTTCTGTCTCATGATGTCATGATGTGACTACAAACTAT
The DNA here is from genome assembly GCA_028555095.1 of Dicrostonyx torquatus. Lineage (NCBI taxonomy): Eukaryota > Metazoa > Chordata > Mammalia > Rodentia > Cricetidae > Dicrostonyx > Dicrostonyx torquatus. Next base: position 1,351,577 of record JAQHUG010000416.1, read on the forward strand.
GCCTCCCAAATCTGGACATTGTGTGAAACATCCCATTATCCTCCTGGTATCCTTGTATGTTCTGGGTAATCTCACAAGGGCTAATTTCCCTTTAGTTGGGGTGCTTGGATTCTGAAAGTTAGTCCTTCGCATATCTCTGTAATAAACTGAAACATAACTTATAAACAAGCTCTGGTGGATCTTCCTCTCTTAGAACAATACATTCAACTGATTCCGGCAATGAAGCAAGGAATCAGCCATTCCTCCAACAGGAGACAAGGGCTTCACAATACAAGACTTATGCCACAGACCTGTTGAGTACAAACTAAATTTGTTTTTAATGTTAGATTGTGGTGAAGTATACTTCATATACCAAACACAACCAACATACACTGACAAAAAAATGTAGAGCACACACAGATCTTGGAAGTAATAATGACAGGGTATCCTGACAGGTACTGCAATGGTAGTTATTACACTTAGTCTTTGAGGATCATAGACCCTACCTCCGGGGAGAAATGGCATGCTACCTCACTGACTGCAATGGGGGACAAGTTAGAACAAGTACAATGCCTTTAAAAAGTATAAGGCCTAGATGCTTTTCTCTTTCTGATTTTGTTCTACTGAAGCAAACAGACTACTCAGAATATGCCCAACACTTGTTTCTCATGTCTTACCTTTTGCTGAAGAAACTGCTCCTTTACCTTCTGCATCTGTTTTCTCAATGAGGCTGTCTCTTGCTGCAAGTGCTCCACCTACAGGACAGGTTTGCAAAAGGGTAGGTGACTTGACAGTTCTAGGTCTGTGCCCTGTGGCATTTCTTAAGAGTCAGCACTAGCTAGAGCGCAGAAGGTGGCTTTCAGTCAGACACATACATTCTGATAGCCCATGGGCTCCTCAGGCAGGACACATAACCAACATCCTCCCTCCTTGCCACTTAAAAGCACAAAGACAAGATGAAGGGCATAATGCCGGGCGGTGGTGGCGCACGCCTTTAATCCCAGCACTCGGGAGGCAGAGGCAGGCAGATCTCTGTGAGTTCGAGACCAGCCTGGTCTACAAGAGCTAGTTCCAGGACAGGCTCCAAAAGCTACAGAGAAACCCTGTCTCGAAAAATCAAAAAAAAAAAAAGAAAAAAAAAAGATGAAGGGCATAACAGTGAAACAAAAAATGAGGCAGGGGATGCTCTAGAGTAGCCAGAGAGGAAATACTTTTAAGTTTTGTGGGTCACATGCTTGCTGCAGCTTCTCAGCTCTGTTCTTGTAGCAGCCAGACACAGCAACCCACATCCTTGTGACTTAATGCATACCAGAGACCAGCCCACCCCTATTACCTGGAAGCTAAGACGGCAGTTTCTATGCCATCTCAGGCCCCAGACTGAGACAGATCTGCACATAAAGTACCCCAGGAACTCAGGGATGCACGATATATTTGAAGGGCTACTGGTACAGCAAAACTTGCTGCTGCTTTGTTATTTCGTGTGAGAGAAAGAGATTCTGGGGATTAAACCCTGGTGCATATGAGGCAAGTATTCTACCACTAAGTCACAGCCCAAGCCCAATAAAAAAATGCTTTTGAACAAGTCAGACACCCTACCAGGGCTCTTTCGGCACTCTGTATGGTACATCTCCATGATATATGATAGAGATACCTAGACACATAACATTATTCATTCAATTATTATTACATTCTCACATTCTAAAGTGTCAGTCAAGTCATGTTTACCTGGCAGCAGTTAAGAGCACTGCATGTGATCACCATCTTAGATGGTGGAAAATGAGGTCAGTAAACCCCAGAACCTTGTCTGGACAGTTTTTTTCTCAGACACCCTTGTGGATATGTGCTGATTCTAACCAGCCAGGTGAGACAGCCAGCACCTGGGCAGGGCAGAAGCTGAAAGACAGCAGTTTCCCTGTAAGGCTGTTGATAGGCCCCTACCCCTCAAGTCAGGAAACAGACTTCAAAGCTCCAGCCAACATTTAGGAGAACCTCACTCCACTATGCTGTTACATCTTTCTTTAATGAAATCATAACCCAATACAGTAAAATCTCAACATGATAAATACTGTCCAGTGTCATCTGAGGTCCCTCTTACCACACTAATTGAGAACTCTGACAATTCCCCTTAAATTAATGTCTCCAAGAGAAGAAGACCATAATCCCTAATCCTTTGTCCTTACACAGCAGGATATTCAGGCATAATCATTCCAACACAAGTTCTATTTTCTGGACATCTTTCTTTACTATGTTTTTTTTTTTAAAAATAGATTTGTCAATGTCAGTGTCATAGTGTTAGCACACTGCTGTTCCCCATATATGGCTAGCCCAGTGGGCTGTGCTTTTACACACCAGGAACCTGCTATGAACTATCTGTCCTACCTTGAACATTGTATCACATGACTGGCTTGCTACATACATGCAGGAAGAAGCCAAACTAAGTATACTGCAGCTTCTCCTCCAGCTGAGAGTCATAACATCAAGCAGCAAAACCTGGTGCTTTCTTGGCAGATACATTTAAAAGTCCCATACAACACTTATTTTCTCAGTATCTGTTTCCTCCACACCCAGAGGCCAATGGAGTTAAAGGTTAGAACAAGAACTACTGGTTTCCTGTTCAAGAACACTCTTCCACTGGTCACATTTGTAACATCCCAGAAAAGAATCAATCTATGGTCCTTCCAGAAAACAACTAAGACAGTATTACCTGGCTGGACTTGACAGCCAATTCTTGTCTCAGTTGTTCCAACAGTCCTGATGTCTCCTTAGTATCTTCTTCCAAATGCTGTACTCCTCTGTCAAGTTCCTCCTTGTCATTCCTGGCTGAGTGGAGAGCCACTTCCAAAACAATCTTCTCATTCTGCAAGAAGTGAATTGTGTCCTCCCTGGAGTCGGCCTCTCTCTGCAGCTCCTCTAGCCTTGCTTGTAGCTCATCATAACGTGTTTGCAGGTCATCAAGAGACTGCCCCTTGGACTGTAGAGCCTCCTGCGTGGAGGTGAGTTGCTTTATCACACCTAGATGCTCTTGCTGAAGTGCTGCAAGCTGCTGCTCTCGCTGGGACAATGTCAATTTCTCCTGAAAACAAATGATAAACTTAATATGCTGCCTGCCTTCCACCTGGTACAAGAATTTATACATTTTTGATGTTCAGGATTTAAAAACATTTGATGAATTCATTGAAGGGTCTTTTTTATGTAAAATTTTTGCATAGAAGAACATAAATAGAAGCAAACCTGGTTGAGCTGGCAACAGAACAGTCTGACAGTCAACAAACATCCTAAACTAATACAGCCTGATGCCAGAGATCACACACAGGCTACCCATGAATGGCACTGGAACATGCATACCAAGCAAAGCCCATATACAAATAAATCTCTGTGAGCCTGGGGTTCAGGAAGGAGTAGTAACTTGCCTGTTCCAATTGTTGCTCTAGGGATGCTGCTGCATCTGCCACTTTCTGTAACTGTGCCCGTTCACCTTCAAATTCTTCCAGCCTCCTTTGGAGGTCCTCCTCCACCATCGTCTTCGCCTCTTGAATCTGTAAAAATGCTGCCTCCTGATCCAACATGTCAGCCTGAATAAGAAAGTGTTTCTTTTAAAGATTTATTTTGTGTATATGAGTTTTTTAAAGATTTATTTATTATTATGCATAGTGTTCTGCCTGCATGTATGCCTGCACGCCAGAAGAGGACATAGACCTCATTATAGAAGGCTGTGAGCCACCATGTTTTTGCCAGGACTGAACTCAGGACTTCTGGAAGAGCAGCCACTGCTCTTAACCTCTGAGTTATCTCTTCAGCCCATATGAATGTTTTGACTGCATGTATATATGGGCACCACCTGCATGCTTAGTGCCTGTGAGGCCAGAAGAAGGCACTGGATCTCTTGGAACTGGAGTTAAGATGGTTGTGAGACACAGGGTGCTGGAAATTCAACCTGGTTCCCTCGAAAGAACAGCAAGTGCTTTTAACCACTAGTAACAGTATGTCCTTTACTTGTTTGTTTGTTTGCTTCTAGATAAGGTTTCACTGTAGCTTTGAAGCTTATCCTGAAATTTATAGACCTTGAACTCAGAGATCTGCCTGCCTCAGCCTTCTGAGTGCTGGGATTAAAGGTGTGTACAACTACTACCCAGCTAAATATGGCATTTCTTAATAATTTGACTATAAATGGTAAAACCTGACATTGTGATGCCTTATTTTTTTTAAAAATATAAGATAGAGGCTTTTTAATTACATCATATGTATGGGGAAAAGATGCAGTATACATCTTTTTGAGGTCAAAGGACAACTGTGGGAGTCAGTTCTCTCCTTCAACATGAAACTCTTGCTTGGCGGCAAGAGCTTTACCACTCAGCCATTTCACTGCTCCTTCCACTTTACTTTTGAGTTGTAGGCCTCATTGAACTACAACTTCCTACGTGGACCAAGCTGGCCTCAAACTCAGAGAGATCTTTCTACTTTTGTCTCCCAAGTGCTGGGATTAAATATGAGTGCTGGAAGCTGGGAAGTATCTTTAATCCCAGCCCTTGGGAGGCAGAGACAGGCGGATCTCTGAGTTCGAGGCCAGTCTGGTCTATAGAATGAGTTCTAGGACAGTCAAGGCTGCATAGAGAAACCCTGTCTCAAAAATACAAACAAACAAAAAAAATGAGTGCTGGAATTAAAGGAATGTGCCAACACACTGAACTCTTTTTTTTTTTTTACTTAAAAATGCAGGTCTATAAGTAGACCAAGTTGGTCTTAAACTTGCAAATTTGTCAAATTTCTGCTTCTACTTTCTTTCTTTTTTTTTTAAATCTTATTTCCTTCTTTGGCTAAGTTTGCTTTATTTATTTATGTTTTATATATGAGTGCTCTGCATATATGCCTACATGCCAGAAGAGGGCATCAGATCTCATAACAGATGGTTGTGAGCCACCATGTGGTTGCCGGGAATTGAACTCAAGACCTCTGGAAGAGCAGCCAGTGCTCTTAACCTCTGAGCCACCTCTCAAGCCCTGCTTCTACTTTATGAGTGCTGGAATAGCAGTGGGTATACATTATCACACCCAACTTTGGTACATTTCTTACAGGAAATAATTTATACATCAAATTATTGTCATTGGTTCTTTACAGAGCCTTTACTCATTATGGCTCTCAACATGGTTCTGTCCCATTATCTGAGCCAAATGGCTGTGTGACTGTGTGCTCCATATTGGGGTGGGGGAGCAAAAACAGGAAGTGTTGTAGTATGAGGGGCGGGTGTGTTCCCAGCACTGGGCTAGCTTACATTTGAAATAATTACACACAAATTGGATTCATTTAACACACTGCCTGGCCCATTATCTCTAGCCTTTTCTTGGCTAACTCTCACATCTTATTTCAACCCATTTTTAATAGTCTGTAAGTCACCACGAGGTAGTGGGCTTACCGGGAAGATTCAGCATGTCTGACCCTGGCGGCTTCATGGTGGCTCCCTCTGAGCCAGTCTTCTTCCCAGCATACTATTCTCTTTTCCCGCCTATCTAAGTCCTGCCCTGTCAAAAGGCCAAGGCAGCTTCTTTATTAACCAATGAAAGCAACACAAAATACAGAAGGACCTCCTACACCAGGTAGAACGTTGAAAAGATGAGAAATCAAATGAGCCATCAGTAAGCTGAATTCTGTGTTAACTATCTATGAAAGGTCAGGATCAAAACTGACCCAGAAACATAATTCACAACCATTACTGACTACATTTTTTTCTTAATATAAAAAATTCTTTTTTACATTTAGTGTGTGTGCAAGTGCACTTCAGAGTAATAATGGTGGCATTATGGTGGTCAGAAGATAAGTTGCAGGAGTCAGTTTTTCTTCCACCATGTAGGTTGCAGGCATCTAACTTAAGTCAATAGGCTTGGCAGCAAGCAACTTTACCATCCTGTCAGTCACTGACTAGATGCTTTGATTTCTTCTTCTTTGCTTTTTGTAACAAGAATATCAAGCATTATTACTATCCATTTTATACAAAAGGAAACTAGGGCAAGAGATGTGGCTTGTGGCAGAAAGCATACCACTAGCACATATAAGAGCTTATGCTCTGCTGGGGAGTGGTGGCACACGCCTTTAATTCCAGCACTCGGGAGTCAGAGGCAGGTGGCTCTCTTGTGAGTTTGAGGCCGGCCTGATCTACAGAGCGAGTTCCAGGACAGTCAGAGCCGTCACACAGAGAAATGCTGTCTTGAAAAACAAAAATACAAAAACAAACAAAAGAGCTTGTGCTCCATCTCTAACAAGAAAAAAAAGGGGGGGCTAGGGATATAATGCAGTTAGTAGAATGATTGCCCAGCACTCACAAAGCTCTGGGTTTGATCCCCATATCACATAAAAAGGAATATTGTGGGAGATGTATATACTTACAATCCCTAGGACACAGAGGCAGGAGGTTAAGAGTTCAAGGTTATCTTAGTTATAGAGTTTGTAGCCAGCCTGGCTACAAAGACCTGTCTTAAAAGACAAAAAGAAAAGACTCAGATAAGTTTAGGTTAAGAAATCATCGAGGATGGCTGGAGAGATGGCTCAGTGGTTAAGAGCATTGCCTGCTCTTCCAAAGGTCCTGAGTTCAATTCCCAGCAACCACACGGTGGCTCACAACCATCTGTAATGAGGTCTGGTGCCCTCTTCTGGCCTGCAGACATACACACAGACAGAATATTGTATACATAATAAATAAATAAATATTAAAAAAAAGAAATCATCGAGGACAGTGGTTCTCAACCTATGGGTCAAGACCCCATTGGGGGTCATATATCAGATATCCTGCATATCAGATATTTATTTACATTACAATTCATAACAGTTGTGAAATTACATTCATGAAGTAGCAGTGAAATAACTTTTTAAAGATTTATTTATTTATTATGTATATAATGTTCTGCCTGCATGTGTTCCTGCAGGTCAGAAGTTGGCACTAGATCTTCTTTTTTTTTTTTTTTTTTGGTTTTTCGAGACAGGGTTTCTCTGTGGCTTTGGAGCCTGCGCAGAAAAGACAGCTTGTAGACCAGGCTGGGGCACTAGATCTTCTTACAGGTGGTTGTGAGCCACCATGTGGTTGCTGGGAATTGAACTCAGGGCCTCTGAAAAAAACAATCAATGCTCTTAACTGCTGAGCCATCTCTCCAGCCCAGCAATGAAATAATTTTATGGTCAGGGTCACCATAACATGAGGAACTTATTAAAGTGTTGCAGTAAGAACCACTGCTAGGGTGTTACAGAGAATGTGATTTGGATCCAAGCAAAATATACTGTATTTCCCATCATCATCTAGAGATGATCTTTAGAGATATAGACAATGCCTTTGGGAGAGCAGTGGGCACTGCAGGACTGAAGGCAGGTTGAGTGCTTACAAACAAAAAACACTATCATCACTGGGAAATACTATTTAACATACAAATATACTTTCCCCCATTCATTCTGTGGCTAGTTCTGTCCCCAGATGGCAACAGTACACTGTGCACTGGTAGGAACTCAGGTCCAAAGGTTTAGAGAAGAACTACAAGGTCCCAAGGACACTCAGGCCGGAGAAGATGTGTAATTCCAAAATGCTGAACAGCTATTACAGAACATTGCTCAAAGGGATTTTGCTGTGCGTGATATTTGTATGGTGCATGCACATAAGTGAGTGGGAACACACTCATACATATATACATACATATACATATACATACATATATACATATACATATACATACATACATATATATATATATATATACACACATACACACACATACATACACACACACACACACAGAGGCCCAAGGAAGATACTGGGTGTCTGTCTATGTTTCCATCATACCACCTTGAAGCAATGTCTCTCACTGAAGTGAAACTTGCCATTTTGTGTAGGCTAGCCAGCCAGCAAGCTCACAGGATCCTCGTCTCAATCTCCCACAAATGCTGGGCTTACAGGTGCATACAGCCACGTCTGACTTTTATGTAACAAGTATGTCCTCACACTTGCACAACAAGTGCTCTTACCTACTATGCCATCTCTGTAGCTCCAGAAGAATTTTTTGAAATATTACATAATATAGAAAAGTATACAGAGTCACAAGATACATTTATTTATGTTCACTTATAAGTAATTTGATTATGTCTGTGCATGTTTTACACTTGCTAGCAAGAGCCAAAGTTAGATAAAAATTATCACTCCACCATCACCACAGTCCTCACCTCAATGCTTTGGAGCTGAACAGCTATGCGCTCTTTTTCCTTGATGGATCTATGCTGAGTTTCTGTCAGCTGATGGGACAGAGACACATTCTCAAGCTTCAGGTGCTCCAAAAGGCCTGCCTGGGTCATCTGTCCAACCTTCAAAGAAAAACCCAGGAGGTTAAAATTAGCTATTAAGTGTAGGCCATCCTCTCATTTGTCACTAAGATGCTCTCTCTGTTAACAATGGCTACTGGCTGACCTCCTAAATGTCCAATGCAGGGAAAGCTCCTGCCCTCTGTCTTCTGTCTTCCACCCCAGGACTCAACTCCACAAATCCTCTGCCAGCCTATGTTGAACTGGAGCCATGTGGGTCCTCTATTGGGGAGGGAGGTGCACCAAGAATTCAGGCCTTCACACCTGAGATCATGCAGTTTGGACATGACCTACACTGGAGTTCGCACTTAAGGTCCACCTGTAAACTAATAACCAAATCCCACTGGATCACCACCAGGTCCGGAGACAATCAAGGCCTAATTTGGCTCACAGTGTCTTCGAGAGAGGGAACTCAGCACCCCAAACCTTCCCCCAAGGGGTGAGCAGCAGCAGAGAGATGCAAAATATGAAAATACTTAAGTGCAAAAGGTCTGTGGCAAGATCTCCCTCACCTCATGTACAACCCTGGCAGACCTCCTAAACTGACAAGTTCAAGATGGGACAGAACAATGGACCTCAGAGCTAGAGAAGCTGCAGAGAGCAAGGGAAGAAATACAGCAATTGCTGGGGCTGTGTTTAAAGACAACAAAAAGAAAAGGACTGCCCTGCATCTTCCACCCCATTGAGTACTACAGAAAGCGGGACAGAAGCAGCATGAAGAACCCTAGTTACAGAACATGAAAAAAGCAGAAGTTTCTCAAATCACCATGCTCCTTGATTACTGTTACCTTTCAATTTCCCTGACTTACACATGAATTCAACTTCTTTGAATATTCTACACCTAAAGAGCATAGCAATTTATGTCTTCTTTCTTTCCTTTCTCTCTCTCTCTCTCTCTCTCTCTCTCTCTCTCTCTCTCTCTCTCTCTCTCTCTCTCTCTCTCTTTGTCCTGGAACTTGCTTTACAGTGCTTTATAGACCAGGCTAGCCTCAGAACTCACAGAGAGCCACCTGCCTCTGCCTCCTAAGTGCTGGGATTACAGATATGTGTTTGCATGCTTGACTAAGCTAAATTTTTCAAAGAATGACTGAAAGTGCTCTTTTGCATCTTTAATCAGTATAGTCAGTCAGGCCTGACCTTCAGTGTAAAATATATTCCAGAAACTTGCCTATTTCTCTTGCATGTTTCAAAGGCATAATGCCTAAGTAGAACTCCCAGATAGTGCCATGTGAAACCACACACATGTTACTCCTGTCTAAAGGATACACAGACCAACACATCCTTTCACACATGCAAATTCAAAGGCTGGCTTGTTTTTAGCTTCTGCTAACAAAATAAGAGAGAGGAAAATGTCCCTTACAGGTCTTGAAAGCCAACAGTTCAGGTAGGAAATATCTATTGGTCAAGGCCAAGCAGTCAGAGAAAGATCAAACTCTGACAAGGATTACCTGCCAAAATTTTTTTCACACAAGGACATCACAAGAAAGAGATTCAAAGCACAGAGGACAGGATGGGAGAGCCTCAAAGCCCAGGAAATTTATGTTTGAGGGCTCAGGTCAAAGGAAGATTGACCCTTTGGTTGAAAGGAAGGCATGAAAGGCTATTTGTAGAGGAGGAGTGTGGTTATGAAGTAATCATCAGATACTAAACAAAAACATGTATATGAAATCTAAAACCATAAACACCTTTCCTCCCATCTTGGTAGCTTTGAATGTGATCCTTTTTTCTCAGTCTTTAAGAGTTTTGGATGCCATCACACTCAGTTTAGAAACACCTTTGTAATGGAGGGGACAGTACATGCCATATCCTTGAAAGAAGTTTCCTGCACTATACCTGGATGTGGGCCACCTCTCCCTGCAGCCTGACCCTAGCCTCCTGGGCCAACTCAAGCTGCTGTTGGTACCACTGCCGGGCATGCTGCAGCGATGTAATTTCAGCCTGTGATGCTTGTAGTTTGCTGGTCAGTGTTGTACGCTCCAGCTGTACTTGGTGGAGCTGACTCTGTAGGGCTGCCATCTGCTGCCGAAGGTCATGCACTGAAAGCAAGCACAGCCAACTCAGACCAACCAAAGCCACAGCTTTATTTGACCTAACGTTGAAGTCAACGGAGAGAAGCAGTACAGTTCATGTTGTGTATATGTCGTGGACAGAGAACCACTGCTCCCAGACAGATAGGGGGTTCTTGGGAGTCCCTCAACATAACAGTTCTAGTAACTAATGAATGTATCTGTTCATTTACCTGAGTTTGTTTAAACACACCTTATTTATCTCCTGAATTATTTCTCTATTATCTAATAATTAAGATAAATGACAGATGGGTGAATAATTTGCTCTTAAGTATTTTAGATAACACATGAAATTTGTAGGGATACATGTAGAATAAACACACAGCTCAACTACTCCCAAAACACTGGGTTAAGGGGAAGAAAAGAGTAGAAAGGATTATTTCTAGTGGTCAAAAGCCAAAATCAATTTCTAAGATTACAAAACCTATTTTATGCAAAAGCACAGACTTTCAAGAGTTCAGCCAGAATTCTATCTACTCAGGAATGTAGGGACTCTCTATTCAATGCTAACACGAACCTGAACCTTCTCCCACTTGGCTGTAGACCTTACCTGTGTTGTCCTTGCTGAGGATGTTTCTCTGCATGTCCTCTACTTTGGCCATCAGTCTCTGATACTGCTCCTCTGCCACTTGCAGGTCATTGTTCGAGGATGCCAGGCTGGCATTTTTAGCTTCTAGCATGTTCTGCAGGTCAGTCATGGCCCGTTCCAGATCCCAGCAAGACTGCTTCAAAGTGTTCACTTCAGAACTAAGGGAGTCTTGCTTCTGCTGGCTGCTGTGACTGTGCTCTACCTGCGCCTGCAGCCTTGTGCTCAGGGCAGCAAGCTGGGCCTGTAGCTCAGCCTTCTCTTGAAGTGCCTGAAAATACCCCAAACGAGCACAATGGCTTTCATAAAAATAAGTTACTTCTATCCACTGTTTTAACAAGACTGCTGAAACTTATTGCATCTACAATTAGTGGGACAGAGAAAATGAGTGTTACTTAAAACATTCTACCCCAAAACCAGTCACTTACACATGACAGTCAGCTGTCCCTCATATAAAAGAAGTTGAAGGATCCCTAAGAGATAAAAGCAATCAGATTCTGATCACTGAAGAAAATCTGCAAAACATCTGCAGAAAAATGCTGCTGTTGTAGAAACTCCAGGGCTGAACCAGGGCAGACGGAAGAGTGGCACTGAGTAACTACAAAAATGCCACAGGACAGAGCATATAGAGCAAATTTAGCCCAGGAGCTACAGAGGAGCCATCAGGCAAGTGAGGGCTGGGTGTGTTACTTGGTGGTATAGAGTTTGGTTAGCATGCAATTGGACCAGAATTCAATCCCTAGCACCACAAAAGGTGTCGGGGGAGGTTGATAAATAAAAAGACAAAAACCCAGCCACTAGCACATTCTACTCACCCTAAGTCTATCTAAGAGTATGTATAGGAACTCAACACACTAAAGAAAATTGTAAAGACAACATGTTCAACAAACAGAACAAACACCAAAAGGAACTGAAATAAATCAATAAAATTCAACAAGATTTTATTTATCTTCAGTGATAGGTATTAACCCCAGGGACTTATGGATGCTAGGCAAATGTTCTAACCCTGACCTGTACCCAGGTCAAGAGGAATTTAGAGCCAGTATAACTGACATCCACATAAAACTGCCAGAGATCTGTGTAGCTCTTGAGTTTAGCAGGACCCACTTCACAAGAACATTAGAAAACAAAGCAAGTGAAGGTGCTCAGACCGACCTAAGAACTGAACACACAGAGGAAGAATAAATGGAGGTGAAAAAGTACAGAAAACTGTGGGCAACCAAAAATTACTCTTAAAACCTCTGAAGTCACCTTTGAAGACTGCTTTATGTGTAACTAAATTAACTGACTGATGCCTAAGGAATTTTTAAGCATGACATATGCACTTAGCAAAGCAATTTAATCTCACCACCACACATGGCTTTTCATACTGTAGTATGTGTTTATAGCCTCAGGACTCTTGCTGTCTCAGTGTGTGTGTGTGTGTGTGTGT
>JAQHUG010000416.1:1365917-1387369 GCA_028555095.1 Dicrostonyx torquatus
AAAAAAAAAAAAAAAAAAAGTAAATGCAGAAGCCACTGCAAAAAGTATTAATGGGGACAAACAAAACTGTTACTCATCAGAGAAATGTAAAGCCACCAGGAGAATAAACTATCAGACTCTCAGGTATATTTAAGACATGCTCTTGGCAAATTCTGATGGAGACAAAGGGAAAGAATGAGTTAGTTATAACACAACACACACAACTTTGTATAAGAGCGACATGCTCTAGAGACAAAATGTGTAACATGGACAACTGGGCTGATGAATTACACTTAAGGATATCTATAAAATCACACACAGAAAAGACAAAAAGATATTGTTTTCAAAGACTTGCCGCATTAAGCAACAATCAAACGCCCCTTACCTGACTGGCTTCTAATGACAAAGCCTCCAGCTGTCCTTCAAGTCTCATTTTATCTTTAAGAATCTGCAACATTTCATCTTGTGTTTCAGCAAGAGAGCTCTCCATGGATATGCTAGGGGTCAGAAGTATAAAGTCAGGAGATGAGAATATAATACTTGTTAGTCCTTTATCCCTCTTCATATTGTCCAATTTCTACACACCCTTTCTGCTTCTCCTGTTTTCTGGATCTTTTTGTTTTGTTTTGTTTTTGCTTTTTTAAAAGATAGAGTCCTTCTTTTATGTAGGAAATACACAGGTCCTCTGTGACCTGAAACTCCCTTATGATGTCTAGACTGATCCTGAACTTACAATTCTCCTGCCTCAGTCTCCTAAGTGCTTGGATCATGGGTATGCATCACTAACACCCACCTCCTCCCAGATTTTAAAATAAACAAGTAAAAAGCCTTAAGCAGTGTACTTAATTTTATGTTCATGCCGCCTATAAAAGAACATGCTCCAGAAACACAAGTTTGTAAGCATCTGGGAAGTCTTAAGAGATAGGTTTATGTGAATATGAGAAAATAGATGCTTTTCATACCACACAAGTGGTTTAGTGATGGCTCTACTTATAAAGTGACAGAGCTCTGAGTAGTTGAAAAGCTAATGTAAAGATTGGGGTGCATTAGCAAAAGCACATGGCATAACCGTGGTTGAGAGCCTAGAGTCAAGGCTGTTGACTTACCTGCTGCAGACACTGTCTCTGCGGCTCTGTACCTCCCCGTTGGCTTCCTGGTTCTGATCCTGGCACTGGGCTGCTGCAGCCTGTAGTACATCTTTAATAGAAGGAAACTGACCCAGGGCATCAACAGAAATCTCCTGGCCATCAACCATATAAGCTGCTCCCGGCATGCCCACATTAGCCAGGACACTATGGGCCCCTCTTGCAGAGAAGCTGCTGTGTGAGGAGCTGTCACTTTCATTTCCGTCAGCCTCCGACACACTATCCCCAGTCAGTGAGGCACTCTCTGCACGGTTATCAGTCTCAGGTGATGGGCTCAGCTCAGATACAACTGAAGTGCCGCTTCTACTCTGTTTCAGGGAACCTCCAACAGCAGCAGCAGTGGATCCTAGGCCACCAGAGCCACTTGAATCTTCAGTTCTGTAGTCAGCCAGACTCCGAATCTTGCTTGATTTGGAACTCTTTTTCTCCTTAGAATGTGCCAGCAGCCCTAAGCTGCCCACCTTGGGCCCTCGAGGAACACTAGTACGCAGGAAGGAATACTCTTTTGTCACAGCTACAGTACTGGCTCTTGGCAAGTTTTCTGGATTTAACATGAGCTCAGGATCAAGTGTACTAAAAAGTTTCATTTTTGTTGCAGGTTGACTGAACTGAGAAGAAAACCAAAGTATAAAATATGATTAAGACTAGCAAGCAGCATTCTAAAATTGTCATCCATAAAGCATGTGCCAATGAACACTCTTTCTACCAGCGGCAGTCTGCCAGACCCTTAAGAATGCTGGTGCAGCTCATCTTAATTCTCTTTCTCTCACCACTCAGGTTACATTGAGTAATCAGATTTGACCATCCGGGGCCTCAAACACATCCTTTAATAGCCATCACAGGGAAAACATTTTAAAGTGAGTAACAGAACAAGTCCTGCTCATCTAACTTTCTTTGCAAAACTTTCCTGGCTATCGTCCTGTGTTAGTTTCTCAGATATAGAGAAAACCTTTTTTTTTTTTTTTCAAAAAGTTCTATTAAATTAGGTCAACTTTAGTTTTGAAATTATTTTAGTTTTGAAATTATTCAAGAGGTAATGAGCATCTTTATTCATATCTGCTTATACATACCTCACCAAAAACATACTGTACCCTTTCTAGTTGGGTGAGGAGGATGGTGACAAAGGGGTCTCATAGTTCAGGCTGATTAAGACCTTGTGATTCTCCTGCCTCCATCTTGGTACTAAGGTAACTGTGTCAAAGCACCCAAATATGTGAAACTCTTGCTCCATTTTAAATTGTTTATTATCCTTTTAATTCCCAGCTAATTTTTTAAATCATTTTTATTGTTGTAAATTATCTTTTCCAAGTGATCATGGTAGGATAATTACTGATTTTTCCCATTAATAAACAGAAATAATAAAGACACTTTCTTTTCTTTCTTTCTTCTTTTTCTCATTTTTTTAAAGACTTATTTATTATGTATACATTCTTCTGCATGCATGCATTCCTGCAGGCCAGAAGAGGGCATCAGGTCTCATTATAGATGGTTGTGAGCCACCATGTGGTTGCTGGGAATTGAACTCAGGACCTCTGGAAGAGCAATCAGTGCTCTTAACCTCTGAGCCATCTCTCCAGCCCCCAACAGACAATTTCTTAAACCAGATTACATCTAATAATGGTTTTGACTTCATTATTCATAGTTTTCCAAGGCATCATCAATATGCAAATAACACCAATTCTGTTAACCAAATTAACACCAAGCCTGTTAGGATTTCTAACTCTTACATCATATACTAACTAGAAATTCCAAAATAGCCTGAGTGATAGTTGGGATAAAGGAAAAACTTCAGCTTTGTATGTCAACATAACTTTATTTAAAAATTATTATTATTATTATTATTATTTTTGGTTTTTCGAGATAGGGTTTCTCTGTAGCTTTGGGGCCTGTCCTGGAACTAGCTCTTGTAGACCAGGCTGGTCTCGAACTCACAGAGATCTGCCTGCCTCTGCCTCCTGAGTGCTGGGATTAAAGGTGTGCGCCACCACGGCCCAGCCTAAAAATTATTCTTATTTTATGTGCATAAGTGTTTGCCTATATGCATATCTGTGTGCCATGTGCATGCCTGGTGCCCTTGGAGGTCAGAAGAGGGTGATGGATGCCTTGGATCTGGAGTTACAGAGGATTGTGAAATGTCATGTTGGTGCTGGGAATCAAACACAGATGCTCTGGTTTTTTTTTTTTTTTTTTTGAGACAGGGTTTCTTTGTAGCTTTGGAGACTGTCCTGGAACTAGCTTTTGTAGTCCAGGCTGGCCTCGAACTCACAGAGATCCGCCTGCCTCTGCCTCCTGAGTGCTGGGATTAAAGGCCTGCGCCACCACCGCCCGGCAACACAGATGCTCTGGAAGAGCAGCCAGTGCCACCTCTCCAGCCCCAGCATAACCTTCCCTCACAGGAAAATTTCAATCCTGACTTCTAACAATTTATGTGATCCCAGGGGAGAGATGGGGGTGGGGGATGACAAACATCCCAAACACTGCAGTTAAACATGTGCTAGAAACTGCTGGAAAAGAACACAAAAGGAAAGGTTGAGATGGAGAAACTGGACCTTACATTACAGAACTCACACAGAGGAAATGGGACACAGCTCAGACTCCAGTCCAGACTTACCCTCTCCTGCTGCCGCTTCACTCGGTACTGCAGCAGTTGTTCTTCCAGGCGCTGCTGGGCCTGCAGTCGGACCTGTGCCTCATTTTCCAAGGGTAATGTAGAAGCAGTGGAGCCTTCAAGGGAAATGATCATTGAGAAGTTGATAGTGGGCAAGGTACAGAAAACAAGTTGGCAATCACAGATTAGTTGTTTTAAATTTAATCACCAGTATATTTTAGCTTATAAACCACAAATAGCCATCTATATATCATGACAGTTTCCAGACTGAGAAAAAACTGAGAGCCACAGTCACTGCATATAGATAAGATCTGTCTGCAAGTGACACAATGCCATGATGGGCCTCTTCTCATAAGAAAAGATATTTTCTTATGAAGTTACATTCACAACTATGAAATTACATTCTCAACTGCTGTAATAACAAGCCTTAACACTGTATAAAAATCAAGACCATATTTATTCAAAGACTATCTATTTAAAAGACAAAGTGATTAGTTTCGCTGTAGCGCTTAATGCAGAGTGAAGACCTGGAAGGCTCTACCTTTGAGGGCTATGGGCAGGCTACAGCAGTTTCCTGACAAATGAGCTCAAAGCCAGAATTCATACTCAAGGATAGTAAGCACAAATGGAAACTTTTAAATTAAAAAATGATTTAAAATGTTTAAAACCTAACCTGTTGGGAGGCAAGTAACGTAGAGTTACTGCAGTTGCAAACCCAAGACAACAACTCTCACCAGAACTGGGTTTGCGGTTTGATCCTAATAACCAGCAGATGTGTCTGTGAAACATCAGCAGAATACTAAGATGTCAAGGGGGGGGGAACAAATGCAATAATTCAACTATTTTTATATACATCACCCTCTTCAGGTATGGATTCTAAAGAAGCAACATTTATAAAAAGAGATTTTCAAAAAAAAACAAACAACTTGCCGGGCGTTGGTGGTGCACGCCTTTAATCCCAGCACTCGGGAGGCAGAGAGAGGCAGGCAGATCTCTCTGAGTTCGAGACCAGCCTGGTCTACAAGAGCTAGTTCCAGGACAGGCTCCAAAGCCACAGAGAAACCCTGTCTCGAAAAACTAAAAAAAAAAAAAAAAAAAAAAACCTGTAAAATATGGCCAGCTCCCAGATTCACTAGGAACTGACCACCATGGTAAGCAATCTATGCACTGACTTTTCAGAGGTACTGTAGTTCAAGTGGTCTGGCCATGTGCATAACAAATTCAAGGGTTCTGCCATTGCACAGATGCCACAAATCAGCAAACTAAACTGGGTTTAAAGCTCCATGACAGGATGACATGGATGACATCCACAGATTCAGGATGACAACAGATTCATACATTGTCACTAGCAAGGTGTGAACGCCCTAGAACTGGGGAGGTAAGATCAAGTATGTAAGTTCATTTTAAAAATGTATAATTTTATTTATTTATTGGAGAGGTGGGAATATGCAAGTTCCAGGGCATGCTTGTGAGGTCAGAGGTCAAAGTGCATGAGTCATTTCTCTTTCTATCAGTATGAGTTCGGGGAATTGATATCAGGTCGTCGGGATTGACTGCAAATGCCTTTAGCGGTTGAGTCATCTCATCAGACCCTAAATTTATGAATTATTCTTATTCTTTATTTTTTTTGGCAAGTATATGTTATGACACAAGTGAGGAGGTTAGAGGACAACTTTGGAGAGTTGGTCCTCCCCTTACACCTTTACATGGATTCTGGGGACTCAAACTCAAGTCATCAGGCTTTGCTTCTTTATCTACTGAGCTACTGTCTGCCTACAAGACATCACTTGATTTAAATGCTGGTACATTTTCAGAAGTTTAAAATGTACTACAACACTGACAAAATGATGCCAAAAGCAAATCATTCCAAAAATGACAGTAACAATGTCCAACTGATAAAAAGATGCTCAAGTTCTTGGCAACTGAAGTAAAACAATGTATCATTACTTCACCACCATCTATTAAAAATGCAGCACTGTGTACAGAGACACATGTCTGTGGTTTCAAACTACTTGGAAAGCTGGAGTAGAAGGATCACTTGAGTTTAAGAAGCAGATGCTAAAGGCAGGCAGGTGGTGATGCAGGCCTTTAATCCCAGCACTTGGGAGGCAGAGGGGAGGAGATATTTGTGAGTTTGAGGTCAGCCTGGTCTACAGAGTGAGTTCTTTGTTATCTAGGGCTATACAGAGAAACCCTGTCTCAAAAAAAAAAAAAAAACAGAAGAAGAAGAAATAAAAAGAAGAAAGAAGCAGCAGCAGAGACTAGCCAGGGAACACAGACCTCATCTGCAAAACTAACAGAAACAGATCAGTTTCAGTACTCGGGAGCCAGAGGCAGGTAGATCTCTGTGAGTTTGAGACCAGTTTGATCTTCATGTATACTTCTAGGTCATCTAGGGCTACACAGTGAAACCCTACCTCAAAAATAAAACAACACAACAACAAAAGAGCAAAAGTGGATGCAAGCCTGTAATCCCAGTAGTTAAGAGACTGAGACTGGAGAATCACAAACTCTATGATAGTCTTGCCTGTACAAATTCAAGAATATCCTGGGATATAAAGCAAGAGTCTCAGAAAAAGACAAAAACAAAACAAAACAGCCAAAATAAATAAACAAAAAACCTTAACAACGACAACAACAAAAAGCCCACCCCACCAAACAACAGCAACACACACACACACACACACACACACACACACACACACACACGAAAAAAGAAGGAAACAAAGGTAAGAAAGAAAAAAGAAAAAAAGAAAGAAGAGTGTCTGTATGGGGGAAAGTGTCTTCACCAGTTACTGGCAATATGACTCTGAGGGATAAACTAAAGACCTGCTTGGCCCACAGAGGAGCAATCATAGTGGCCCAAGGACATGTATACCAAGATCCTAGCTGTTACAATGCCCATTATGGCCAAGGATTAGAATATATCAGGAAAGCCAGGTGATAGATAGTCCATGCCTTTAATCCCTGCATTCTGGGACATATGGATCTCTGAGTTCTGAGGCCAGCCTGGTCTACAGAGCAAGTTCCAAGAGAGCCAGGGCCACATAGAGAAACGCTGTCTCAAAAATCAACCAAACAAAGAGCAGAAAGTAAAAGAAATACATTAAGTAACAGGGAGCTGCCAACACAAGTAGTGGGGGAGCCACAAGATAAAATCAAGTGTTTTAATTTTATAAAATTATTTAAACAATAGAATCCTACTTTAAAATTACCTTTTAAAAAGTATTTATTTTTAGGTGTGTGTGTGATTCTGAGTGCAGTTAACCACAGTGTGACAAGAAGGCATGAGACCCAATGGGGATGGGGTTACTGAAATGCTTGATATGGGTGCTGGGAACCAAATCTGGGTACTCTGTAAGAGCAGTAAACTCTCTTAATTGCTGAGCCATTTCTCTAACCCCTAAGACTCCTTTTGTTTAATTATAGGGGTTTGCTAAGTTGATGGGCTGGCCTCAATTTTCAATGCTCCTGCCTTTGCTTCTCACAAGTAGCTAATGACAGCCATGTACGCTTCATTTTAAAAGACAATGATGAAAACTCTGGTTATGTTTATATAAATATGCAATCAGATCCTTTGCATATTTATATGAAGAGAATCTGGTTTAGCAACTTAAAATGAAGCCCCTGCCTGTTGGCTGGCCACCCATGAAGAACGACATGTGCGGTGTCTTTGTCAGGGAGTCTGACACTTGCTAGTACTGAATGGAAGAAAAGTTCCAACATCCAGATGTACTTGCATTCTTTAAAGGGAAGCTACATCATTAAGATCATCCCTTTGCCTCCCCTACCGAGTACTAAGATAAGACAGGACTGCTCACACAAGAGCAGCCAGGCACCGATTCCCAACAGAAGATGCTGACAGCAAAGGGTGGGGAGTCCAGAGGGAATGGATGCTTACACAGTTGTGTTTCTTGCATGGGAAGACTGAGTCTGAGAGACTGCAAAGCTTCTTTTCTAACACTGCCCTCAGCACTAGTTCCCTGAGACTTCCTTAGGTTGTCATGGAAACCATCCACACCTGCAGAAGCATCAGGTACCACTGGGCTTGCTGTGGGATCAAGAGACAATGGAGGGTCTGGGAACTGCCCATTCTGACAGAGGGCCTCCTGGCTGGATCTATCTGGACTTCCTTCTTCCCTAAAAACACTGTTGTTTACCTCAACATTGGCATCTGGAAAGAGAGAAAAAGAGTGTTAGACAGTATTTGAAAAAGCTTGTCATTTCCAGACACACAGCTATATGTAAGTCCCATGAGCATAGCATATCCACATTTTATAAGTCTGTTTTCTCTGTCTCTCAGGAAATAGGCCCTATACTTGTCTTGGGGCAGGGAGACTTTGGGGCAAAGTCTCATGTCCTCACTTGTAAGTCACCTCACCCTCCACACTATGACTGTGGTATTTAATTCATGTTTCCTTCCCACTTAAATAAGAAAAAAAATTAAAAAACCTTTGAAAGTCTTTTTTTTTAAGAGTGTGTGGGAGGGGGGCAGAGGATTAAAAGAAATCTGAGAATTTTTCAATCACGTACAGGTGAGAGCAGGGCTAATCAGAGTCCATGCTCACATTTTCATGGACTGCTTTCAAAGTTAAGTTCAGAATATGTTCTCCCCCAAAGAGGTAGATAATCAAATCAGAGTGATTCTGCAAAAGTGAACAGAATCCAAACTTTGTTTTGGCTTGATGAGTAAGAGTTAGGTATTATAAAAACTCTACTTACAAGCCAGGTGTGGCTGTTCATGCCTATAATCCCAGCACTTGGGAGGTACAAGTAGGAAGGTCAAGAGTTCCTGATCATCCTTAACTATTTAGCAAGTCTGAGGAAAGTCTGGGGTCCAAGAGGCCATACCTCAAAAACACTAAAAATTTTAAAACCTAGGTTTGCCTAAACCCAGCCTCAACCACTGTCATTATTGTACAAAGAACTAAAAAACAGTTCTTCCTCAAAAGATATAAAGACTTCTCAATTTAGACTTTCTTCTGCCTTCTCCTGGTGGGTAAACCATTTATCAGTAAGGAGGGAGGGAGGGTTTATCCTAAGGAATTCCCAGGCAGAGTGACCTAAGATCTCACAGGAACTAATACCAATGGGTACCAAGATATATCCAGAGAGCATGCAGGAATATCTCACCCCCCCCTTTTTTTCTGCTCAAGCCAAGTAAAACAGGGTTGTTACTTACAAATAAAAGGTCCTCACATGCATCCTTGAAAAAGAAAGCCACGCCAGGTGGTGGCGGCGCACGCCTTTAATCCCAGCACTCGGGAGGCAGAGGCAGGCGATCTCTTTGAGTTCGAGACCAGCCTGGTCTACAAGAGCTAGTTCCAGTGCAGGCTCCAAAACCACAGAGAAACCCTGTCTCGAAAAACCCCAAAAAAAAAAAAAAAAAAAAAAAGAAAGAAAGAA
Organism: Dicrostonyx torquatus; assembly: GCA_028555095.1. NCBI lineage: Eukaryota > Metazoa > Chordata > Mammalia > Rodentia > Cricetidae > Dicrostonyx > Dicrostonyx torquatus. The sequence goes on from JAQHUG010000416.1 coordinate 1,375,056, forward strand.
AAAGAAAGCCACAAGTAGGAGGTAAAGCACAGAAATCCTTAATGCCAAAGATCTGTTTGCTGTAAGATGTAGGACACAGATGGCCCCACACTGTCAACTTTACTAAAGGCCACCCTTTGCTAAAGGGTGCAGGGATTCTGGCTCTACACTGTCACCCTTCATGAAAGGCTGCATTTCAGATACAAGTTCCAAGTGGCTGATACCACTTTCTGATGTGTAGACTGCTAAACAAAATGAGTTTTGAGCAACATATTACACTTTAAACAAAATCTAAAAGCAACAAGATCCAATATGTATGAAGACTTTGTTTCCAAATATAAGCTTAAACATATACATCCTGATGAACAGAAGACAAAAAAGGCTACATCCACTTATTGGATGTTCACTAGGCAGTAGGGATTGAATCAGGGCTTCACATATGTCAGGGAAGCATTCTACCACTAAGTTATATTCCAGCATTTTTGGCACATTATATACAACACTCCTATTTAACCCTCACAACTACCCTATGCATAGGTTCCATGAATCTTCCTGCATGATAGTGGGTACATACATCACTTCTTTTAACATTCAAAACTACCCTATGCATATATATGTACCATGATTCTTCCCAAGAGGTAGATCTAAGATGTGATTCCATGCAAGAACCCATTATCTTGGGCATGAATACCAGTATCTGCCTCACCCACTGCATGTTAACTTCTTGAACATCATTTTATAAGACCTACAGTGCACCAGTACATAGTAATCTATCTTTTTAAGGTGTAAATTACATTGCTAGTTCCTGACTGCATGCGGTATGGGAATCACCTGATATACAAACAATCCAGCAGCTAACAGAGAAACCATGCCTCAGGAATCCTAGACCACTAATCAGTTCCAGTTATTAAAACTTTGGTACCCAATCAACCAGGAAGGTATACTTTCAAATACTAACAATAATTCACCAGTGGAGAGCCACAGAAGCCTTCAGGAAGCAGCTTGGCTGCTGAACATGGTACATATCCAAGTGGCTCCTATTCTGTTGACTAGAGTCTGTGCTTGATCTAAAGTCAGCGCCAAATGAAAATATCTGTAAGATGACTAAAACACTCTGAGAGAATGAAAAGTTCATGTCCCCCTGCAAGACACCAGCTGAACGCATCTTCTTGAGAATGAAATGCTAGAGTGCAGAATGACCTGTTGACTTACACTGAACTTTGGTTGGTTGGTCAGGCAGTAGTGACAGTGAGCCCCATGTCTCCAGTGAGGCTTCAGGGCAAGATGAAATATCACTGCTGGAATTGTCTTCCCAGAGGCCATATTGTTTAGCTGATGTACCATCCATGGTCAGCGCAGCCCAGGCTAAGACTCTGAGGAGCTAGATATGAGTCTGGATTAAGTTTGGTTTCTGCCATCAGCAACAGCCCAGACCTTCTAGGAAGGATCCTACTTTGTTTTCCGTTTTCAGTGTAAGGTTTAATGCCTCACAAATAGCTTGAAGTCAAATCAAGTAATACCATCATTCCTAATAAGAGGAAGAAAAAAAAACATTATGAAACATAATTTGTTAGATTTCAAGTAACAGTCACAAGGTTCCCAACTTGTATAGAAAACAAATACAGATTTCTATACCACAAACAATCCTTGAGCACCTACAACATCCTAGGTTTTGAGGGCAAAATATTAAACCAGCCACACCTTAGCCCTAAGTTCCTTTCCTAAGGAACTGAGTGTCTCTCCTGGTGCCACTTGCAGAAGTTCTACCATGAATAATTTTCCGAGGTTTTTAAAGAGCTGTAATCTGTTATAGTTGAACATGGCTAACTGAGAAACTCAACTTTAAATTTTATTTAAGCTTAATCTGAATTTAAATAACCATTCGTGACCAGCAGCTTATAAACTAGACAGACTTAGCTGCTCATAAAACACCTGGAATGACCATGCCCGAGGCCAAAGTTCCTACTAGGCAATTCCACTGCTGTAAACTATGCAACTCAGATCTAGAGAAGTGAAAATTAAAGAAGCAGTTGCCAAAGGATGAGATAATAGTATAGTATGCTAGATGGGGAGATCTGGAAGGGAGAGCCAAGAACATACAAAAAGATAGCTGGATCTTACAGCAGATGACCATCTATCTTTCCCTATTAGGAGGATCAGTAGTCTTCTGTCCCACTATGGCAGACTAAGTTTAGGAAAATAAACTTCACCTTGAATCTGGCAATTAGTTATCAACTCTGAAGTGTGCTGATGATACTACTAACTCATTTCCTTATCAAAAAGTAAGATTTAAATATGAGCTTCCAGGCAGACTGTAGGAATGTTGGCATCTACGTTCTTCAGAATAAGTTCCACATTATTCTTTCTGTGCTATGCTTAACATGTTTCACGGCAAAATAATCTATATCCCGACCTTACAATCATGCTGATACCAAGTGTGGTGGCATATGCCTTTGCACTCAGGAGGTAGTCAGGTTGATCTCAATCTAGTCTACACAGTGAGTTTCAAGCAAGTCTCAACAAAGTTGAGACCTTGTCTCAAAACCCAACTAAACAAAAACAAAATTCACATTGAGAAATTATAGGTAAGAAACCTCACTAAAAAGGTGTGATGCTGACTCAACAGTACGGCTAGCATACTGACACTTGTCACTGCAGACACATGTCCTCTGACTCCATCTGTTCTCTGTGAATGAATATGGTCACCTCAGTCTGTCAACATAGCAAATGACTAGTATAGGTCTAGAAATACGACAAATAGAAAAAGGAGGACAGCTAAGAAGTCCCAGAAATAATATGCTCGGAGTTTAACAGTGAGACTCTCCATAAAGACAAACATTAGCCAAGAATATTCAAGTTCCACTGATGATGTAAATTTGATGGTAGATGTATCAGGTTGTCACAAGCTAGAGACTATCACACATTTCCCTCTTTATTCCCCTTACTCTGATTTTGTGCTAAGCAAGGAAAATGATTCCTACGCAGCCTTTCCTCCTTCAGACATGGAATGGTACAGCCCTCCAGAACAGAGCACCCCCAACTACAACTGGCTCTGGTTAACTCACTTAGATGGCTCCTGTTCAAAATCAGCTCCCTCCTCAGCAGAAAAAAAATGTAGAGCTCAATAAATATTAATAAAGAAAAAAAATCAGCTCCCTCCTCAAGTGAATCTACAGACAAAATTTCTGGACCATTCTGGGAGCTGGGCTTCTGACAGCAGTCCTGCTCGAGGGCAATAAACTGACACATGCTGTACACCTTCGGTCTCCTTTGAAGTTTGATAAGCATGAGTCAGTCATACAGGGTCTCATTACCTCAGAATGCTGATAAGGGCAAGTCTCTCGGTACCAAAGATGAAGATAAGACAGCTGGGGTGGGGGTGGGAAGAGGCACAAAAAAGCTGTTTTTAGTAATACACACTACATTTGTATGTGTGTTGTCTTTTTTTTTTTTTTTAAAAAAGAGTTCATTCTCATTATAGTTACCCTTTTGTTTTCCATTTGTTTGGTCAATTTGGTTGTTTTTGTGCATATATATGTACACACCTTCAGATGCCATTCATCTTGTTTTTTGAGACAGTATCTTGCACTGACCTGGAGTTCATCAATACTAGCTGAGCAGTGAGCTCCAGGGACCTGCCTGTTTCCATCTCCCCAGTGTTGGAATTCCAGGTATACATTACCATACCTGCCTTTCTTGCATGGGCTTTGACAAAGCATCAAAATCACGTCCTCATGCTGCTATAGCAAGCACTTTACTGACTGTGCTATCTTAGCTAGCTTCATTTGTTTGCTCTGGGATTTTTTTTTTTTTAGACTAAGGCCCAATATACAGGCCAGGATAGTCTCCAACTCATGTAGATCCTCCTGATTCTACCTTTTGAATGGTAGGCTTACAGTCCTGTAGAACTTCATTTAGTTTATAGTTCCATTTTCAACCACTTGCATTCCCATTTCTAGATGGTAGAACAAAGCTATCACCAAGGAATACCTAACTTTAGCATTTCACCTAGATCCACCCTGAGAGACTACAATCTCAGATACAACAGGTTTTCGAGATTCCCCCAGCAGAATCCATGAACTTGGTCCATAAAAATAGCTACCCTATTACTAAGGTTATCATCAAATAGACATGATGCGTAGCCAAAGATAAAAGAGGACTTCCCAAAGATGTCTGGTTAATGACACATCATTGAATAATAACAAATAGCATTCTGTATAAGTAAAATCCAAAAGGTTAGCCTCAGGTACAACAAGGACATAAGTGATAGAACTTGAGTTAAACATGTTTGCCTCAAATCCTGACTGTTTCTCCATTTGGCTGTAAGATGTTAAGTAGATTTCAGAGCCACTCTAAGCTTATTTTCTCATTAACAAAAACTCTAAGACAATGAATACAAAATTTTTGCTAGGATGGACTATGGAACAGATAAAGGATCTGTTCATGCCTTGAATAAACAGGTGCGATTATTTCTTTTTTTTCAATAGCTGTTCAAAATTGATAGTAAAAGTCAAACTGGAGTTATATTCTCACTTAAGAAAATAACACTATTTAAAGCAAGTGGCCAAAACCCAGCTACTTTTAAATCTTAATAACATCAGGTGACTTGTATTTCCTCTGCTTTTTTTCTTTTCTGGAGAGTAGAAAGGAGATAGGATATTTCCCCCAGATTGTGTCTGTGTTTCTGTGTTCATAGGCATAGGTGTGTGGAGGACAGAGGACAACTTATGAGAGTGGATTCTTCACCATGGGGCTTCCATAGAACTCATGTTATCATGACTCTAGAATCCTTAACCACTGAGCTATCTTAACAATATGCTTTTGGATTTTTTTTAAACATTTATTTATTTATTATGTATACAACATTCTGTCAACATGTATGCCTGCAGGCCAGAAGAGGGCACCAGACCTCATTATAGATGGTTGTGAGCCACTATGTGGTTGCTGGGAATTGAACTCAGGACCTATGGAAGAGCAGGCAATGCTCTTAACCACTGAGCCATCTCTCCAGCCCCTGCTTTTGGATTTTGAAACAGAATCTTACTATGTAGGGTGGGCCTCAAGCTAGTGGAAGTCACAAGAACTGGTATTTCAGACATGTGTAACTGCACTCATTTTTTTCCCCTTTTCTTTCTATTCAAGGTACACTGTGGCTGAGGCCACGATGCATCTATAAATGGTTTATAATGTCCCGCTTAGCTTAAACTAGAGAGCACTTCTGTTTCTGCTTCTGTCTATGTCTTCACATGCTGTGCCTCTTTTCGTTACCTGGCTATACTATGTGTACACCTGACGCTCCATAAGGCCGCTAGACCTCTTGTCTGGCTGCTTGTTTTTGACAGGGTTTCTCTGTGAACAGAGCCCTGCCTGTCCTGGAATTCGTTTTGAAGACCAGGCTTGCCTCAAACTCACAGAAATCCGCCTGCCTCTGCTTTCTGAGTGCTGGAATTAAAGGTGTACGCCAACATGCCCAGCAGGACGGTTACACTTCTTGGTCACTCTTCTGAGACATTACTCTCAACAATTTTGAACAGAAGCTTCTTGTCACGGAGGCCTGCCTTGGGTCCAAAGTCACCTCTTCCGCATGCCTGACAACGCTAATCTTTTCAGTTTCCTTTCAACAACTGTTTTGAGTTGTCAGTACACCTTCAACATAAAGTAGTGAGAACAGAGACTACAAAACTACTGTTTCTGAGGATCTCTTACAAACAGGGCCTGTCTTCCCAATAGACATTCAGAAAGTGCCTGTGTAAAGGTGGAAAACTATTCACTCTGCTCGCTCTAGTTACTGGTTCAACTGTCCATGTTCAGCAGCACCGTGAAACACCTCTGAGTACCAGAGCCAAAAGAAGTCCCCCACTGATTGAACGACTTGCCACCACGTCACGTTCGTCATCAACTGCAAAAGGAGCAGACTTCAAAAAAACTGACCCAAGCAGCAATAGCACAACGCTCTCAGGGCCGACCGCAACCCAGGAGGTGCAGAGGGCGTACCTGCGTTTACCAAGCCAGTACTGGCACTAGATGCGAGGCAGGCTTCCAGTCTGAGAGAGCAGAAGGAAAAGCTGACTAGAGCTGGCCCCCGCTGACCCCAAGTCTGCGTGACCCTCCCCGAACACTGCATCTGCCTTGCCCGCGCATGCCTCTCTGGACGCGGCGTTGCCCGGCCAGTCCCACCGTCCTCTACCCCAAGGCCCCGACCCTCCTCAGTACTAGCCCCACAACCCTCACCATCAGTGACCCAGCCCGGCAGCTCCGGTAGGACGTGGCCGTGTGAGGGGCGGGGCGCAACAGGGTACCAGTCTTGGTCAACCCCCCCGGAAACAACCTCTCGCGCGGATTTCGTTCCGGAAGAGAGGTCTGCGGCCAGTAGCCACCTTCTAACTGTGGTCGGTATGGATCTCGATCCGGACAGAACTGGGGCAGACTTCAGAACGTGACTTTAAATTTTTGTGGGCCTTCCCCTCAGAGAAACAACTTCCAGCTTACACGACCAACTCAGACACACACACACAAACACACACAAAGTTGAGCTTCCGGCGGCAGTGGCGCAACCCGGACTCGCCAAGCTCCCGCCCCTAACAGCCTTCTGATTGGTGGATAGGATGATCCATATGATCACGCGCCCTAGGGCGTGGCTTTCCCGCTGGAAACCGCCTCCAAGGTGGTACAGGCAATTCCAAGTGATTGGATGCCAGTGTGTTATGCCAGCTTTGTCGACGGTCGGACGCTGTATAACACCACTGCAATCTTAGCATAAGGAAGTCTGAGGCTGAATGGCACAAGCTCAAGGCCTGACTGGACTATAAAGTTAATTTTACCTTAAAAACGTCTGGAATGCAGTTCAATAGTGGAACTCTTGGATTCACTCTTTAGCATGTCAAGAGATAGGAAGGGAGAGGGAGGAGAAGCAACAATACAGATCTATTATGCTATATATTAAACTAATGGCACAGCCATGTGGAAAAAAAATACTAAATATAACCTCTTTTTTTTTTTTTGCTGGAGTCTGTCGTGAGCCTTGAACGTTTCAAGCAATTTCCCCACCTCCAAGGTACATTCCCAACCCCAAATAAAAATTACTATAGCTTTATTAAAGTAAAATTGACATGCTATAAAATTTTCCCGTGTACAATTTGATCATTGTTTAAATTTGCAGCTGTACACCCATTTCTATAATCCAATTTTAGAGCACTTTCATGGGAGTGGCTCTCATGCCCTTCTTTCAAGCCCTGGTCACTACTATGTTGTTTCTGAGTGTGCTTGTTTGTACACTGCATATAAATAGGATTCATATACGATGTCGCTCTGAGTTCTTTTCAAAATTTATCCATGTTGTACATGATTAAGTGCTTCATTTTCATTGCTGAATAATTCTATTTTCTGGATATTTCTCTTTTGTTTCTGTACTTATCAGTCGATGAACAAATCATACACTGAGCACCACCCCGTTGTGCATGCAAAGGGTCTTGAGGTGGACAAAAGGACTTAACAGGGTTCTAGATTTATATGCCCATGGGAGGGGGGCAAAACTTCAGAAACCAATATCTGGTATGAGCAGGAATTAGAGTGGGAGGAGCTGCCACTTACGAAGGCAAACTGTTCACTGTTTATTCTGTACCTACTGAGGACTGCTATGTGCCAAGGACATTGCCAGATGATCTAAAATCCCTGCTATCAAGAAACTTACTCCAGGGTGGGAAACAGTCAACATACATACAGGACAGGAGATGATGTCAGAGATGGATAGGTGGACAGGTATTTTGCAATTGTATGAATTAGGAAGAACTTCCCTGGGTTGGTAAATGGCTCAGCAGGCAAAGGTACCTGCAGCACAAGACTGGCAACCCAAAACCCACATAAAGGTGGACAGAGAGAATCAACTCTACAAGCTGGTCTCTAATTTCCACATATGCACCATGGCACACTCACACATGTATACATATCATACACCCACACACAAAGTTTTTAAATATTTTTTTTGAGTTTTCAAGACAGGGTTTCTGTGTAGCTTTGGAGCCTGTCCTGGAACTAGCTCTTGTAGATCAGACTGGCCTTGAACTCACAAAGATTCGCCTGCCTCTGCCTCCTGAGTGCTGGGATTAAGTGGTGCGCCACCACTGTCCAGCTTAAATATAATATTTAAGGACCTCTCTTATCAATCTAAGCCAGTACCTAAACAAAACATACCTGGGAAAAGATGCTTCAGAATTCCAATATGCTCCCAGGTTCCTGTGAGGAAGTAAGCTCAGAACTACACTTGCCTGAGTGGGTAGAAAGCATGTGAACATCTAGGAAAGTATTAAATAGGAGCAGCATGCGGAAGGAAGGTCTATGAGGCTATAGGATGTTCCAATAGGATATGCAGCAGTGGGAAGGCAGACGTTTCAGAGATGGAAAAGGTTACAGTAATCAAAGGTAAGCAGTGGCCCAGGCACAAACTCTGGCTATGGGAACAGTGCTCAATCTTGTCACATGAAATGTAGTTGCTCTGTCAGAAAGGGAGATGAAAGATGATGCCTGGTTTTGACCCAAGTCACATTTCATATTTTCTGAGATGATAAAGACCAAGCCTTCATGGAATGTGTGGGTAATAGATACAGAAACTCTGGAGTTTTCTGCCAAAGAAATTCTGAGATATTAGAAAGACAAGTACTGTACCATCCACTCACAGACATAAGGATGTACATACCCCAGGGAACTAAGCATGGAATGCAGTAGACTAGGAAGTATTTAAGTCCAAGTGTTTATTCCCTTTGGTTTTAATATAACTTATGTAGTTCTATGCTATATGACATTTAAACTAGTGTCTGTGTTTAATGGTACTAGCTTTCAGGAGGTAGCACTGCTATAAATAACCTGAGCTTCATACATGTAGCTATGTCTGGCTACATATGTATGGCTTTCTCCCACTTTGTGGGCTGCTGTGGGATAATGCTCTTGTACACTGTAAAGATTTGTCACTCATATTGGCTTAATAAAACACTGACTGGCAAGCCGGGCGGTGGTGGTGCACGCCTTTAATCCCAGCACTCGGGAGGCAGAGGCAGGCGGATCTTTGTGAGTTCGAGACCAGCCTGGTCTATAAGAGCTAGTTCCAGAGCAGGCTCCAAAGCCACAGAGAAACCCTGTATCGAAAAAAAACAAAAAAACAAAAAAAACACTGACTGGCCAGAAGCCAGACAGGAAGTATAGGCAGGGCAACCAGACTAAGAGAATTCCAGAAAAAGGAAAGGCAAAGAGTCAATCACCAGCCAGACACAGAGGAAGCAAGATGAGAATGCCTTACTGAGAAAAGCCATGAGGCTAAATATAGACAAGAATCATGGGTTAATTTAAGTTGTAAGAGTTAGTTAATAATAAGCCTGAGCTAATAGGCCAAATATTTTATAATTAATATAAGCCTCTGTGTGTCTCTTTGGGACTGAACAGCTGCAGGACTGGGCAGGACAAAAACTTCTATCTACAAATGGCACCCAAATGTTTGGCAAGAATTTCCACAAAAATCCTGAGAAAGCTTTAAGAAAAAAGTATTCTAGACAGACAAGAACAAAGTCAAACACAGCTTGTTGGTAACCGTCTTTACTCCGGTAGGCTTGGTTTGCTGGTGCCAAGCAGAGACACAGCTCCTTTAGGAGAGGTTTCCTGATTTAGCATTAGTGGCAAAACTTGTAGTTCTTTTAAGAGGCTCTACCACCAAACACTTAAATGGTGTTTATGCGCAGCCAGAGGCAGGTTTCTTGATGGTGGTATGCGTTAGGGTTCAGGCATTATGCTAGTCTGCTCTGTCATTTGGCAGAATGTACCCAGGCAGGTGCAAAGATCCCTTTAAGAGACATGTTTCACCCACTCCCAATCTCTCTTTCCCACTGCTCTTCTGAAGGGGCAGACAAGATTTTTCCTGCTTCTTCTTTTCACACATTCTTTCTCCCATCCATCTTTTTTACCCTCATCTCAATAAACTACACTCAAATATACACTGCATGGTATACACTTCGGCCCATGATTCTCACCTGCTATGGGACCAACGAGGATCCCACTCGCACCATATTTACAACAGCATGGACCTTGAAATTCCACAGAATTGTGGCAATAAACATGGCTCCTTCATGAAACTAGACTCTCAGAAAGGTAAGGAATAGGGCAGAGCCAGCTGCCAAAGCTTCAATTTTAATCCTAGCTATGATGTTTAGCATATTAAAGACCGATGTGCTTAGAAAACGATAGAGCTATACAGCATAAACACATTCAGAAGAAAAAAGTTCTAAATGGTTTACAGTGTGTTTAAAAATATATGTAGTCTTGGGGGAGAAAAGAAAAAGTATAGAGAAAGTCCTTTTAAAAAAAGAAATAGAGCCGGGCAGTGGTGGCGCATGCCTTTAATCCCAGCACTCGGGAGGCAGAGGCAGGCGGATCTTTTGAGTTCTAGGCCAACCTGGTCTACAAGAGCTAGTTTCAGGACAGGCTCCAAAAGCCACGGACAAACCCTGTCTCAAAAAAACAAAAATAAATAAATAAAATAAAATAAATAGAGTAGTTGGATGTGGTTGCTCATCCAGCACTTGGGAAGCAGAGGCAGGGAGGCAGAGGCAGGCAGATTTCTGGGATTTCGAGATCATCCTGGTCTACAGAGTGAGTTCCAGTACAGCCAGAGATACACAGAAAAACCCTGTCTCAAAAACAAAACAAAACAAAAAAACGAAGCAAAATTAAAAAAAAGCCAGGTAAAGATGGAAAAATACACAGAAACTCTGGATACTGTATGTTATTGTGTTGTTTTTACATTGTTTGCTGAGGAAAGAGCAACAGCTGCTAAAAGACATTTAATCATAAATGCAGCTGGATTAATCCAACCTATATATTGTGAAATGCCTTAAGTCAAAAGATATGTTACTTTGGAGAAGTTTTGCTTTCGTTTCTACAGGAAATGAGAGGCTGTGGATTCATTCTGGTTTAAGAAAAATAAGGTTTGATCAAGGAAAACATCCTGAAAAATCTCCAGATGATCCAATGTTAAGAGCACTTCTGTTACAGATTTCTCTGAGTTCTACATCTAGAACAACATCAAGACTGCTGGTTGAAATGATCCAGCCTCACAGAATACTCCAGTCAGGACTTGACTATAAACCTATATTTTCCTTGGGTCCCCATGAGATTTCCAGCGCCCCAATCAGCAAGAAGTAGCCTAGAAAACTACACCCATATTCTCTGAAAATGGATTATGGATGTTTGTCTTTGCTTAGTGTGTTGGCTGCAAGTTGTTGATAATGGTCAGGAAAAAAGCTAAACAAAGGAGATTAGATTCAGGGTTTTTTGTTTTGAAAAGAACAAAGGGGAAATGCTGTGGGATAATGCTCTTGTATGCTGTAAAGATTTGTCAATCATACTGGTTTAATAAAACGACTGGCCAGTAGCCAGACAGGAAGTATAGGTGGGGCAACCAAACTAGGAGAATTCTGCGAAGAGGAAAGGAAGAGAGCCAGTCACCAATGTAAGCATTGCAGCTTGAATGGAAAGTAATTCTGGCAGTCACAAGTTAAGGAATACTAGGTGCTACAGCTTGGATGAAATAGTATTCTGACAGTCAGAGGCTAGGGAATACTGAGTGTTACAACTTGGGAGGAATAGTGTTACAGCTCAGGTGGAAGAGTGTTCTAGCAGTCGGGAGCCAGGGAATAGCACAGGTAACAGTAAGTGTAGCAGAAAGACTCCCCCAATGTTAACAGCTCTGTTCCAGCAGGAGAGGGCTTCCCCAGGGAAGTTGTTACCCAACCCTGCTAGGGGAAGGCTTCCCCAGCCAAAGTTCCCTTCTGCTCTTCCCCAGCTGAAGTGTTAAAGCCCTGCTCCCCTGAACTCCTTAGCAAAGTTGTAACAACTCAGCACTGCTAGTGGAAAACTTCCCCAGAGAAAGTGTTACAGCCCCACTCCATCTCTACTCCAGTGAAAGAAACTGGAGTTTGAGTGAACTCCTCCTCTGAGAAGCTCTATACAATCCCCGTACCTGTTCAGTTTGCTGCTGCTCTTCTTTCACCCTGGTAGAGGCAGCCACTCTCCTGGATTCTTTCCTTCCAATAAATCTCTTGAATGAGGTTTGGGTGAAGACAGGAGGAGTTGGGGGGAGGGCAGGGCTGTAACACTTTAGCTGGAGAAACCTTTCCCTAGCAGAGTTGTTACACAAACTTCCCTGGGGAAACCCTCTCCTGCTGAAGCAGAGCTGTTACATTGGTGTGGGGAGCCGCACCCGCTATTCGCCATTACAAGATGGCGCCCATATCCTGTGTTCCCGAGTAATAAACAGGTGCATTGCGCATATGCGAAGGGTTTTTCCACCTCGT
>JAQHUG010000416.1:1396653-1435378 GCA_028555095.1 Dicrostonyx torquatus
AAAAAAAAAAAAAAAAAAAAAAGAAAAAGAAAAGATCTCCTGAGTAAATTGGGAGCATGGGGACCTTGGGAAAGGCCTGAAGGGGATAGGCAGGGAGGGAGTGGAGCAGAGAAAAATGTAGAGCTCAATAAAAATCAATTTAAAAATTGTGATTTAAAAGAATTTTAAATTTATGTGTATTTATATATGTCTGTTTTAGTATACGCCATGTGTGTACAGGTGGCCAGGGTAGGCAGAAGAGGGAATCAGATCACCTCAAATTGGTATCACAGGTAGTTGTGTGATATTTGACATGGGTCTGGAAGAGGAACAAGTGCTCTTAACAGATGAGTCACCTCTCCAGTCCCTTTAAGTACTTTTTAATAATATTAAAGACACTAAATTCCAAAGGTAGTCTCCTTTTTCTCTCTTTAAATTTTAAAATTAAGATGGTAACACTGGGTGTTTTATCAGATTAGAGTATAAGAGCTGTGCTTCCTTAGTGTGCGACTTTGCCTACACTTTACGTAGCAGGGTGGAGATAGATGCTGAGGTGACAGTGGCCACCTTCCCTTTTCACAAACCAGGGCAAGATTGGAGAAGTGCATGGAGAAAGTGGAATGTGCCTTTGCTGCTCATATCTATATTACTATGAACAAAAGTGAGTTAGCTGTGCAATGTCCTTCCTTCCTTTCTTTTTTCCCCCTTTGAGACAGGGTTTCTCTGTGTAACAGCCTTGGCTGTCCCGGAACTCTGTAGACCAGGCTGGCCTTAAATTCACAGAGATCCATCTACCTCCATCTGCCTACTAGGCGTTGGGATTAAAGGTGTGTGCCAATATACCCAGCTTCCTTCCTTCCTCCTTTCTTTTTTTTTTTTAATTAAGATTTACTTGTATCACTTTTAATTCTGTATATGTGTCTATGTGGAGGTATGCACACCTGTATGTGGATTTTTGAGGAGGCCACCAGTATCTGATCCCCTGCAGCTAGAGTAAGAGGTGGTTACTAACTGAGCAGTGTGAGTGCTGGGAACTGAACTCAGATCCCTCTTCAACGGTAGCATACACTTTTAAATGCTGAGCCAACTCTACAACCTAAAGTTTTCTTTCTTGAAATAGATGGTGTCTGCAGCTCATGCTCAACCACAATACAAGGTTTTACACTACAAAAGTACCCATTAAGAAGTCATCTCTCTCTCATACTGTGGACACTGGTTCCATTGCCTTAATCTGAATCAAATATCTGTGTGTAGAGATTAAATACTGGCCAGTGAATTGACCAGCAGAGGACTATAACAGTAGCTATTTGTTTAAAAAGAGTAGCTCAAAGATTAGTGCTGACTTCATAAGGCAGTGCAGATGTTGCTATGAATAGTATTTGAAGACTGTGTTGAATATCCACAGTGGGGGTGGTTAAGTTATAACACAACTCACCCCCAAACCCGCCACACACACAATATGAAGAAAAACCCAGGTGTTACTCTATCACCAATTGGGCCAGTAACTTTGCAGACATGTGCTCAGAACACATACTGACCAAGAGAGAGCTACTGTCAGATAAAGCACAATGTGACTCCAACCATGAAGACACAGATATTTGCATAGAAGCAGTTCAAGAATGCAGTAACATAAGAGCAGAATTTCTATATGAAAATGGTGTTTTAAGCCGGGCGGTGGTGGCGCACGCCTTTAATCCCAGCACTCGGGAGGCAGAGGCAGGTGGATCGTTGTGAGTTCGAGACCAGCCTGGTCTACAAGAACTAGTTCCAGGACAGCCTCCAAAGCCACAGAGAAACCCTGTCTCGGAAAAACCAAAAAAAAAAAAATCCAGTTTTATACAATGTATAATTTTATAGAAGTATAGGAATTAAATTAGTGCACATATGTGAACTTGGGGGGTGGAGTGGGATGCTGGGAACTGAACCCAGAACTTTGTACTCTACTAAGGGTAACGTAAGTCCCTAAATCAGTACATGTTTTTAGCATACAGTTCACTATTACTGTGGCCTTTCCAAGCCATAAAGCCTGGAGGGCCTGCAGTTGACTCAAATGTCCCTCAGCTTCACTCACATTGCATGGTGAGCCTTCACTTGAGTGCGACAGTTCCGACCCCAGTAGCAATCAGGACGGGATGTTACAGTCACTGGAAAGAAAGTACATGTCTACATTAGATGTATCACACACTTTTCATGTAGCTAAATGAATTTAACAAGAAAACTCCCTCTGAGCAAAAAGCATCTTTGTCACTCTGTATGATCATATAGGTGCACGTATATGGTTACCAATATATGTGTAGAAGACAGAAGTCATTGTGTCAGGTGCCACCATCTACCTTGTTTGTTTGACACAAGGTCTTTCAATGGCATTAAGCCTGCCAATTAGACTAAGCTATGTGGCCAAACCAAGGACCTGCCTGTCTGTGCCTCCCTAGTTCTGGAATTATAAGCATGAGCTTTTTTCTTTCTTTCTGGCTTTTTTTTCTTCTTATTCTGTTTTTAAAAAACATTTTATTTTATGTATAAGAGTATTTTGCCTACATGTACCTAAGTGCACTCTGTGTGTGCTTGGTGCCCATTGAGGCCGGAAGAGGACACCAGATCATCTGGAACTAGAGTTACAAATGATGTAAGTTTCCACGTGGTTCCAGAAACCCCCAACCTGGGTGCCAGACCCACACACCAGTTTCATTTCCTGTTATTTCCCCCTATGGAGACTGACCTCAGGTCTTTATGCTAGTACAACAAGGTCTTTACTAAGCTTACATTTTATCTCTCTTCACGACCAGTTTTCATAGACCATGCCAAGACTTTTGGACAAGAAAAACAAATTTATCTAAAATCTAAGTCAAGAAAATGAAGTTCTCTAGTGGTGTCTTTATGTTGCTTTGCTCTAGAAACCTATGGGTCTTGACCCAGTCTGAAAAGCAAATGTAACCTCAGCCATCCTATGTGTCTGTCTTCTGCCTAAATGCTACAACTTCTTCTAGGTATGGAGTATAAAGCCATGCTAAGTACTTATTTGAATTGAGTTGGGAAGTCAATACAGACAGAACAGGCTCCTTACCTGGCAACTCAGAAGCAGGAATATTCTGCCGATATTGGTAGGTCAGCTCTCGGAAGCTACGCAGACCACAGCAGTAACACAACACAGTATTTCCAGTGATTCTGTAATCTGGGGGAAAGATAGCCACATCTGGTCACAGCCATTTATCAGGCAATGTCATTTTATAATAGAAAAACAGGCACACTTCAAACTAGTAGGAAACTTAATACCATAATGAGGTAGAGACAATGGGGTACACATCTGGAAAACTATTCTAAAACCAATCTAAACACTAATTCAGCTGTTATTTTAAAAAGGTTTATTTTTATTTTATGAATGTCTGTGTATCATAGTGTGTGCAACACTTGAGAAGACCAGAAAAGGACACTGGATCCTCTAGAACTGGAGTTACAGATGGTTGCAAGTCATCTGTGGGTGCTGGGGACCTGGTCCTCTCCAAGAACAATAAATGCTTATTACCACTAGCCCATTTCTCCAGCCCCATTAGTTTAATTTTTGGTAAGATAATCTCATATGGATTAAAAATTTTGAATATTTAAAAAAATCCCCCCAAAAGTAGTAAGACTAGAAACATTTTCTCTTGTGTTACTCTTATATGGTTAATTATTCCTTATCTGAAATACGTGGGATCAGAGGTATTCTGAATTATAGATTGTTTTTCCAGATTCTGTGACATTTGTGTATATGTACCAAAGAATTAAAAAAAATGTGTGTTTTAAGTGTTTTGCTCGCATGTATGTACGTATACCATGTGTATACCTGGTATCAGCAGAGGTCAGAAGGCATTGGATCCCACGGAGTTGGAATAATGGAATGGTTATAAACCATTATGTGAGTTCAGGGAACCAAACCTGGATCCTCTGTAAGAGTAGCCAGTGCTCTTAACTGCTGGGCCATCTCTCAAGCCTCCCTACCTGTTTTTAAAGATAGGATTTCACTACGAGTCCTTGCTTACCAGGACCTCAATTTGTAGACCAGGCTGACATTGAACTCAGACAGATCCACCTGCCTTTGTTTCCTCAGTACTGACATTAAAGGCGTGTGTCACAATGCCTGGTGATTTATGTATATGTAATGAGAACTGGGGGACCAATTCTAAAGACAGAATCATTTACATTTCCTACACATCTCACACACATTGCCTGAAGATAATCTCATAACATGATCCATCATAGCAGCTTTGGTATAGGTTTTCTTCTTGTGGTATCATGTCTTCAGCACTCTATAGCTACAAATGTTGGAGGCATTTTCTTTTTTTTTTTTTTTTTGGTTTTTCGAGACAGGGTTTCTCTGTGGCTTTGGAGCCTGCGGTGGAACTAGCTCTTGTAGACCAGGCTGGTCTCGAACTCACAAAGATCCGCCTGCCTCTGCCTCCCGAGTGCTGGGATTAAAGGCGTGCGCCACCACCACCCGGCAGATGTTGGAGGCATTTTCAAACTTGGAATGCTAAACCTACATGTGTTGAAAATAAAAATTGCACAGAAAATGATTTAATTTTGACTACCTACAATTTAAAATTTGAAATGGAAATATAAGAACACAAACCATGAAGTAGTAATGCTATAGTAAGAACATATTTATAACACAAAGGCAACACTGTATACTTCAACAAAGACAGCACGTCTGTGTTGCCAGAGACCCCCAAACAGTGTACGTAAGCAAGTACCAATGCAAAAAGACCTTCATAGATAAGCAAGTACCAATGCAAAAAGACCTTCAATGTTATTAATAGTCATTCAAAGGCATAAAAATAAGTCACTGCCAGCTTCTCCCATATTCACAAAATTAAATGACAAATGCAAAGCCAAGAGGCAGAGGATGTCTCAGGAATAAGGGGAAACCTATACAACCTTAAGAAGGACAGAGTGCTGTTCAAGTGGCAATCTTGGTTTCATGTACTACTGTCATAAAATCCCAGTTACTTATTCTAAAATGACAACTTTTAGGTGTACAGCATTGCATGCTCAACAGTTGTGGCATTAATGTAATGAAAAACAAGAAATAAAATATCCTTTCATGAGGTAGCTAACTAAAGCTCTAGGCAGGGCTGGCGATACAGCTCAGGTGGTAGAATACTTGTTTACCATGCACAAAGCCCTGGATTTGATCCCCAGCACCATATAAAACTGGAAATGATGGTATAGGGAATGAGAATCAGAAGATCAAGGTCAGGCATGCTTATATAGCAAGTCCAAGCCAAACTGGGGTCATAATCATCCTCCCTAAGCTTCTCTCCTCCCAAAACCCTCTAGGTAATAAAAACCAAGGCAGGGTTAGGATGTGGTTCAACAGTAGAGTACTTGCTGTATGCACAAGAACCCTGGCCAGTTCCCAATACCTCACAAATCATGCCTAGACTTTCCTTGGCAGAAGGGAGTGTGTGATACATGCCGAGTACCAACATGACACTCAATAGGGCACGATCTGTAATGTAACCCACAAATGGAGTCTCTTCAAAGACCCTGAACGGATGGGCATGAAAACACTACTGCTAATTTTTTATTCTATATTTGCCTATGCTTTCCCAATGCTGGGGACAAAAACCAGGGCATCACAAATGCTAAGTAAATAGGCTGTTTCTGCCAGTAGTTGCAGTGTGCGATTTCAAGTGAGTTTTATTTTATCTTTTGTTCTCACCAAAAGCACTTTTTTTTTTTTTTTTTTTTTTTTTGTCTTTTGAGACAGGGTCTCTCTACAAAGCGTAGGCTATGTAGACCAGGCTGGCCTCAAACTCACAGAAATCTTCCTGCCTTTGTCTCTTGAGTGCTGAGATTAAAGGCATATACCACCATGCCCAGCCTTTTCTTTTTTAAGTATTTATTTTATTTATAGTTGTGGTAAAGTTGCATCTTCATGCAGGCCAGTAGAGATTTGCCTGTGTCCTTTGGAAGTGCAGCAAATCACACATATTTTCTGTATGAGCTACTTTCATTACAAAATCAAGAAATCAAAGGTATTCATAGAAGTTAGATAAACTAACTACAACAGGCAAGACACTTCAGAACATGGTCATTAGAAAGAAACAGCTCAAGGGATTTTTAAAAAACTGCTCACATTTTTCTTTATTCTTTCCACACTATGTAGTCCTCTGGTAGAAAGCACACCTACTCCAGTCTATCCCCCAACCGAGTGATGACAAATCAAGTGAAAGAGTGGTGAAGACTCCCTAAGCCACACTCCTAGCCTTCCCTAACAGGGAGAAGGGAATACAAAATATGCTACAGTTTCAAAGAAACCTTTTAAAACCTCAAAAGTGATTAGGCAGATGTGGCGGCTCTAGTGAGGAAGACAGGAGGATCAGTAGTTCAGGGCCAGCCTAGGTTACATAGTGAGACTCTGCCAAAACAAAACAAAAATTTAAAGTGTCTAGATCTTCCTCTATCTTCCCGGGAAGAATGAGAATCAAAGTCATAAATATAGGAAAGCAGACAGGTAAGATTGCCAAGTATGGCTTGCCATGTTCTTACCACTTTATAGGAAACAAAGGCACCCTTAAAAATTAATGCCCATTCTGGAGGGCAGAGCTGGCTAAACAATGCTTACCAGACAAGAGAAATACACCCCGCTGTAGAGCCAGTAGACTCTCTGCCAACATATTTTTCCAAGTCAGACCTCTGGTTGCCAGGTAATTCTGTGATGGGAAAAAGTGTGAAAAGAAATTCCAGTTTAGAAGAAGAATCAAAAAACGAATAAGAGGACATTTCATAAACGATAGGCTGAAGCCAAAGCACAGCCACCCTGAGTGGCATTTGTGCAGAGCCACGGATAAACTAGAATCAATCCTGTCTGAGTCTTACAGGTTCTTTGCCGAGAGGCTCTTTGGCCTTTGGACCTGAATAAGAATCACTATTCTTTCACAGCACAAGGAAAGATAAGACACTGAAGGGAAAAAGGAAAATAGCAAGTTTTAATATTAAATACTATTAAAATGGACATAGGAATAAGAGAACAGAATCAAGTCATAGCTTTGCTTCTACCATAGTTAAAATTAAACCATTACACTGACTTCAGCTGTTGTAAACTACTTGCTGAAGCCCCCTTCCCTTTTTATCTGAAAAGGCAGACATATGCCCTTGAGAAGTGACAATCACCAATAACCACTCAGATATCGCCTGCCCTGTACAACCTATGGAATACTGCTGGTAGAAGCCAATCTCCTTGAACAGAAAGAGCTTTCAGTAGCACACTCTGACAAGAATCTCTCCCTTTTACATTTGTCTTCACTCAACCCACCTACCCCATAATGGTGACAAGTATCGCCGAATTCCAGGTTTTCTTTATTTAGACACTGCTCAATGCTATTACAAAAAGGTTTTCATGTACCTAAATGTAGAGTGTAGTGGTGCTCAGCTAACTAAGTCTGGCGATGTGTATAGGTGAATGGATGGCCTCCAAGGAAGGCAAAGCTCTCAACATAACATGCAGACTTGAACATGTTACAATTCTAAGAGCTGAGCTAGCTTCCTCAAACTTGGGAAGGAAAATGTTCAGAAAAAGAAGCCAGAGAATAGAGCCAGAATTGAGATACCCTCTCTGTAAGATGTATTAACTAATTCATATGGTTTGACAGAATGATCAGCAAACAGAAAATCAGCTTATTTTTAGAATAAAGGGAAAATCTGATAAATATCATGGAATCATGGAACTAACAGTGTGCGCTGTCAGCTGTGGCAGTACACGTCTGTAGGACAATGCTAAAGAGAAAATGTGTGTCCTAACAGGAACCACAAAAATTATAGGAAAGCTTCACGATTTTCACTGGATACCCAGGGCAAGTGTGGAGGTGATACCTTCAGGATGTCCGACTCATAGTTGTTATTGTTCAGCACTCCATCCAAGCACTTGTCCCCCAGGTTGAGTTCTGCCAGAGGAAGGAGGAATATTATGTTTTATAAGGATAATGTAATATCTTAAGTATTATTTTCCTGATAGGATAACCAAATCTCTCTCTCTCTCTCTTCTTTTTTAAAAGATTTATTTATGTATTTATTATGTATACAGTGTTCTGTCTGTCTGTATGCTTGCTAGCCAGAAGAGGATACCAGATCTCATTACAGATGGTTGTGAGCCACCATGTGATTGCTGGGAATTGAACTCAGGACCTCTGGAAGAGCAGTCAGTGCTCTTAACCTCTGAGCCATCTCTCCAGCCCCCCCCCTTTTTTTAAAAGATTTATTTATTACATATACAGTGTTCTGCCTGCATGTAGGCCTGTACACCAGAAGAGGGCACCAGATCTCATTATATATAGATGGTTGTATGGCTCCATGTGGTTGGTGGGAATTGAACTTAGTTACGACCTGTGGAAGAGCAGCCAGTGGTATTAACCTCTGAGTCATCTCTCCAGCCCAACCAAATCTCTTTTGATTATAGACTGTAAAAAGCAACAAGCTTAGGAAATGTCTCTGTCATTAAAATCCCTACCATTTAAGCATGCTGACATGAATTTCAATCCCCAGCATGACTACAACAAAAAAAAAAAAAAAAAAAGAAAATCATGTGTAGCAGGCATGTCTACAATACTAGTATTGGTGGAGGAAAGAGACAAGTGGATCCCCGGAGATTGCTGACCCAGCCAGTCCAGCCAGGAATGCTTTAGTGAACATTAGGTTCACTGAAAGATCCTGTCTCAAAATAAGGATGATGGAATATAATAGTCAATGCCCCAACTACACATCATATACTAACAACCCCCCACCCAGTTTCAGGAATGGCTAGAGTCCCATAGGCCACCCCCATACATTACAGGCTATAGTCAATACTATTGGTTATCCTCCACAATCTGAGTTAAGACCCTATTGTTGAAGTCACCCCATATTTATGTCACCAAACATGGAAAAAATCAAGCAGGTACTCAAATTGATGCTTCACCCCTACTAGCTAGCATTCAAAGTGCTTAAAAGGAATTAGACCAGAGGAGAAAAGTAATCATCAGTTTCACCCAGCTGTGAACCCTGTGTGCTATTAACATGTCTGTCAGATGTACCTACTGGTGCAATAGCAGTACAGATGTAATAGAAGTAACCAACCACTTTTTAAATCAGCTTTAAGGCCCTCTCTATAAAATGCAATACCTACACAACACTGTTAATGGGGCCAAGAATCTGTTCTAGATAGGTCATGGGCACTAAGGGAAAATATTCTCCTCCATGAAAAGAACCATTACAGTTCTCAGTGGAGCCACGCAATGCTAGCACATGCTTCTAATTACAGCATGCAACACCACACCCAATCATCCTTGAATTTGTGATCCTCCTGCCTAATCCTCTGGAGGGCTGGGATTTAGAAATAGTGTTTTATATGAATAAATAATTTCTCCCGTATAAGAAATATTCCTCTTGTTTTATTACCACTTGCTTTTGAAGCAACATGGGTTTGAGACTTCCAAACTGACAAACCTCTGCAGTGTAGCAGAAAAAGGCAGATAATCAACCACTTGATGGCCCATAGCAGCCTCTTTTTTCTCTGAACACAGCAGGTCACAATTCAATACCACCTACTCCAAGTTCATCAAGATAACAAATAAAAAGTCAAAGCAACTAGGTTTAAGAGCTGACTTTACCACAGAAAGGGGCCAAGCATCCAAAGCAGCCAGTCCGGGTGCAGCCCCAATACAAATGGCAGAAGGGTTGCAGGCATACTGCACCTGTGGACAGAAGACAGTTAGTTGATCAATTGGGACCTAGAACTATGCCTGTTCTCATACTTGAGGAAATTTAGAACCAGACTCAAGAGCTCAACTCTCTCTGAAGACAGTCTTTCTGAGGTGTTCTCATGGAACTAGGGAGCAGAGACAACTTCCCAGATAACAACTAAAATCAAAGGTGACAGAATTGTGATAATTAAAAGTTAATTTAAAAACAGCTTGGTCTATGACCCCAGTACCCAAAAAGTCCTGGTTCATTGTTTCCCAGCTCTGACTATGTGACACACTTGAAGGAACTGCACATTCATGACTGCAGATAGCTTTTCTACCTACCACAAATAATGTTTTCATTATTTATTATTATTCTGCAGTCCCTTGTAGGAAAGGTTTTTTAATGTTTAATATTCTCCACAATGCAATTTCATAGAATACACTAGTAAATAAGTCCTAGTTGAAATTCTTTTTTTATTGATTTTTTTTAAAAAGATTTATTTATTTTATGAATGAGTGCTCTATTGTCTGTAAGTCAGAAGAGGGCATCAGATCCCACTATATATGGTTGTGAGCCATCATGTGGTTGCTGGGAATTGAACTCAGGACCTCTAGAAGATTAATTGCCAATGCTCTTAATTGCTGAGCCATCTCTCCAGCCCCTGAAATTCTTTTTTTTAATGTTTTACTTTATTTTTTTTTAAATTTTTTTTTTGTTTTTGTTTTTCGAGACAGGGTTTCTCTGTGGCTTTGGAGCCTGTACTGGAACTAGCTCTTGTAGACCAGGCTGGTCTCGAACTCACAAATATCCGCCTGCCTCTGCCTCCTGAGTGCTGGGATTAAAGAAAGGCGTGCACCACCACTGCCCGGCATTTTAAAAATTTTTAATTGATTTTTATTGAGCTCTACATTTTTCTCTGCTCCCTTCCCTGCCTCTCCCCTCCCCTTCAACTCCTCTCCCAAGGTCCCCATGCTCCCAATTTACTCAGGAGATCTTGTCTTTTTATACTTTCTATGTAGATTAGATCTATGTGTGTCTCTCTTAGGGTTCTCATTATTGTCTAGGTTCTCTGAGATTGTGATTTGTGGGCTGGTTTTCTTTGTTTTATGTTTTAAAACCACTTATGAGTGAGTACATGTGATAATTGTCTTTCTGTGTCTGGGTTGGTTTTTTAATGTTTAATATTCTCCACAATGCAATTTCATAGACTACCTAGTAAATAAATCCTACCTGAAATTCTTACAGGATTGAATAATTAAATCTTTTTAAGAGTATAATCACTTTGTAAATGCCTGTATCTATAAAAAGAATTTCTCTATAAATTAGTCAAAAGTAAAGACTGCCCTCTTAGCAAAATTTTAAGAACCTAACCTCGGCTGCCACTTGCTGATCTGTATTTTTCAGATGTCAGTATTCTCAGGACTTGTCCTTGGATTCTTCTTAACATGTCTAGAGGTCACCCTGGTATGCCTGGAGCTTGTTAGCTGCCTAGCCCAGAATGCATACTGCTACTGTGCTACTGCCTCCTCTTCTGTATTTCACTAAATCTAGGCTAGACTGCTCTCCACCTCCCCAGAGCAGTCTCTAAGCAAATAAGACCCACCACATCACTGCAGTGCAGAGGTGGTACTGTACACACAGAAGAGTGGCTCAGACACTGCAGAGACTTGTGATGTGACCACAGAAATTTATCATTTGTTTCATTTAACAGCAATAATGATCAAGGAACTCTCAAGTTAAGAAATACTTCAAAATGCAATAGACTTGAACAAGCATTTCAAACAAAAGTATATTCAAACAGTCATTAATGAAGGGCTCCATTTATTTTTCTGATGTTTTGCAATGCAAAGAATGAAACCCAGAAGATTACACATGCTAAGCAAGCATTCCACCACTTAACTACCTCTCTATCTAAAGAACTGTTTTAATGGTGAAATGTAGATTAAACACAAAGTATTTCATCTACTGGATTTGTAAGTAACACATTATATAAAGACTATAGTTCTGATATGAGAATGGATATAGAAATATCTGGAAGTGTGGGCAGTGATATCAACTGGTGGAAAAAAATAAGTGTTCTATATGCTCATGTGGGATCAACTGATTATATGCAGATGGAAAAATGTATCTTTGTTTTATAGCCTATATAAAGTCAATTTCATTTGGAAAATCAAGCCATGGAGAATGCACAAGAATGTCCTCCTGTTGGTGGGGGCATCTGAGGGAGACACACTCACACTGCTGAGGGGCAACACGGGAATCCTGTTCACGTTCAGCTCTTCGGTCAGGCATAGGCTGGAAGCAGCAAGTACAAATGGCGTGGCTTCCTTGAAGAGGGCACATATAATCCTGGGCTGCTGAAGCACATACATGTTTAGGTCAGAATATGTCCAGACACTAGGTAAAAGGTAGCTGACAAAAATTTTTCATCTAGAGAGGCAACTATAAAGTACACAGGAGGAGGGACAGGATCTGGGAGGAATTAAAACTACTTCCTAAGTGGTCAAATGATATTCTGCCATTTGAAATATGGGAATTCAATGGTTATAGCTCAGTGAGTATTTGTCTAGCATTTGAGAAGCCTTAGGCTCAATCCCAAACACCAAAAATACCCATATACATGTACATATACATACATACATACATGCATAAATAAATATTTTTGGAAAGTAACTGGACTAAGGGAGTTCAAGTCATGCATAAGAGTATATACCTAAGTGCTAGCTATGGGGAAGCTGGGGCAGGAAGGTCACAAGTTCAAGGCTAGCCTGAGACATGTACTGAATTTTAGGACAGCCTGAGTTATAAATTGAGACTCTATTTCAAAAGATCAAAAAGTCCTTACTAGATAGTGGTAAAGCATCTATCTCTGGTTGCTGAGTACTGCTTTGCTGTCCCAACTATGGGTTCTAGAAGTGACAGGGAGAACTGGAACAATGTTCTAGTAGGGTTGCCAAGAATGTGGCTCTTAATTACAACCCTAGGTTAGTGGCCTTTTAGCACACTCAGGCTACATTGCAGGTAAAGGGTCAGGGCTCCTAGGCTATTTTCAATTTGGCAATGATCACAGTGCTTACTGCAGTTAAGAACAGGCAAAGCGCAGGTGGAACTTTGTGAGTTCGAGACCAGCCTGGTCTACAAGAGCTAGTTCCAGGACAGGCTCCAAAGCCACAGAGAAACCCTGTCTCAACAAACCAAAAAATAAAATAAAACAAAATTTGAAATTAAGAAAAAGTTTTGTTCGTATTTAAAGTTAAGCCGAGCTGTGGTGGCGCACGCATTTAATCCCAGCACTCGGGAGGCAGAGTCAGGCAAATCTCTGTGAGTTCGAGGCCACCCTGGTCTACAAGAGCTAGTTCCAGAACAGGCTCCAAAGCCACAGAGAAACCCTGTCTCAAAAAACAAAAAACAACAACAACAAAAACAAACAAACAAACAAAAAACAAAACAAAACAGGCAAAACTAGAACTAAAGTGGCCAACTCCAGGCAGAGGATACTGTTATTCTATCTGCAGCCAGTTCTGGTTGCTAGGCTTCAACACTTAGAGCTAAGAACCCATGTCACATGCAAGTAAACAGCTCTCTTTTTCTCTTTCCATTATTATATTTGGGGTGGAACCAAATGCCTTGCAGATGTTAACTAAGTATGCCTTCTATCACTGAGCTCATCTCTTGCTCCTCTCAATGCATCTGAGGACCTATCTGTTAGAAATACACAACTGATGGGAAATTGTTTAGAGGACAACTGTACAGAGATGCAAGACACACTATGGGAATTTATTAGCACATGCTGTTAAGAAAGAAGCCAATCTCTAATTAGGTGACAGATACAGAATGATAATTTTGGTTTTGGCAAACCCCACTAAGCAAACTGCCTGAAGCAGTAGGCTGAAGACAGACCAAAAGTTAAAACCAGGACTGTTATTACCAGGTGTGTCCAATAGAGGAGACCCTCAAATAAACAGATATTCACCTAATTTCTCTCTCGCTCACCCCCCCCACAGATGGCCTTGAACTCATAGAGATACTCCTATCTCAGCCATGCTTCCCTAATTTTTTTCTTTTCTTTCTTTCTTTCTTTCTTTCTTTCTTTCTTTCTTTCTTTCTTTCTTTCTTTCTTTTTTTTTTTCCAAGACAGAGTGTTTTTCTGTGTAGCACTGGCTGTCCTGGACTTGCTTTGTAGACCAGACTGTCCTGGAACTCACGGAGATCTGCCTGCCTCTGCCTCCTGAGTGCTGGGATTTACCATGCCCAGCTCCCTTAATTTCTTACCAATACTGGTTATGTCAAGCAACAGGCTATAAGAGGCAAGAGGACTGCTGAAATATGAAAGTAGAGGGCAAGAAAGACATCACAGAGGAATCACACCATAGGAAACTAGAACAAGAACCACAAGGATGTAACACAATGGAAGGAAAAGCTCACATTTAGATACCACTATCTTACCTGTTGGTAAGCTGGCAGAGGTCGATGGTGCTTCCCCACCAAGGGCCTGTGTAGCTTCCAGCTCGCTCTCTGGGACTGGGCAAGGAAGAAACTGCACTGCTTGCTTTCTGTATTCAGGACACTGTCGGCATACAATATATGGCTGACTGTGAGAAGAACAAGCAGAGCAGAAGTCACAAAGGAACAGGCAGACATCACTGTTACATTATCATCTACCTCCAGCTCCAGTTGTTGGGCTACTACTCTTCAAAGCCTCTGCTCATCTTCAGCACTGCTTCAATGTGTGTGAAGAAAGGAGCTGACCCCTCCTTTGTGCCCAGCTCCTACCACTAGGAGGACATGAGCCATAACCACCTAGAATAGGAATCTGTTCCTGAGAGAGAGGACAACATCCACCACATGATAGCTGCTCTGGGCTCAGCTTACTTCTGAGTTCAATGCCTCACATCCTGTGTTTCAACATATTCATCCTGGACCACTCAGTCCCTACTCAATAGGACATGGGCTCAGAGGCTCATGAAAAGGCCAAGAAACCCAAGAAGAGTTTTCGCTTAGGAGCACTTCTGTAAGGGAAAACTACACTGAAAGTACTGCTAGCTCATTCAATGCAGTATGTTCTTGCTTTGTTGAAATCAGAGCACAGCTATAGTCCCAGCACTGTTAAGACTGAGGCAAGAGGGTCCTAATGAACTGGAATTACAGGTGTCAGCAGCCACATCCAAATTTGTTTTGCATGGGGAATTTTTTTGTTGTTGTTCATAATATTGACCTCATGGTCAATTCTCACATTCTAGGCAAACTCTCCATTACTGAGCTACACTTCCAAGAACTTTTTAAAATGATTTTTATTTTGAGATAAGACACTAAATTTCTCAGCCAGATGGTGGTGGCACACACCTTTAATCCCAGCACTCAGGAGGCAGAGGCAGGCAGATCTCTGTGAGTTTGAGACCAGCCTGATCTACAAGAGATAGTTCTAGAACAGTCCCAAAAACTACACAGAGAAACCCTGTCTCAAAAAAACAAAAACCAACAAAAGAATCTCAGTTTCATAGGCTAGCTTTGAACTCACTCTGTAATCTTTATTACATAATCTTTATTTACTTATTAATAATTATTTATTAATAATCTTTATTATTATTTTTTAAAATATCATGGTCTTGGCGTACAGTGTAGACCTGAAACCAATGTGTCAGCAAGTAAAACAGGGTCTCAAAGGGCTCTGCCCTTTCATCCTGGGGTTATACCTTTTCTATGATACTACTCTAAGATATTATAACACTACCATTACATCCAAGAACTCACAGTCTCAAACTACAAGAATTAGGTGTGCTTATGTGGGAAAAACAATACATACGATTTCTCTGCTATAGCCAGTTAATCAGGACTCGTGATGGGGAGCCTACGAAAGTGAGGGTAAGGATGTGGGTTCAAGACCCACTGAGAAAGCTGGGCATGGTGGTGCATGCCTTTAATTCCACTGCTCAAGAGGCAGAAGCAGGCAAATCTCTTTGAGTTCAAGGACAGCCTGGGCTACATAGTAAGTCCAGGGCATCGTATAAAGACAACCAAGCTGGGTGTGGTGGTAGCACAGGCCTTCTAGCACTCAGGAGGCTAAGGCAGGTAGATCACTATGAGGTCAAGGCCAGCCTGGTCTACTTAGTGAATTCCAAGATAGCAAAGGCTACATAGAGAGGCCCTGTCGTTCTCTCTCTCTCTCTCTCTCCACACACACACACACACACACACACACACACACACACACACACACACACACACACACTAATTAATTAATTAAAAAAGACCATGGAGACTACCTGAGGCTCTTAACTTATTCATTATTGCTCAAGAGTTCATCCAGTCTAGCCATACATGTGAGGAAATAAGCTAAAGACATTAAGCAAACTGACTTACTGAAGTCCTCTAGCTATGCACTCCACAGTATTGATGTACTTCTTATCCCCAGGCCCCATTATGAGCCAGGCACATGTCTAACCTGATGTCTGAAGATTCACTATCAACATCTGATAGCTCTAGCAGGTCCTCGGAGCTCCCCTCTTCATCAGAGAAAGACCTCCTGACTTTGGGTTGCAGCATATCTTGAGTGATTTTATTCCTTGCATCCATATTTCTCACATCTTCTTCACTGCGACTCTTATCTAGGTAAAAAGGGCATAATAAAATTCACTGGCAAGAGAAACAGAACTAGAGAGATGACTCTGAGACTGCTCAGAGCAGAGCTTGCAACCCCAGGTCCCTAAAAGGGAAATGTCAGTGAAGCTGACCTGGGTGCTGGATAAGGTACGCTTCCACGAGGTTGTTCAGGATGTGGTTTTTGCAGATGCGCTCCACTGGACATCGGCAGGTAGGGCACAGAGATGAACGCTCCATCCAGCCAGAGTAGCAAGCCGCACAAAATGTGTGCATACAAGGCTGCAAACTGGCAGAATATGAACAAGGAACACATTTCCTGACAAAATCTTCCAAAGATATGCCACTATGACACTCAGACGACACCTGTAGGGGGGCCTACCCAAACAGGAATGCAAGCTGGATCCCCAACCGTAAGCCAGTCAGTTGTGGAGAATTCTATCATCTAACCTAAAAATACTAAAGCTCAGTATTAGAAGATTAAAAAAAAAAATCAGTGCTATATGTCTCAGGGGGAACAAAGAGCAGATCACAACTTCAGTAACACAAGCAACAGAGACTCCAAGTGTTTGGGGACTTGGTTGGGTAGTATCTACCTCCCAAGTTTCCAAACAAAAGCCAAGAGAAGTTTCTCCCAAAGATAATCCTGGGAACTTCATTTTAAGTAGTATGTCTTTAGTGAGAAAATGTTTGAAACTCAGTTTAATTCACATGATCCTTCTACAAGGAAAAGACCAGGTTGCCTGTGTCAGTCAAAACCAAGAATGACCAAATCTCATGGATTCTATGGCCCTGGTCACCGGGTTTGAGAATTTCTCCTTGTTGATACCACAAGTAAAAGGAAAATGGAAACCTGAGCAGATTCCAGGGCAAAGAGGATCAAAGTCTGCTTTATTTTTAACATTTCCCCACACCTAGCAGCCCACCTCACACAGTCATGCAGAAGATCTTGACAGATGATGCATGTTAGTGTCTCCTCCATCTTGTCTGGCTTCACAGAGGTAACTCTGACATCCACACATGAGGTTTGGGCATTTCCACACTGGTCTGCAACTAATAACTGCAGGTTCAAGTCAAGCTTTTCATCTATAAGACAAAGGGTAAGTCTGAACAGTCACAATCAATCTGAAGACACAGAAGATCCTCAGATTTCTTTTCTTTTTTCTTTTTTTGGTTTTTGGAGACAGGGTTTCTCTGTAGCTTTTGAAGCCTGTTCTGGAACTAGCTCTTGTAGACCAGGATGGCCTCGAACTCACAAAGATCTGCCTGCCTCTGCCTCTCGAGTGCTGGGATTAAAGGCGCGCGCCACCACTGACCAGCCCTGGAACTAGCTCTTGTAGACCAGGATGGCCTCGAACTCACAAAGATCCGCCTGTCTCTGCCTCCCGAGTGCTGGGATTAAAGGCATGCGCCACCACCACCCGGCGATCCTCAGATTTCTAATGTGCATCCAACAGCAGAGGAAACAAAGCCACTTATAAAGACTTTTTTTGTTGTAGCCTTTTTTGGAGACAGAGTCTTTGTATGTAGCTCTGCTGTTCAGGAAACTCACTGCCCTAGAACAAAGTTGGGATTCAAGGTATGTGACACCATGCCTGGCTATATAAAAACTATTTTTAAGATCCCAAATAAGTCACATGTTCCTTTGTGCCTAAATTCTGGTTTAGAAGAACAGTTGCTGACCTAAAAGACAAAGGAAAAAAGAACACTCAGGATGTTTGCACATGTGCACAAGACATTAAGGTAACACGTGAGAGAGGGAGAAAGAGAAAGAGGGAGGACCAGCTGTATAGTTTTTTTTTTGTATTCTATTTTTGTGAATGTCATTTTTGCTTAAACATGACCCCATACACAAAGGAAAGTCCTGGAAATAACCCTGGTGGCTTTAAGACCGTTCTTTCTCCTGATACATTTATAATTACATACACAAAGTACTCCTGCTACTATCATTGTTTCTTGAGATGTCTTCATGCTGCTATGATTAGTGTCAAACTCATTATATAGTGGAGGATTACCTTACAGGTCCAAGTCACCTGCTTCTACTTCCTCAGAACTGGGACATCATACCTGGCTCAATTTTATTTTATTTTTACAAGTTAGATTTATAGGCTGCGTATGATGGCACACTTGGGAGGCAGAGCCAGGTGGCTCTCTGTGAGTCTGACATCAGTCTGGTCTACAAAGCAAGTTCCAGGCTAGCCAGGGTTACATAACAAAAGCCCATCTGAAAAGGAACAAAAAAAGCATACAACTTTAAAAGCCAACTAGACGGAAATAAATGCAGTTATTCTCTGCCTTGGGTCTTCTTTACCTAGTTTTCTTATCTAACTGAGGAAGTTATTCAGTTTTTTGGGCCACATGTTTGTATTATAATACTGCAGTTGAGTTATTTTGTTTGCAGTATTAGAATCAAATCTGGGGCCTTACACATTAGGCTCAACCACTGAGTTATATCCTCAACAAATTAATTTATCAATTTTAAAGGTCCTCTTACTATTACTAAGCAAGTATTGATTAAACTGCAGTTTATGGCCATCATGATGAATATGTTAAGTATTCATTACTAAGTCTAACAAATTTAGTTTTTTTATCTTATATAATTTTCTATTCTTAAAAACATTTATTTTTATTTTTTTATGTTTGTGTGACTGCCTGCATATATGTATGTGTACTATGTACGTATCTGGTGCCTGCCAAAACCCAAATTAGGTATCAGGTCCTCTGAAACTGGAGTTACAGATGGTTGTAAGACATCATGTGGGTGCTGGGAACCAAATTCAGGTCCTCAGCAAGAATAAGGGTTCTTAACCATTGAGCAAACTCTCCAGCCTTTGATTTTCCATTTTTGTTGAAGTTATAATCACCTCAGATCAGCTTGTGGTGGCGGTGCACGCCTTTAATCCCAGGAAGCAGAGGCAGGCAGATATCTGTGAGTTTGAGGCCAGCCTGGTCTACAAAAAGTTCTAAGACAGAGAAATCCTGTCTCAAAAACAAAAAACAAAAAAGAAACAACAACAACAAAAAACCTCATATTAATATACCCTTTCCCCCCCAAGATAGGGTCTCACTGTGTAGCTCTAGGCTACTCAGTGGAACTCACTATGTAGACCACTAGGCTAGCCTCAAGCTCAGAGACCAACCTGCCTCTGCCTCCCAAGTGCTGGAATTAAAGGCATGCATCACTACGTCTGGCATAGTGTTTTTCTTTTAAAGAAATTACTGCTGTTAGAGAATGTGTGTGTGTTTTGTCACAGGCCATGGGAATATACAACATATGGCAATTGATAATTCAGATGCCAACCAGAAGAGTGACTCTGATGGATGCAGGACCATTGGCTCTGGAAACTTTTACTAAAGCAGCTTGGTGTCTCCCCAATACCTGTTTTGTAGTGTGTAATCTCATGTGATCTGTGTATGTAATCTCATGATTACATCTCAAACTTATGGGCACATATATCAGTGAATGGTCAGGAAGACAACTTTTCATTGAGCTATACAATTTTAATATATAGAATACATGCTTCATTATTAGATCTATTTGTCCCATGAGGACCGTAGATACTTAAAAGCCTGCTTTGTTCCTTTTTGCTCAGACTAACTGTACACATTAGCTCACTCTCACCTCAGCAAAAGCTCAAACTAGACTTTGTAAATAGATCATGAGTTAAGGGCAGAGCTGCAGATGTCTAACCAGGCTGCTACACAAAGCACCCTAAGAAAAGCATGCCAGTTCTTCACTTGCCAGTCTGTTGACAACAGACCTGTGTCTCAAAGTCTGTCACTAGGCACCATGCCTCACTCCCATCTGGTCATGGTCTTACTCCTATAACCTTGGAATGTTGTGTTGCCATGGCAATGGCTCAGCTTCTTATTGTTTACCCTAAGAATGTGCTTTTGACCAATTAGAGGTAACTCTCATAATTATTTTATTGCTTCAAGGCTTCTGTAAGAACGAGAGTTTTTAGACTAGAGAAGTAGAAAAAAAAGAAGCTAGGAAGAATCAGAAAGAGGACAGGAAAAGTAGAACAGAAAAAGAACAATAAAGAGAGTGACTTAGAAAAGCATGTAGTGAGATAGCTCGTTCATTCACCCTCAGATACCCAAAGAAAAAAGTCCTTTTTGCTTGATGTTGTGTCCAATCTGAACCCTGAAGAGATTCTTCGGGCTAAACCTGAAAGGTTCCCGATGTGTGTGTGTCCATGCCAGAGCATATGTGGAGGTCAGAGGATGACTCTGAGGAGCCACTTCTCTAATCCCACCTTTATGTAGGTTCCAGGTTACCAGGCTTCACAACAAACCTTTAAATACTGAGCCATGTCACCAGCCCTATATTTACTTTTTAAAATGTAAAATATTGTGGTTCCTATCATGGGTTCCACAAGTCAATTAGTCATTTTACCACAAATGTTCAGATAATCCAGTTTCTTCCCCAAGGTATCATTTCTAGTGCTCTTCTATCACATTATATCCACAGCTAGCTGGCCTTGAACCCCAGTACTTCTGCCTCTACCTTCCAAGCTCTCAGATTATAGTTATGTGTCACTATATCCTGCTTAAGATGACATTTTTTAAAGGAATTACTATCCTGTCAAAGACAGTCAAAAATGACATTCATTTGTAACTGAAAATGATGTTTTCAGAACAACAGCATGACCTAGTAGTGTGAACAGTTCTACTTGAATTATGCAAATAGGAAGAATCCTAGACTTTCATACAGAAAATGCGAGTTATTACAGTATAAACCTAAGGCAGATCTGCATACATCTGCAAAATGTGGGAATCCACTGTAGGCACAGCCAGCACAGCACAGAGCACAAGAGTACAAAGGATGCACACAACAGTGAGAGTCTAACCTAACCTCCTTTTGTCTTTTTTTTGGCAGGCTCCAATTCCTCATTGTCTTCAGTTTCCAACAAAGAGAAGGATGCTTCTTTGTCTTGGAGAACTGGAGAAAGGCTAGAGAGTTCATAATTTCCAACAAGTGGACTACATTCTTTTGGGGAGATGCCTGCTTTCCCAAGTCCTGTGAAAAGGGACAAATAAGACAGGTTTTGATTTATCCACTACAAAAGAATCAGGAAAGAGTTACTGATTTAATAAAGTACATTATGTAATTAGAGATCTCACATGCACCATGTCTTATACAAATACTCATCCATATGCCTCACAACTTAAAGGTACTAGAGTCCATCTCTGTGCTAATGAAGCTAGAGGCAAGTAGCACATTCATATGGGAAGACATGCAGGGAGGTCCACAATAAGACTGTCCCTAAATACTAGGTCTAATATGCACAAGTATACATTCTTGCAATCATAAAATGTATACTAAACACCCCCCAAAGAGGTATGAAATACATACACTTCTGACAGGAATGGGAAGTATGGTAAAGCAAATAACAGTGACTAACAAGTAGAGTCATCACCTAAACAGATAGAAGCTTAAGCATTACATGCAACTTGAACGAACTCGATTGAAAAGTCAGGAAACTTGTCATTATTCTCTAGCTTATTCACACTATTATAGTATAATACATATATCTACTTTATAATATTCAAATGATAAGCACTAGTATTTGAAAAAAAGAAGAAACTGGATTATACCATCTAAAGCAAGAAAAGAGGTTAGGGGAATTATTTCAGGAACAAAGTAACTCATATACTAAAGAAAGAACAAGAATCTAACTTCCCAAACCACCTCCTGGCCCTGGAACCTATACATCCTCTGATCTTCAGAGCCTTTATGTTCAGCCACGACTTTTTTTTTTTTTTTTTTTTTTTGGTTTTTCGAGACAGGGCTTCTCTGTGACTTTGAAGCCTGCACTGGAACTAGCTCTTGTAGACCAGGCTGGCCTCGAACTCACAGAGATCCGCCTGCCTCTGCCTCCCGAGTGCTGGGATTAAAGGCGTGCACCACCACCGCCCGGCTTCAGCCATGCTTTTTATTTGAGGACAAAGATTATATAAAGGCTCTTCTATCAAAGGCTCCAGATAGGGAAACTGAACATATAAAAGTACTCATTATATCATCTCACAATCTAGTAGGCACTAAGTTTTAACTATAATTATTTTGTTAGTATAAAAATACTTCAGCATGCCGGGCAGTGGTGGCACACGTCTTTAATCCCAGCACTCGGGAGGCAGAGGCAGGCGGATCTCTGTGAGTTTGAGACCAGCCTGGTCTACAAGAGCTAGTTCCAGGACAGGCTCCAAAGCTACAGAGAAACCCTGTCTCGAAAAACCAAAATTAAAAAAAAAACAAAAACAAAACTTCAGCACATAGACAGAAACTCTTCATTCTTAAAACTTACAAAAGAAGCTGAAAGACGGTAGCACTCGGGAGGCAGAGGCAGGCAGATCTCTGTGAGTTCGAGGCCAGCCTGGTCTACAAGAGCTAGTTCCAGGACAGGCTCCAAAGCTACAGAGAAACCCTGTCTTGAGAAACCAAAAATATAAAAAAAAAAGAATAAAAATTACAATAGATATACATTTTCCATTCTAGGAAATCTGAAATCAGAAGGTTAATAGTCTTATCAGACTACATGCAAATGGATAGATAAAATAGAATTTAAATGTAACGTGAGGTAGGTTTTGAGTGTTTATGTGTGTTGCTGGGGATCAAACCAAAAAAGAAGAAAGGAGACGGTATAAGGAACAGGGCATGTAAAATTGGTTCTAAGTAACACACAGCTCTGGATAAACCTTGAAAACATTATGATAAATAAAGAACCCAGTCATAAAACCACATTCTGTATGACTATGAACACAAAATGTTCAGACATGCAAATAAATGCATAGAGACATATGAGTTTCCTTTTATGCAATAGAATGTTCTGCAATTAACAGTAATGGCCTTGGGCAGTCGTGGCACATGTCTTTAATGCTGGCACTCAGGAGGCAGAGGCAGGCGGATCTCTGTGAGTTTGAGGCCAGCCTGGTCTACAGAGCAGGTCTCCAGGACAGCTAGAACTGTTACACAGGGAAACCCTGTCTTGAAACAAACAAATACCAGAGATGGCAATATAACCTTGTAAATGAACCTAAAACACTGATTGATATACTTTAATGTAGTGACATTTATAGTATATGAAATACATTTAGACAAAATTACAAAAATACTATGTTACCATGGTCCTTATTAGTCTTTTTCCTGGCACTAAAATAAGTCAGTATACATGACTACAGAACACTTACTGATGAATGGATTTACTGTAACTCAAGGAACAAAAACTGCAATTGTCATTGTGCTCCCCATCTCACCAGAGCTAGAGAAATGCTTTTGCCCTGCAGAGATCAGCTCTGGCTCCACAGAAGAGGTAGACGCCAAGGGGAAGAGGTCTGATGTCGATGTTGATGGCTGTGGTTCCTCTAAGTATGTTTGGGTCATGGGTGACAATGGTGGAACTTGGAGGTCATCAACCTGCCCCAGACCTGAGGAATCTTTGGTCACATGGAACATATTTTCTTTATTGGCTTCTACAGGCACAAAAATAAAGAGAGTACATTCAGAACTCAGAAAGACACTTTGGGGACTGAATGGCCATTCCTAAAACTCAAAAGCCCTTTACAGCACCTAGGCTTTTGGCATAAGCTCACTTACCAAAGGATTCTTGAGGCAAGCCTTGTTTTTCATTTAAAGATTCATAGAGGTATGCCACATCTAAAAGGAAATTAATCAAATCAGGGAGCGGTGGCCCCAGTGGAAAGTGAGACCTCATCTCTCCTGTCCACCTTTGATCACATCACAACATGTCTTTTGATTATCTTCACTTATCATCTAGCAACAGTCAACAGTTTAAGTGATTCTAACAAAATCAAATCACAATTTTACCAACGTAAATATAAGCAAGCAACTGAAGGGAAAAATAGTCGCAGAAAGCAGACAACGGTAAAAAAAAAAAAAAAGACATGCTTCACTAATAACTGCAAGCCATTAGAAGGAAAAGATTCGAGTTCCTTCTATGAGGCAAGAGGTGCTTTACTTTAAGAGGACTTAAGGAATATTAGTGGCCTCTTTTCCCTTCCTTACCAAGTTTATGATGCTTTTCAATTATTTCAGGGTAACTTTCAAAGATTTTTTTTTTTTTTACAACTCTCCTTATCCTTATGGAACTGATGCAGTCTAATCTTTCGTTGTAAAGTCTCCAAGAGTAGACCTAGCAATGGCTTCCAGGGCCCCTATCTGGATTTTATTTCCACACTCCAATTC
This sequence comes from Dicrostonyx torquatus, assembly GCA_028555095.1. Taxonomy (NCBI): domain Eukaryota; kingdom Metazoa; phylum Chordata; class Mammalia; order Rodentia; family Cricetidae; genus Dicrostonyx; species Dicrostonyx torquatus. Next base: position 1,421,138 of record JAQHUG010000416.1, read on the forward strand.
TACTGTTTAGCCCAGCCCAGCCCATTTACTCCTCCTTAGCTGCCATTATCAGATGTGCGGCTCCTGCTGGTATTCTTGAAGAAAAGCTGTGCCCCAAAAGTCAGCACTCCACCCAAGTGCTTATAACAAAAATCTCTGTAATTGTCACTTTCTATAAAAATGTCTGCTTCAGCGCGTGTTCTTTCTGAGGGTGTTTTCCAGTCTAAGTTGGACAGCTTCTTGGTGCAACACCTGGGAAAAGTATCTACAGCAGTAAATTTTTCTCTTACTGTGTTCTGGTTCATTCTTCCTGTATACCAAATAGATGATATCCCCACTCTGCAAAGGGTGAGTCTGCTTCTTAACAACTTGCAGCTTGTTGATTACTGTTCCATTGGTGCTGTAAAGAAAACAAAAGTGTAAGTTGCCCTACTCAAAATAACTAAGTAGGGTTAACATCTTTCTGCTACTATTAAGAAATCTGCTCAGGATTACCATTCTGAAAATACTCCAAAGGGAAAAGAAACTAACTGGTAGTGGCAAACACCTGTAATCCCAGCACTTGACAGGCAGAAGCTGCCAGATCTCTGTGTGTGGCATAGTGTCCCATTGGCCTGGTGCCAGAGGGATAGCAAGCAGCCTTCACTAGACATGAAACCCTGCTGGCCTATACCTGGCCTAGCTTTGGAGTTTTCACTCAGCCCCTAATCCATCACTTGTGTTACAGATACCTTCTTAAAAATTTTTTATTTTTTTTAATTGTTAAAAGAAAAATTTACATTTACTCCCCTTGTTCCAGGCCCTCCCGCTCCACCACTATCCCACAGCCCCCCCCCCTTGCTTCCTTAAGATGGTGCAGGATCCCCTGCCCTGTGGGAAGCCCAAGGCCCTCGCCCCTCCATCTCGGTCTAAGAAGGTGTGCATCCATATAGAATAAGTTCCCAAAAAGCCAATACATGCAGAAGAGATAGGTCCCAGTGCCATTATCATTGACTTCTCAGTCAGTCCCCATTGGCAGTCACATTCAGAGAGTTTGGTTTGGTCATATGCTCCTTCAGTCCTGGTCCAGCTGGATTTGATGAGCTCCCAATAGATCAAGCACACTGTCTCTGTTCCAACCATACTACAGATACCTTTTGTTACTTCGTGTGAATCTTGTCTGACAGTTTCCCATGGATACAAAGCTTATGCAAAACTTGGTTTAGAGGAAACCCAGAAAACTGTGGTACCTCATGAATCAGGTATTTGCACTTGGCATTGTGTTTTTGGAAACTTCATTCAGTTTGTTTTGAGATAAGGAAATCTACTAGCTAACGCGTAAAAATAAGGATGCCAAGAGGAAAAGGGAAAGCGCTTCAGTTCACAGAGACTGAGCCCCTGCAGCCACAGAGTCTTCATTTCATGGACCCGTGTGAACCCACCCACCAGTACCGAGTTACATGCAACACCTGTGAGTTCAATGCCAGTCTGATCTACAAAGTGAGTTCCAGGATAGCAGAGCTGTTACATAGAGAAATCATGTCTTTAAAACAAAAAAGAAATTACTTAACCATTTCATATGAGCTTCACACACTCTAAGACAAAAAACTTGCCTGCTACTACCCACTTCCTTGTAGTAATATTTCATTTGTATCTTAATAAATAAAGCTTGCCTGAAGAACAAAATGCAAAACAGCCACACTAGTCAGCATACAGGCCAGGCAGTGTCACACTAGCTAGCAATAGAGGCATGGCAGTGATGGTGGTGCACGCCTTTAATTCCAGCACTAGAGAGGAATATAAGGCGAGATAAGACAGTAACTCGTTCTTTTTCAGTCTGAAGATTTTCTGAAAGAGCTCTCTAGTGAGTTTTGCTTTTCTGATCTTCAGGTTGAGCCACAATCTGTCTCTGAGTTTTATTATTCATGCTAAATTTGGTACCCAACGTTTGGGGTGTGAATTCATGAAAAAGACACCAGTGCAGGCCAGAGCTGCACATGGGGTTCCTGCAGAGTTGCATGGTGGTCCAGGCCCACCCGGTTAGGCTTTCTTTTCTTTTTTCCCCAAGACTCTGAGTGAATTTGGGATTTTCCCGTAGCCTCTTTGAAACAGTCTCCAGCTGCCACCCAAACTCCAGAAGCACCTGGGCTCCAAATGTCACAGAACTCACTAGCACTAGATTGGCTGGTTCTGCCTTCATACAGTCCCCTACCACACAAGCTTCCTCCGAACAATCCCCTGTGTGTTTTCAGACAGCCCCCCTCACCACCACTGTGGGTTGCAGACTCTCCCTGAATCCCCTTCTCGGGCTACTGCCCTGAATTCTAGTCAGGCGTTGACTGTTCCACACAGCAGCAATCAGACTCACATCTTCATCAACACTGTCAGTAGATTTCGTAAGACAATCGGGAATTCTTAAAGAGAGGAATTAGTTAAAAGACAGAGCTTTTTCTCACATTAAAAAAAGGGGGAAAGCTGGGTGGTGGTGGTGCACACCTTTAATCCCAGCACTTGGGAGGCAGAGGCAGGTGTATTTAAAGACCAGCCTGGTCTACAAGAGCTAGTTCCCAGCTAGGACTGTTACACAGAGAAACCCTGTCTCAAAAAAACAAAACAAAGTAAAACAAACAAAAAGAGGGAAAAAATCATTACAATGGAGGGATTTGGGTCTCTGTATGATAATATGCTAGTCAGTTTGAAAACTGAACAATTAAATGAGAGAATATTTAATTTAGATGGGATTTATGTAATGCCAATTGTAAACATCAGATTTATCATTTTTGTCTTATCACTAAAAAAGTTGGATACAGGCCTTAGAAAAACCTAATAAAACAAATCACAAAGATATTCAAATCCAGAAAGAGGAATTTAATGGAGAACCAATTTTAGTGTTGCATTATAAGAATAAAGAGGAACAGCCTAAGATTTTCAGACAAATAACCTTAATATATCCAGAAACCTTACAGGTATGGCCAAATGGCAGAGGCTCTGTTACAGCTAACTGGGCTCCTGTGCCAATGATAGATTTAAGGAGATTCAAGGAAGCAAAAGTCTCACACGGCATGCATTAATTTACTGTGAAGCAAATGTTAAACTCATAATCAGTTTGTAATAGAATTATCCCTAAAGACTGGATAAAATTGGTTAAGGGTGTTTTCGAGCCTGGCCCACAATTATAATGGAGTACCTGGTTCAGAGAAGAGGCTAAGAGTATTGAACAGCAGAGTAAAGCTAGAGGTAGGGAAATCTCCCAAGATCAACTTCTTGGAGAAGGAGACATGTTACTATAGAAAGGCAGGCTGTATGTGATGACCACACCCTGGGTTTATGCCACATAGCAGCTTTGAATGCTTGTGATAGAATTGGAGAAATAGAAAAGAAAACTGAGTCATTTACTAAAGATATACAGGGCCCAATGGAAGCCTTTATGGATTTCTTAAAAAGAGTGACTTCAGCAGTAAATAGAATGATACCAGATTCAGAAGTTAGACAAATAATAATTGAATCTCTGGCTTTTAAAAATGCCAATTCTCTATGCAAAAGGATAATTAGGCCATTAAAGGCAAGGTCAGCACCTTCGGATGAATGGATCAGAAATACAATTAACACTGACTCTCATGAACATGATGTTGCATGGATAGGAAAGGTGATTTCCAGAGGTTTAAGGAAAAGTCAAAATGTCAAATGTTATAATTGCAGCAAAAAAGGTCACCCTAAAAGGGATTGTAGACAGGGCGTTTCTAGAAACAATGTTTTTTCTAAGAATAATCCAATCAGAATGTCCCTTCTGAATTATGCAGAAGGTGTGGCAAAGGCAGGCACTGGGCTAATGAATATAGGTCAGAGAGGAATATTCAATGTAATCCTTTGCCATCAGAAAACTCCATGAGGGTCTTCTCACAGCCCCCTATGCCAAATCCAGTTTAGTCATTTCCTGTAATGTCCCAGTAAAACTGATAAAACAGTATGTAGACGACAATCTTGACACAATCATAACTGGCCTTCTACAAGCATGCATCCACTAATTGTCATTTTCATACTCTTTCTCAACAAATGAACTCCTGCTCTCAGATTGAAATCCAAATACTCTGCTATAATTTCTACTTATCACTTTCACCTACCCCACTTGTCCTTGTGCCTCTGGCTTGCCTACCTGCTTCTCCTCCAACCCACCTCTGCTCCAGAAGGCAGCACCTCTGACAGGAGATTGCCCTAAGAGCATCCAGAAGGAACCAGCCTACTAAGACCCAGCAGTAGCTGTCAACAGCATCTTTAAAGGTTCTTTGTTTCATAATGTTGTGACAGGGCTTTTATTATTATTTTTCTCTTTTTTAAAAATTTAATTTCTTATTTATTTATTTCTACCACACATGTCCTTTGCATACACATTATGGCTTCTGGTTTTGTATTTTTATGGGATTCCTGAATGTGCAAATAAATGTGTCTCTGTGTTCTTATCTTTTTATAATGCTTTTTCTTGGGGTTTCTTTCTTCTATTTTATTATTCCAATTTGTTTGTTTTTGTTTCCTCTTACTATATTATATTTATTATTATTATTGTTATTCATATGCACGTTTTCTAATGAGAGACAGAATGGGGTGGAAATGGGAGGGGAAGTAGAAAGGAACTGGGAGGAGTAGAGGGAGAGGAAACCGTAATCAAAATATACTGTATGAAAAAAACTATCAATATTGATGGGGAAAGGTTTTAGCCAAACAGGCTGATAGCCACGCCCACCTTTAGCTAATTATTTGGGTTGGACCATCAGGTCCCCTTGATGTATAAAAGGGACGGGCCACGTATGCTCTCTCTCTCTCTCTCTCTCTCTCTCTCTCTCGTTCCCAGCCCGGCGCTCCCTCGGAAAGTGTGGGATCCTGGATCTGGTATCGTGAGTTTGTTTACATTCTTTCATTTATTAAAATATATATATATATTCTAAAGATAGCTGGCTTGGGTGATTACATCTTTAATTACTGCATCACTTGGCGGGTGACTGTCTCTGTCATTTCTAGAGTTTGGAAGTTGCTTATTTCTTGTTTACTTAGGTAATATTATATCCTTCTGGAGTCTTTGATGGAATTGAAGAATGGATAGTTAGAGTTATAGTTTTCCTTAGTTATGATAAAAGATAAAATAGATATAAATATTGTAACTGTAATTCTTGCTTGATAACTGTTTTGTTATATGTAATTCTACTGTGTTAAAATGAAAGCCTTTCTTTTTTGTTTAAACAGAAAAAGGGGAAATGTAGGAGGGTCCTTCTTTATTTCTGTTGCTTTCATTGGTTAATAAAGAAGCTGCCTTGGCCTGTAAGACAGGACACAGCCCTTAGGTGGGCGGAGTAGACAGAACAGAGTTCAGGGAAGAAAGGAAGTGAGGGAGTTGCCATGATTCTCCTGCCCAAGATTGACATACTGTAGTGGTGACATGTAGACTTTTATAATGGGTTAGTTTAGATAGGAGAGCTAGCCAAGAAAAGGCTAGAGATAATGGGCAAGGCAGAGTTTAAATGAATACAGTTCTCATGTGGTTATTTCGGGTACAAGCAACTTGCGGCTGAGCAGGCCGGCGGCTGGGGGCTAGGAGCCGGGTGCCGGGAACACAACCCGCACCTCCTTTTTACAATACAATATATTTTAAATCTTATTTCTGAGTCATATGAGCCATATTTGATTTAAATAGGAAAATGAGCTATAGGAACTAAACCACACCCAGGATCCCATGCTGGAAACTACATCCTGATGACTTCAGAACCTGGGCAGCAGTTTAGAAAAAGGAAGCCTCTCTTACACTGTAACAACATGTCAGCTTCCTAAGTTACAAAAGGAAAGAGAAAAATAAAGTGCTCACCTGGTATCTTCCAGTGTCACCTGACCTGATTTTTTATCCACTGTAAGTTTACAGTGGTCTCCAGAGACCAGTTTATTGCTGGGAAAAGAGAGGTCACAGCCTGAAACAGAGGCAAGAAGACACTGAACATTACTGTGGGCTCTTTGAGAACTACTGCCTTGCTTTTCCAGTCTGTGATCAACTGTGCCCACAGACACAAACAACATTTAAACACTGAAGTGTTAACCTAAAGTAAAGGGACAGGGTGTATGTCCCACATCTTCCTGCACCGGATCACCTGGGAGACAGCCATTATAACAACAGCTCCTTTATGACAGGTTACCACACAAACAGCTCAAAAGATAAATAATATCTCAATTGCAAAAACAAAATGAAACAAAATTAAGCCCAAAGGGGCTTAATTATAAACTAGTTCTTGCTGGGTGGTGGTGGCACATGCCTTTAATACCAGCACTCAGGAGGCAGGGGCAGCCAAATGTACACAGATAAACCCTATCTCGAAAAACCAAAAATAAATAAACAAATAAATACATGAAAAGAACAAGCTAGGCAAGAATCCCACTACTGAGGTACCTCAAAGACTAGGGAAGGAAGAACATTCTTGGAGGTCAGCCTGGGCTATATATCTTAAGATCTATCTTAAGGGAGGGAGGCATGAAGGGTAAGGAGGAGAAAATGTCCCACATGAAATTACAACCTTATCCTGTTTTGGCCTGTGCTTTGACTCCATCACAGACCTATGGACTGGAGGATCAGAAGACTCAATACCTCCCATCCTGAGCCCACCAGGTTTTATTGGCAAGGAAGGGAAAAGACCCAGGGCCAGCACCCCTTCCTCCATCTCCTACCAGAGGAAACCCTCTGTAAGAAAAGAAGCCTAGACACCTAGTGACTCAGAGGATCTGGAAGATGAGTGTATAACACACTGGCCCTTAACCAGGCTGCATAGATGGCAACATCTTGTTCCATATGATGTCCTGGAGCTGCTGGCACTCCTGGATATCAGCATATATGTTACCCAGTGGGCTTAAATATAGCTGATCATTACCTAGATCTGCGCCAACTAGAATCTAAAGTGTTCTTCTGTCTCTATTAGCATGCCTTCCAGGAAAGCTTTGATGTCAAGCTACAATTGAAGCTGTATTTCAGATTCTGGAGGAAATGTTATAGGTCAGTAACCTAAGACTTGCTCATGTGGCGTTACTTCACCTCAAAGTTCAGCCAGTTTGATTAGAAATCAGTTATTCATCCTTCCAGTTCGTCTCTGCCACAATCTAATACTATCTTGTCTCTTTATATCTTGGATAAGTCAATACTCAAGAGTGGCGTACATGCCCATACCAGCCTGACCAACCACAAGATGCTTTATGATTCTCTAGGTACATCAATATACATCTCTAGATTGTCCATAATCAGTTCACTTCAGGCTCAGATACAGAATCTAATGCATCTAAAATTTGATTTAGAAAACACCTGCAGCTAGATTGGTGCTGTCTACCTCTGGAAAATCTGCCAATAAAGGCAGCAAGAGTCTTGTCCTAAAGGTCCTCCATGGTCTTGAGGTAGTGTTGATGGTCACAGAAGATCCCAAGCCCCTACTTCTGGTGTTAGCCTCATGCTCAACATGGTCTGACAGTCACATAGGGTCTGAGATTCTACATAGGGACCTTTTCATTTATTGCCAGTAGCTCAACAGACCCAGCCAAAGTGCAGGCACAACTTAGCCACCATAGAGGAGGATGAGTATATGAAAAGGTAGAAGACACAGACAAGGTTTAGCCCAGCTAAGGCCCCATGGATGCTGGGTTCATAGAAGCACTCCTATCCTCAAATGTTCTATCCAGCACCCTAAAGGAGGAAGTATCTGACAACTAGTGGAAGCTGAAGGAAGTCATGGTGTGGGTAGAAAGCCAATGACATTGGCTTGAGGAGATGAAGATAGCAGGAGTTAAAAGATCCCTGTGTTATTAAGATACAACTTCTCTTCTAGCATTCAAAGCCAATTCCATTCAAAATTCCATAAAACTTTTAGTGTGGATATCAGAGGACAACCTCTGGGTGTTAGATCTAGCTTTCTACCTAGTATATTAATCAATTAGTACAATGTCCTTTACATTGTTAGTGATATTAATACATTCACTGAAAGCATTTCTATGGTAATGACATTTTTGTTTCTTTTTTCAACATGCATGAAATATTATGATATGTATATTATAATAATGGGCTCCCTAATGCATGTGTGTGTGTGCACTTATGATCATATGTTTGCAGAGGTAGATGTCACCCATCGTCCTCTCTCGCTCTACATCTTATTTTTTGAGAAAGGGTCTCTCACTGAACCTAGTGCTCAAGAATTCTGAAAAACCAGTAAATTTAAGACATCCTTCTGTCTCTGCCTTCCCAAAACTAGGATTACAGTCATGTACCACCATATTTAGCTTTTTACATTGGTGCTGGAGATCTGAACTCAGGTCATTAAGCACTTAAACACCTGAGCTCTCCACCCCAAGGTATGTTTCTTGCAAGTAGTTCATGCAAGATTTCACCAATCCTCCTAGAAAAAGTAAGGTCAATACAAAGTTAATGGAAGGTAAGTTGTTGGCCCAAAGCAAGTAATGTTGGGCTTTATGCATGACTTTGTTCAAGTTCTCAGCTTCCTAGAATCATTAAATAAAATATTCTAGTTCCTGGGGATTTGAGATCTTTTCAGCTAGAAACCCTGCTGGTACAAATCGCCCTCTGAACACTGGTTTAGCAGCACCCTACACTTCCAGCATATTCTTTGTTTTCATTTGTCTCAAAGCATTTTTGTTTGGTTTTTGAGACAGGGTTTCTCTGTGTAGACCTGGCTGTCCTGGAACTCGCTTTGTAGACCAGGCAGCCTTGAACTTAGAGATCCACCTGCCTCTACCTCACAGACTGCTAGGACATGCGTCACCACAGCCTGACTGGCATCTTTTTTTTTCCGAAAAGTTCCTGTGGTTTATTTTTTTTCACTCACCAGCTGTTAACAACAGTGTCTACTTTCTACATAACCTTTCAGTTTTCCTTTTGCTATTGATTTCTAATTTCATTCTATTGGGAAAGAGAAGTGTACAGTAATAGACACAAGATCGTATTCTAAAGGACATGTTTACGGATATACTTTATAAAGTTGTAATGAGAACTGAACGATATTCATCATCAAACAACCTGAGGATCAACGCCACAGACAAGTAAGTAAACAGCAGGTCTTAAAGGAAAGCACAGTGCACCCTCCTCCCCATTCTGGTAGTCTCTGTACCGCCCCAGCCCTGTACTTTTCCCACCTCAAGTTCCCTGCCGGTTCCCCCATCTAAACCCACTTCGATGCCTAGGTCTTCGATCCTGCTCTAGGCCCTCAGTCTCTGTTCTAGGTGGGGTACACCCTTTGGGTCCCTAGCCTTAATCCCTGTCCACCCCTTCAGCCCTTATCTTCATTCTCACTCCACTCTGGCTTCCGCACCTCTCCTCCTTCCGATGGTCCACTCGCGTTTCCACAGAAGGATTTGCGGTTCGTTCTCCTCCGCGCCAAGACGAAGGAGCCTCCCCCAGGGCTCCCGCGGTAGCTGCTGCTCGTCTTCCACTGGTAGCTCCATAGGACTCACATCTACAGATACCCGGAAACGCTGGCTCAGGGACTATCTCACAAACTCAGCACCGCCGCCAGCTCGCGGGCCGCCACCCCTCAGCCGGGACCCCTCCCGCCAGCCAGCTTACCCCCCGCCCTGCGCGGAGCCCGGAACCGGCCACACAGCCACCGCTGTCAACAGACATCTCGGGTCCCTCAGCTGATCCACAGGAGGCGGGGGCGGGGCTTAGGGCGGTACGCCCGGCGATTGGCTGGCGGCGGTGCCCACAGAGAGCGACGGCTAGAGCGGTGCCAGGAACGACTACCCGGAGGGGGCGGGTCCGGGCGATCCGAGTTTGCGCAGATAAAAGGATGCTCAACTGGTTGCCATCTTTGATCCTGGCAAGCTGATTTACTCTCCTGCAAGGCAAGGAAGTAGCTGAGGAGGGCGCCATCTTATGTTGAAGCGAAAAGGATTGAGTAACTTCTAAATTGGAAAGTCCTTAAAGCCTCGCATGTATTACAGATACGGTTTGCCGGTTAACTTGTAGCAAGATAAGGTATTGTTTTCACACACCAGATCATAAAATACGGAATTTTGGTAGACTGGACCAGCCCTTCTCAAGGAGCGCAACAAAGGTGTCAATCGGAGTACTGTTACGTTGTCTCTGAAGACCTACTTGAGATATCTTTCCACGTTAAGTCCTGTTTCTTAGACTCTCGTGTCATTCCACTGTTGTATCCCAAAGAAGGATGCACAAGCATGTTTGTGGTCCCTGCTGAAAGTAGTCCTTGCCCAGGAATAAGGAAATTATTGAAGACAGATGCAAGTCCACTTAGAGTACTCTAGCCTTTAATTCTAGCATTCAGGAGGCAGAGACAGGTAGATCTCTATGAGTTTGAGGCCAGCCTGGTTTACAAAGCGAGTTCCAGAACAGGCTCCAAAGCTACACAGAGAAGCCCTGTCTCCAAAATCAGAAACAAACAAAACAAAACGAAAAGAAATACGTGCTCGCCTCGCTTAGGCAGCACATATTCTAAAATTGAAACGATACAGAGATTAGCATGGTCCCTGCGCAAGGATGACAGGCACATTTGTGAAGGGTTCCATATTAAAAAAAGAAAGAAAGAAAGAAAGAAAGAAAAGAAAAAATGCAAGAAGGTATCATGCAGCTAGAAACGTAAGAGTTTCACTTAAGAAGCTGCTTGGATCGCAGTTCTGGTTAACAATGAAGGAAAACAATTGAGTCTCGGGATCCAGACTGGCTCGAATTTTTTAAATCTTGATGTAGAAAGATGCACTCACAGATTTGGTGTGCATCACAGCTGAAACAAAGCCTGAGAATGACCTCAGGTTAGATTAAGACATTTTGATAATAGCTTTGATGTTAGGAATAAAAACAAAAACAAACAAACAAAAAAAAAACCAAAAACAAAGCTGACCAAGTTTTACTAGCTCATTTCCTTTCCTTTCCAGGATTGTTTGGTGATCAAAGATGATGAGTAATTCCTTGTATCCATTTCTGTTCTCAGTCTCCTGATATAGAAGGATATTGATGAGTGGGTATACATCCTAAAAATTAAAAGTAGAGCTGAGTGATTGTTTTTCAAGTATAAAAGTTTAGGCTTGTGGTTCCTTTAAGATTCTTTATAAGATTACCTTTCAAGTTAAATAAAATGATTGGTCCTTCTTTGTAACTGCAAAGTGCAGCCTGCCAGCAAAAGAACTGGTTAAGAAGAATACCTTGCTTGCTTACACTCTGTTAATCTATAACAAGTTGCTTGGGTATGAATATACATGGGTTCTTGGGGATAATTCGTTTTACACCTGTAATATGTAAAATGTTTAATTATGTATGGATATGGAAACTATGCCGTTTTTCACTTGTATTCATTGTAATCATTCACTTGATAAATTGAATGTAACCACATTGTAATTTTTATATTGCCTGAAAGATTTTGCTGGGGTATATAAGCTGTAAGGGAAAGAATAAGGATAGAATTAGAAGGAAAACATCAACAATGAGAGAATTAGGAAGAAAACCAGACATAAGGGATATTTCTGGATAAAGATAAGAAAAGAGAATATAAAACGGGTGATGGTGGCATATGCCTTTAGTCCTAGCATTCGGGAAGCAGAGGCAGGCAGATCTCTTTGAGTTCAAGTCCAATCTGGTCTATACAGAGTGAGTTCCAGGATAGGCTACAGAGAAGCTTTGTCTCAAAAAACCATAAAAAAGGGCTGGAAAGATGGCTCAGAGGTTAAGAGCACTGGCTGCTCGTCCAGAGGTCCCGAGTTCAATTCCCAGCAACCACATGGTGGCTCACAAACATTTAAAAGGAGACCTGGTGCCCTCTTCTTGGCCAGAACAGCCAAGACTGTTATATGCAGAACACTACATACATAATAAATAATAAATCTTAAAAAAGTTTAAAAAACATTAAAAAAGGAAAGAAAGAGACTATAAAACAGAGAGAAGAAAGAATACAGAAGGACACCACCGAGAGTGTGAGTTTCTTTCTCCTTACCCCTCAGATAAAAAAGCCATAGTATGCCGACTGTATGTATTCCCCTTGAGCCCTGCACTGCTGGAGGTTGGTCTCCCAGGCAGCAGGATAATGTTTATATTAATGCTTACAGATTGCTGCTACTTTCAGCCATGAGCAAAGAAGTCTCATTTTGTCCAGTAGACCGCACTTATTGCAGAAACTTGTAATTTGTCAAAGCCCTAAAGTCAAGTTATCTGAGGCACGGTGTCTGCTGAAACTTGCATGGAAAGCATACTCTAGGTGTGACTTATTTGAATTTTATTATTTTAAGCTAATCAACAAAGTTACATTGCCTCCTAAATCGTAGAAAGACAAAAAGAATTTACTAATATACTCACTGTGGACTCTCCCTTCACATTGTTGCAAATAAGAAAATTCATAGGAGACTCCTGACTGTGAAAACATTGCAAATAGATCACTGCCGTATATTACCTATATACATATGTATGTAATTCAACAATGATGTCTTCTAATTATGCCTACTTATGAAAATATTTAATTTGCTAATTCCTTAAGGGCAAGACTTGTGATATAGACATTTATACCTAGACTAGTTGGTGTGTGAACGGTGCCTCATTCAGTTGCCAGATAGAAACTTCATAAAGATCTTCTCAAAATTCTGATTGGACATTTATTTTAAAAAGTGAATGCAGATTAGGCCAGGTGCTGGTGCTGCATACCTTTAATCCCAGCACTTCAGAGGCAGAGGTGGGTGGATCTCTGTGAGTTCAAGGCCAGCATGGTCAACAGAGCAAGTTCCAGAACAGCCAAGACTGTTATATTGAAGGACCCCAGAGACCTGGGTGCCTTCGACCCACTGTCAAGATGCAAGACACTAGGCCAGCTGGATGCAAAATGCAAGAGGGTTTATTTTCTCAGACCTGAGGATGCTACAGCGTTTGAAAAACTGAGCATGCCCCTTCCAGCCTACAGCCATTATTTATATTCTATAAAAGCAGATATATGATTATACAGTTCCTATTGGCTACTTTAATTGAGGCAAGGGAAAAGTTCAGTCACGTCAGCTTTGTCCTTGTCTAGGGACATCTGGTGTTCTCTATTCATCCTTTATCTCTTTGTTAGCTAGGCCTGACCTTCAGAGTATAGGCTTACTGTTTCCGTGGGTCCGAGTGGCCTTGCCTTCAGATATCAAGCCACTTGGCATCCTGCTTATGCTAGCAGGGAATCTTGGCCGATGTCCCTATTTTGGGCTTGGGAAAAGGGGGGTCATGGCGTTACCGCTGCTGTTAACACATTTCATTTCATTCCCCCATTTCTCTTTATCATAAATAAAATCATTTATTTATATAATTTCTGTCTCTTTTTGTTTTAATGCTTCGTATCTATATTCTTGAGTCAGGACCAAGGTTTGCATGACTGACACGTGGTTTTTAATAAATTGAGTCAGTCGATTTAGGATATAAGGTCCAAAAGTGAGTATTATCAGCAGAAGTATTAAAAGCCCCATTAAGGAGGATATTAGAGTGGTGAACCAAGGGGAGCGGTTCCCTATCCCCTCATACCAGCTCTGCTGGGACTCAAATTCTCGGTGGCGCATGTCCAATCTTTCTTTTAATTTGTCCAGAGATTTTTCTATCATTCCTGTATGATCAGTGTAAAAGCAACATTTTTCTTGTAGAGCTTCACAAAGTCCTCCTTCTTTAAGGAGCATTAGATCCAGTCCCCTTCTATTTTGCAACACTACTTCAGATAGAGAGGACAATGATTTGGCCAAGGCTCTAATTGACTGTTCGAGAGTTCGGAGGTCCTCATTCATAGCCTGATGTAACATCATATAGTGGTCGGTGCGTATCATTGTTGCTGTCCCTGTGGCTATCCCTGCAGTAATTCCCCCGACTCCCAATATCATAGCCAGAGTCAAAGATATTGGTTCTCTCCTAAACCTCCGTTGTTCATAGAACCTCATGACAAAGTCATCTGGGTAGTAAGAGATTCTTGGCCATAGCTGTACCAGTACACAATAATCATTTGTTTGGCTAAGGACTGTGGCTGAGACACAGGGTGTCAGGCCGGTGTTGCAAGCCCAGTAAGTTTCATTAGGTGGGATTAGACAATAGTCACCTGCTGGGACTCCAATCGTGGTGCTGCAGACGTCTGAAGCTTTGGGGGCATCCCCTATACAGAGGCCAGTTCCTGACACCTGGGTCAGTGTTAACTGATGTTCAGTCTCTAAGCAGGAAGGTAGGGGGTGGGGGTGCTTGTGATAACTCCCTGTATAGGCGATTCCTTCATAGTAAGGGGGATTGGGGTCTAGGCATAGCCAGCAGGCTTT
>JAQHUG010000417.1:17028-48028 GCA_028555095.1 Dicrostonyx torquatus
GGGTTGTTTTGTTACCGAGTAAGTGGTCAATTTTTGAAGGTTCCATGAGGTGCAGAGAAGAAGATACATTCTTTTCTGTTTGGATGGAATATTCTATAGATGTCTGTTAAGTCCATTTGAGTCATAACATCTGTTAGTTCTCTTATTTCTCTGTTCATTTTTTGTCTGGTTGACCTGTCCAGTGGTGAGAGGTTTTAAATTTTTTTAAATGATATTTATTGAGCTCTGCATTTTTCTCTGCTCCCCTCCCTTCAATCCTTCCCCAAGGTCCCATGTTCCCAGTTTACTCAGGAGATCAACAAGATAAAATCTTAACAGTGGACCCAGTGAGTAGAGGTCCTCAAGGGCTAGGAGAATTTCTTATATTAGTCTCTGAGTGATTTAAGTAGTCAAATATTCTTTTTTTTTTAACTGATATTTGATTGATAATAACATCTGGTTAACCATTGCTCTGTATTTTTACTGTCTAAATCTGCTCAATAGTTAATGATCTGTAAACAAACAAGTTTTTCAAGTAGTCTTGTATACACTGGGAGCTGCACGGCCCAGAAGGACAATGGGAGTAATCACATTCTGTGTTGTGGCTTATGAATCCAGGATTTCTAGTTGAGTGTGGTGACCCAGGCCTATAATTCAGCACTCACAGGATTGAAGCAAGATCACAAATTTGTGTCCAAAATTAGCAAACACCAGAGGTCGGGGATTAGGAAAGATATTCCTTATAGATTTTAGCTTCTGGGTAGCAGCTGTCTTAGAAGTTTCCATCATAGGCACAGAGTGTCTTCAATTAAATCAGATTGTTGTGGTTATTTAATTCTTCCTAGGGAGGTCTCTGATCATAGATTAAAACTGGTTTACTTAGGGCTAGAGAAATGCTCATCAGTTTAGAGTACTTGCTATTCTTGCAGAGGTCCTGGGTTCAGTTCCCAACACTCACGTGGTGAGTCAAAAACCATCCCTAACTTCATTTCCAGGGCATCTGACACATTCCTCACCTCCTCAGGTACCAGGCATGCCCGTGGTACACATACGTGCAGGCAAAACACACATACACATAAAATAAAATTTTGCTTAACTTGAATTTCTGATTCCTCAGAAGGTGGTGACTGACCTTCTACACTTGATAAAGCACAAAGCTGACCCAGCAAGTCTTTTGTCCTTTGAGGTGGCACTTCACCTAGCAGGGAATTTTTTTTTTAAAGGAATTTATGTATTCATTTATTCACTCATTTACTGAGACATGGTCTCATTGTATAGACCGAGCTGTGTCAAGAGAAATCCATGTGTGTCTGTTTAAGGGGTATCAAGGATTTATTAAGATATGAAAGGCGGAAAATAACACTCACGAATACAGGATATGGTAAATCCAGTTGCAGAGTCCTTGGAAAGCTGGGAACCAGTCTTCACCACCCAAGAGGGAAGGGACCACCTTATTATAAGAGGTAACGTGGACAAGAAGTACCACTTCTATCAGGCTAGACAGCCACAGTTATGGGTGGGGTCAATACCCACCACAAAACTGGTTTAAAATGTGCTGTTGTAATCCAAGTTGGTCTCCACTTCACTGGATAGATTATGCCACCGCACTTGGTTTGACTTATCTGGTCAGTGTGGGTCTTTGTACTGCTGAGCTATGACCATGTCCCCTTTATTTTATTTTGAGACAGGTCTTACTAAGTTGCCCAGGTTGGCTTTGATCTCACTCTGTAGCTCAGGTAGGCCTTGAACTTGTGACCGTCCTGCCTCAGTCTTCAAGTAACTAAGATTACACAAGCTTGTGCTATCGTCCTGCCCCAAAATTATTCATTCTTCAGCAACTATTTATTGACAGTTTAACAGCTATGATATATGTTCCAAGGATAAAATGGTAAGTAATCTGGCTTTAGAGTATTTGCCTAGCATCCAAAAAGGGCCTGAGTTTGATCACAAGCAAACAAAGCCTCCCACTAAACTATGGTTTTAGTGTTTAGGGGAACAGCCAAAAAGCCATCAAAGTGTAGTTAGTGTGGTTAGCCAACCTTGGTGGTGTGTACCTATAATCCCTACATTTGGGAGGTGGAGGCAAGAGGATCCAGTGGTGGAGGCTGTCTTCTGTTACATAGGCTGTTGGTGGACTAGATGAGTTTGGAGAAAGTAGGATTTAGTTCTAAAATACAGGCTTGGAGACTCACTGAAAGTTGTTTTTTGGAATATGAAGGATGGAAGGATGGTAAGAGTTTTTTTTAAAAGACATATTTATTTATTTTGTGTGCATTGGTGTTTTATCTGCACGTCTGTCTGTGTGAGGGTTTTGGGTCCCCTGGAACTGGAGTTACAGACAGTTGTGAGCTGCCATATGGGTGCTGGGAATTGAACACCCCCACCCCCGCTGCCCTCTGGAAAGAACAGCCAGTGCTTTTAAACACTGCACTATCTCTCCAGCCCCCAAGACTTTCCTGAGAAAGACCTTAATTGTTGCCCTTTTCCATAATCTACTCATGTGGGTGTGTATGTTTCAACTTGAAGCAAATGTACTAAGTTGTATAATCATTAAAAGATGTGTGTGGCGGGGTTGGGGGAGTAGGGAGGCTACAGAGGTGATTTAGCAATTAAGAACACTGGCTATTCTGCTAGAGGACCCAAGACTCAAATCCCTGTACCTAGCTGGGAGTGAGGCACACTTTTTTTTCATTAAGATTTACTTTATTTGTATATCTGAGTGTTTGGGGCCTGCATGTATGAATGTGCCCCTCGTGTGGAAACTAGAAGAGGGCATTGAAACTTCTGGAACTGGAGTTACACGTGCCACTATGTGGGTGCTAGGAACTGAACCTGAGTCCTCTGCAGTAACAGCAAGTGTAGTTAACCAGTGAGCCATCTCTCCAGCCCCATGGTGACATACACCTTTAGCCTCACAAATCTGGAGGCAAAGGCAAGCAGGTCTCTGTGAACTCAAGGCCTGGTCTACGTAGAGAGTTCAAGGCCAGTCAAAATAACGTAGATTCAGACACACACATACACACACATGAAATTTGAGAGGCCACAGAAATAACACAGTAGTTAAACACAGTGGTTAAGAGCACTTGCCATTTGCTCTAACAAAGGACCCGGGTTTGTTTCCTAGTACCCATATTGAGTGGCTTGCGGACACCTGGTACTCCAGCTCCAGAGGATCTGACATAGTCTTTTGGTCTCTATCAGCACACACAATATACTTACGTGTACATATAATTTGTTTTCAGCCAGCTGTGGTGGTGCATGCCTTTAGTCACAGTACTCAGTAGGTAGAAGCAGGTGGATTTGAGTTTGAGGCTAGCCAGGGTTGAATAAAAAGACCCTGTGTCAAAAAACAAAACAAAAACCTTTAAAAAGTGACTTTATTATTTCATTAGTGTGTGGATGTTTTCTCCTTTGACTGTGTGGTTCCCAGAGATCAAACTCAGAGCATTGGAGTTAGAAACAAGTGCCTTTATCCGATGAGCCATCTTAGTGACCCAGAATCTGCATCCTTTCAGGTCTGTAAAGATTGTCTTCATGATACTTCCATGACTTTGTAGAATTCTTTTCTCTCATAAGTATGCATTGAGACTACACAGCTACTTGGCATATCCATATTGTGACAGACTGAATGCAGTGCTGACATGTGGCCAGAACTGCCAGGAAGCAAGTAGATAATATAAAACTACCAAGCTATATACTCTTCTTTCTTTTTAGTTTAGAAAAGTTATTTTTCATAAGATGTTAAATTACGGGCTGGAGAGATGGCTCAGTGGTTAAGAGTACTGACTGCTCTTCCAGAAGTCCTGAGTTCAATTCCCGGCAACCATATGGTGGCTCACAACCATCTGTAATGAGGTCTGGTGCCCTCTTCTGGCCTGCAGACATACACACAGACAGAATATTGTATACATAATAAATAAATAAATAAATATTTTAAAAAAGATGTTAAATTACCATGTAATAATAAGCTCATTATTATTGTAAATTAATAACTATTAATTTTTAAAATTTTAATTTCTGTAGCAGTACACATTAATAGATCTTATTCACATAAATAAAATCTTATTTGAGATATTTAATGATTTTTTGCTGTTGCTGAGACAGGGTCTGGCTGGTTTGTATTGATTTGCTCCAAGTTTTAAGTTACTTGTTAGAGACTTCTCTGCTGATTGGTCTAGAGAAGTAGGCAGTCTATGAAAACCTATGTGTGTGGCTGTCAGAGATGGCCTCAAGACGCAGTTCCGCCTTTCATCTTGTTTGAGGCAGGGTTTCTTTGGCTCACTCTGATGTAAGCCAGGTTGGCTGGCCCACCAGCTTTCTGTGATTCTCTGGGCTCCACCTCCTGTCTCCTAATTGTATGCTTGGCATGCAGGGATACTAGATCCCGTTCTTATTTAGGTTCTGGGGACCTGAACTCAGGTTGCTCGGCTTGTACAGCTAGTGCTCTACCTGCTGAGCTGTCTCCTCGGCCTGAAAATTACTAAGTGGGGGTGAGGCGGTTGAGTGAGGATCTTGATGTGTAGCTCTTGCTGGCCTAGAATTAACAGCAGTTCTCTTGGTCTCCTGAGGGCTAGGATTATAGCTGTGAGCCACCATGCCTGGCCTGAAAGCTATTCTTCTCACCCACTACACTACTTCAAGATGTAAGTTTAGTGGGTCAGCCTGAAGGTGACTTACCTGCGCTATGGAAGTAATTTCATTCTGCCTTTTCTCTGTTCCCTTGTTAGTCAGTGCGAAACCACCTGCTGCTTTGCTCTTCAATAGTAACAGTTCTCTTGTGCTTGTGATTTGCGCCACCATCAATGGTGGATGTGAACTGTTCACAGGCATTCAGTCTAGACCATGCTTCTTAATCGATATTCTGTGGCAAGTCGTACAAATAGGCTAATACACCGAGACATGTATCTTGGCTCTCAGGATGGTCTGTGTGGTCAGGAGAACTTGGGATCACTATGTTAATTGTGTTACCTCAACCAAATAGACAATAAGGTAAGCATTTGGTAATGATTTTGTGTGTGATTCACACACACACACACACACACACACACACGCATGAGTGCACCAGAGGACAATCTCAGGTATTGTTCCTGGGGTTCCATTCTTCCTGGTTTTGGTAGAGGGTTTCACTGACTTGGAAATTGGCCAGTAGGCTAGGCTGGCCGGACAGAAAGCCCTACAGATCTGACTGTCTCCACCTCCCCAGTGCTGGGATTACAAGTATACACCACCACAGTGCCTGGCTGTTTTCACCTTTAATGTAGGTCAGAGGATCTTCACACTTGCAAGGCAAACACTTAACAATTAAATTATCTCCCCAGTCACAAATTTTACTTTTTCTTTCTTCCTTCTCTCATCCCACTCCCACCCCCTTAAAGATAAGGTCTCACTTTGTAGTCCTGATTGGCCTAGAACTTGTTATGTAAATCAGGCTGGCCTCAAAATTTTTCATTGAATTGAAGGCAAGAAATGATCTGCTAGCTCTAGGATATTGAGTCTTTTCCAAGGTCAGATAACAATAGTGATGAAATCTTAGCTTTACCTATGAATAAGGTACAGTCTTCTTGCTTGGCCCTGCTGAGTGTATTAGTGGACACCAAGACAGATAATCTGTTTCTAGTGAAAATGATAACAGCTGTTCCTGGAACACAGGTTCTTCATGAGACTGCAGGCACTTACAGCAGAGTCTCATGTAAGCCCAGAGTGTCCTCAAACCTACTTGGTAACTGAGGATGAACACTGAACCCTTGATTCTCCTGTCTCCCTGTCCCATGTACTGGGATTACAGGGAGTTCTGAGGATCAAGCCCAGGATTTGCTACTTAGGCACATTATTTCACCAACTGAACTATATCCCAATTTACTAAAGGCTATTTCTAATGAATGTTTACTATCAGGTACCAAACAAGGCATGCATCTCATCATTTCATCTTTAAAATAACTCTAGAAGTGACTCACCCGGAAAGGGCACTTGCTGCCAAGCTTGACAACCCAAGTCAATCCCCAGAACCTACATCATAGAAGAAAAAAACCCTATTTCCACAATTGTCTTCTGGCTTTCATATGTGTGCCATAGCACAGGTATTTACCCTCACAACACACTCACACACACACACATGCAGAGGGAGAGAGAGGGGGGAAAAAAGCATGCACACAAGTAAATTTAAAAAAAAAATTAAAAAGCCCTTTGAGCTAATTTGGGGTGAGGATAAACGACTTTAATACCAACACTTGGGAGGCAGAGGCAGGTGAATCTCTGAGGTTTTGAGGCCAGCCTGCTCTACATAATTTCAGGCCAGCTAGGGAGACTTCTTCCTCAAAAACAGCAACCACAAAAACTGTGTTGGGATGGAGAGGTGGCCAAGCACTTAAGAGTATTGACTGTTCTTCCAGAGGAACCAGTTGGGTACCCAATGTCTGTGTGGGGCAACTCACAAACTCTGTAACTCTAGTTCCAGAGGCATCAGACACATCTGGCTTCTGCTTTTTCTTTTGTTTTTGTTTTTTGTTTTTTGTTTTGAGACAAGTTTTTTCGGTATAGCCCTGACTGTCCTGGAACTTGGTCTGTAGACTAGGCTGACCTCAAACTCACAGAGCTCCTCCTGCCTCTGCCTCTGGAGTGCTGGATTAAAGGGGTACACTACCACTGTCCAACTAACAAATACTTCAAAAGAAGTAGCTGGGTAGTGGTGGCGCATGGTGGCGCACGCCTTTAATCCCAGCACTCTGGAGGCAGAAGCAGGCAGATCTTTGCAAATTTGAGGCCAGCCTGGCCTACAAAGCAAGCTCCAGGACAGCTAGGACTGTTACACAAAGCAACCTTGTTTCAAGGGGGGGGGGAGTAAGTAAATAATAAATAACCATTGATAGATGTTCTCCTATTCTGTAGGCATTTGACTGCCTTGAGGCTTCTCAGTTGATAATACACGTCTAGCTCCAGGCCTAAGCTTTATTCACCTTCAAGTGTTTCTGGGTAAGGAAGGAACTTGGGTAAGGGGCTAAAGTAGGAACCATAAAGACTGTTTTCTGCTTTTGGGTCTTCATACAATTCAGTCTCTGATATGGCATGGATTCAACAACAAAATGACTGCCTTGAGTATCTTTTTGAATGCTGCTTAACCCCAGATCCAAACTAAGATCAAGTAGAGCAAGACAATCTAGACCAGTCCACCTGATGGTCACTGAATGCCATTGTTAGGGTTCCTTTTGCTGTAATAAAACAGTATAATCAATAGCAACTTGAGGAGGAAAGGATTTACTTCAGGTTCCATTTCCACTTCACAGTCCATCACTGAGGAAAGTCAGGGCAGGAGTCCAGAGGCAGAAGCTGATGCAGAGGCCACGGAGAATAAATAAAAATGTTGTCTATTATTTGTGTTAACAAGGACTTTGAAAATAAGTTGGCAATTAAAATATTAGCAAATAGTAGTATATCACTAGCTATGGAAATGGGAGTGACTTACCACCTAGGTAGAGAAAGTAGATTATAGCTATGGCTAAGTCTGTGCTCTGAATAAGTGTTTGCCTGGAGTTTTCATAAAATGTGTTTGCCTGGAATTCCTTTACAGAAGAAAATAGTAAATTTTCTTTCTTTTTTGTGAGTTTATTTTATGTGCACTGGTATTTTGCTTATACATATGGCTGTATGAGGGCGTCAAATCCCCTGGAGCTGTAGTTACAGACAGTAGTGAGCTGCTATGTGGGTGCTGAGAATGGAACCTGGGTCATCTGGAAGAGCAGCCAGTGCTCTTAACTGTTCTTTCCAGCCTCAATAATAAAGTTTCTTATTCTCAATCCTCAGAGGTAATAAATGCTGAACTGGGGACTTGATTCTGAGCCAAGGAGATAGATTGAAAGGACTTGTCTTGAGGTGTTTGATGTCTTCCCAGAGTCCACATAAAGCTGGACAGTGCAAGCACTTCTGCAATCCCAGTGTTCCTGCAGTGGGGTGTAGTAGTAGCTCACAGGCCCGCTGTGTGCATCCACAGTAGCAGACAACCAAGGGGACTGTCTCTAGCAAGTAGAAGCTAGACCGACACCTGAGGTTGTCTTTGACTTCTGCAAGTGTGCACACCTATGCACATGCATCACACACACACCAAAAAGAAGAGGAGGAACAATGCTACAGTCTCCATTCTGTCTTCTTTGACAACTAAAGTGGGGACCAGGGTACTGTAGAGATAGCTCAGTACTTAAGAGGAACCTAGGTTTGGTTTCCAGCACCCACATGGTGGCTCACAACTATCCATAACTCCAGTATCAGGGAATCAGACTAGATCTTGTCTTCTAATCTCTGAAGGCACCAGGAACATCATGGTACACATACATACATGCAGGTAAAGCACTCATACACTTCAATAAATCTGAAAAGAAAGAACATCTTGCCCAGGATGTCACTTGAAAACATTTGAGGACTATTCAGTTCCCAGCTACAGAACAAAATGACCTGGGAGCTGGAGAAACAGCCCAGTAGTTAAGGGGACTAGCTATAAAAATATAAAAGATCAAGAAAACTACCCTGACTCCTCAAGAACTAAATTGAGATGGGGTTTTTTTTTCTTTGTACTGTAAGATGGCCTCAAGTGTTTAATCTTCCTGCCTCAGCCTCCCAACTATGGAACCACACGTATGTGTCACCACACCTGGCTTGCCTTCTGATATGAGGAAAATTATCTTATTAACACTTTACTTGGTACAGAGTATTTTACATACATTGTATTACTACTACTACTATTATTATTATTATTATTATTATTATTTGTGTCTAGGGGACAGGATCTTGCTGGCCTGGAATTTATGGAGATCTGGTTGCCTCCCCAGTGCTGGAATTAAAGGTGTGAGCCACTTAGTGCACTACCACACCTGGCATTCTAAACTCTGTTTTGTTTCTTGTGGTTTTTCAAGACAGGATTTTTCTGTATAGCCCTGGCTGTTCTGTGTAATGAGGGCCTGCTTGTTGGAGTTTCTGTCCCGCCCCAAGCCAGCAAGCCCCAAAGAAAATCACACAGAGGTCTCTCCATAAGATTATAAATTGATTGGCCCATTAGCTCAGGCTTCTTACTAGCTCTTATAACTTATATTAACCCATTGTTCTTATCTGTGTTAGCCACATGGCTCAGTACCTTTCTCAGTGGAGCAGCTTACATGCTGCTTCTTCGATGGACTAGGCAGGAATGGCGAGGGACCTTCCTGCTTCCTAGAATTCTCCTGTTCTCACCTCTACTTTCTGTCTGGTTTTCCTGCCTGGCCAATCAGCATTTATTTAAAACATGATTGACAGAATACAATTATTCTGCACCACTTACCCCCCCCTTTTTTTTAAGCAAAGGAAAATATCCATAGTCCATTTTTTGGGAATGTGGGCATGTATAGTTCATTTAAAAATGTAGTATATAATTAGGAAATATAGGTTGTTAATGGATAATCATTGATAATAGTCAAGCTTGTAGTCATGTTAGTTAGATTTTCTAGATGTGCATAGATATATTTTAGATAGACATTCTTCATATCTTTCAAAGACTACAGAATATGGCATTTAATGTTTTAATAACTTAGGGCTTTTCATGACAATGAGACACGTCTGCTCCTGACAGCACCAAGCTACTTCCTGAGAAAGATGGGCATCGAAGAGGCTCCTTATGGAGTTTGCTAGCCATTTGGGCAAGAAACTGCTCTTGCCTGGACTGCTTAAATGAACCTGCAGAGAGAGGACTGCTGAACTTGCCTAAAGGTGAGATGATCCTTCAGGGTTCCTGCTTCATGAAAGAGTATGCAAGACATTCTGCAGGACACAGAAGAAAATGACTGAACTGTCTTTGAATTTTCCTGCTTTGTGGAAGTGTCTGCTGGATACTTGGGCCTGTAGGCTGAAGATGGATGCCCCAACGATACAAAAGAACTTTGGGTGGCTGTCCAGACAGTGAGATGTCTCTGTCATTTCTAGAGTTTTGGAAGTTGCTTACTTCTTGTTTACTTAGGTAATATTTTATCTATCTGGAGTCTTTCATGGAGTTGAAGAATGGATAGTTATAGTTTTCCTTAATATTAAAAGATAAAATAGGTCTAAATATTGTAACTGTAATTCTTGCTTGATAACTTTTGTATGTAATTTTACTATGTTAAAATGAAAGTTTCTTTTTTGTTTAAATAGAAAAAGAGGAAATGGTGTAGGAGGGTCCTGTATTTCTGTTGCTTTCATTGGTTTAATAAAGAGACTGCCTTGGCCTTTTGATAGGGCAGCCCCTTAAGTGGGTGGAATAGACAGAATGGAAGGCTGGGGAGAAGGGAAGTGTGGCAGACGCCATGTTTCTCCAGCCTGAGATGGACGTAGGTTAGGATCTTTCCCAGTAAGACCACTACCTTGTGGTGACTTACAGACTATTAGAAATGGGTTGATTCAAGATGTAAGAGTTAGCCAACAAGAGACTAAAACTAATGGGCCAGACAGAGTTTAAATGAATACAGTTTGTGTGTAATTATTTCGGGTATAAGTTAGCCGGGACCAAAAGCAAACCTGGGAGCCGGGGAACCCAGCCCCTACAGCTGGCTCCTCCTCACAGAGATCTGCCTGCCTCTTTCTTCCAGAATGCTGGGGTTAAAGGCCTGCACCACTCCTGTCCAGCTGTTTTGTTTTGTTTGCTTTTTTGTTATTTTCGGAGACAATGTTTCTCTCTGTAGCCGTGGTTGGTACCTGTTTTTGCCTGTGCTGAGTGTGCCTCACCATGCAGGGTCCAGTCTACCATTTTAAAATGAGCCTTTTCAAGTGTGTCAGTGACAGATTATGAAACCAAATAACAAATTTCTAGTTCCTAATCTTGTGTTTCCATTTTTTTTCTCACATTAGTCCCTCCCTGATCATGACATAGCAAATCATAGTTAGAGTTCAACCTTCAGTTTTTTTCTGTTACAGGTTTATTGCCAAACCCTGTGCACTCCATGTTGGCATTGAAGATAGTGTTCTCTATCGTGTTGAATCCAATGACACCCTTGAGAAGGTGTTCATATCTATTACTAAGGTAAGTAAGCAGAGAATAAGAGTCAGAAGTCGCATGAAGGTTGCTGTGTAGGTGGGAATAGAGCATGCGAGAAAAGGAGATGGTTTTTCAGGTTTGGGTGGTCTGCTTGGTGGAGAGTCTTAGGCTCTCCAGCCGGAACTCCTGTACTTTACACACCTCTTAATTTACTCCTTAGCATCTACCTGAATTCCTCTACCCTAAACTCAAATCCTGTCTTATTTTCCCTTTTCTTGCACCAACTTCTGTTCAAGATGAGGGTAGTTCTAGTGGCCTTTGTGATTTTTGTTTGTGTTTTAACATATATATGTTTTATATATGTATATATATATATGTGTGTGTTGAACTTGGGTCCTCTGCAAGAGTAACAAGTGCTCTTAACCATCTCTCCAACCTCAGTTTTTTGTTTTTGTTTTTTGTGTGTGCATGTGCATGCATGCATAAAGATCAGAAGACAACTTTTGGGAGCCAGTTCTCCCCTTCCACCATGTGAGTTCTAGGGAATCAAATTTGGTTTGGCAGCAAATGCCTTTATCTGCTGAGTCATCTAACTAGCCCTGTAGTTAGTTTGTTTTTAATTGTCTTTTTTTTTTTTCTTTTAAGTGTATGGGTATTTTGCCTGCATGTATGCAATGTGCTCTCCATGTGTCCATTCGCCCTCAGAGGCCAGAAGATGGCATCAGATCCCTGGAACTGGAGTTACAGACAGTTATGAGCTGCTGTGTGTGTTCTGGGAATTGAACCAGGATCCTGGAAGAGTAGCCAGTGTTTTTACTACTGAGCCATCTCTTGTAGCCTCCAGTTTGTATTTTGGATGCCCTTTTAAAACTCAGCTTGAGCTAGAGAGAGAAGGCTAAGCAAGAATGTGTAAGATAGGAAGTTGTTTGTTTAATTGGCTTTTTTGAGACAAGCTTTCTCTGTGTAGCCCTGGTTGTCCTAGAACTCATTTCATAGACCAGGCTGGCATCGAAGTCACAGAGATCTGCCTGCCTCTGCCTCCCGAGTGCTGGGATCCACCACTACCCAGCTGTTTATTTCTAAAAGTGGCTTTGGAGTTGAAACTAGAAAAAAAAAGTAACAATCATTGTAATTTTTCTTTTATTCCTCTGTGTGTGTGTGTGTGTGTGTGTGTGTGTGATGGGTAAATGAAAATGTAATTGATAGTGAAAGTGCAAAATGCTAAATGAAGTACAATTGCTTTAGAATTGCATTGTAGCCCAGCACTTGGCAGGCAGAGGCAGGCGGATCTCCGTGAGTTCAGGGCCCGTCTGATCTACAGAGCAAGTTTTAGGACAGACTCCAAAGCTACAAAGAGAAACCCTGTCTCAAGGGGGAGGGAGGGTAAAGAAAAGAAAAATAGAATTGCCATTGCAACTGTATAGAAGCTCATCAAGATGTATAGAGTTTGACACTGGACAAATCTTCAATTTCCATAAACTAGCTGTGTGATGTATTTATTTGTAAGTTAATTAGAATAAAGTGACTTTATTTAAAAATGATTTGGGGCCTGGCGGTGGTGGCGCACGCCTTTAATCCCAGCACTCGGGAGGCAGAGGCAGGCGGATCTTTGTGAGTTCGAGACCAGCCTGGTCTACAAGAGCTAGTTCCAGCGCAGGCTCCAAAGCCACAGAGAAACCCTGTCTCGAAAAGCCAAAAAAAAAAAAGATTATGGGCCGGGTGGTGGTGGTGCACACCTTTAATCCCAGCACTTGGGAGGCAGAAACTGATGGATCTCTGGGAGTTCGAGGCCAGCATGGTCTACAGAGCCGAGTTCCAAAACAGGCTTCAAAACTACAGAGAAGGGGCTGGAGAGATGGCTCAGCGGTTAAGAGCATTGCCTGCTCTTCCAAAGGTCCTGAGTTCAATTCCCAGCAACCACATGGTGGCTCACAGCCATCTGTAATGAGGTCTGGTGCCATCTTCTGGCCCTCAGGCATACACGCAGACAGAATATTGTATACATAATAAATAAAAAATATTAAAAAAAAAAAACTACAGAGAAACCCTGTCTCGAAAAACAAAATAAAAAAGATTTGGGGATAAAACCTGGAAAAGATAAATACCACTTGAGTCACTGTGGTTGACACCTCTTTGCCACTCAACTAGTAAACTGGGAGTTCTGTGGAGAAAGGAGTGCTCTAACTTTGGTCACATGTCTACACAGTATCCTGATGAGAAGAGGCTGGAGGGCCTATCAAAGCAACTGGACTGGGATGTCCGAAAAATCCAGTGCTGGTTTCGCCATCGGAGGAATCAGGACAAGCCTCCCACGCTGACTAAATTCTGTGAAAGCATGTATGTGTGCAGGAGGGTAGATAATGAGAAGGGTGGGGGTACAGCTGGACTTTTTGTGGGGGGGGGGAATTAGTTGACTGTTAGGATAATAAATAGGATAATAAAACAAACTTTAATGTCAAAGATAAGATTCTAAAAAGCCAAGGGGAAATGGAAGTAGAATTTATGTCAACCAGCTCTGCTAAGTAAGTAAACAGCAGAACCCTCATGGACATAGGAAAAAAGAGAACTGGGAAACTGGTCACTTTTGTTCCCCGGTCACACTTTCCACTGAGGCAAGATGATTCCTTTTTGTTCCTTCTTGTTTTTTTTTTTTTTTTTTGTTTTTCGAGACAGGGTTTCTCTGTGGCTTTGGAGCCTGTCCTGGAACTAGCTCTTGTAGACCAGGCTGGTCTCGAACTCACAGAGATCTGTCTGCCTCTGCCTCCCGAGTGCTGGGATTAAAGGCCACCACCGCCCGGTTTGTTCCTTCTTTTCAAACAGATTGAGATAAGCATGTTGACACACACTTTTAATCCCCAGCCCTCAGAAAACAGGTGGATGGATCTCCAGTTCAAGGTCAGCCTGGTCTATGCCTAAGTTTCAGGGCAAGCCGTGGATAAAAAGTGAGACACTGTCTACTTATTTTCAAAAAATAAAAATAAAAAGTGGGCTGAAGAGATGGCTCAGTAGTTCAGAGCACATGATAGTCACGATATTCCTCCAGAGGACCCAAACTTGTTCCCCTGCACCCACATGAGGGAGTTCCGAACCCTTTGTAACTCTAGACCCAGGACATCTGAATCCTCTGGCCTCTGGATACCTGTTCTCAGATGTACATACCCTCTGTGCACACACGCACAATTTTAAAAATTGAAATAAACTGGGTGTGGTGGTACACACCTTTAATCCCAGCACTCAGGAGACAGAGTCAGGTGAAAGGATCTCTTGAGTTTAAGACCAGCCTGATCTACAGAGTGAGTTTGAGTTCTAGGACAGCCAGGCTACAAAGAAAAACCTTATTTCTTGAAAAGCAAAAGCAAATAAATAAACAATAAATCTTTTAAAAAAATAGATTGGGAGCCACACAGTGGTGGCACCGCCTTTAATCCCAGCACTCCGGAGGCAGAGGCAGGTGGATCTCTGTGAGTTTGAGGCTAGCCTGGTCTACAAGAGCTAGTTCCAGGACAGGCACCAAAGCTACAGAGAAACCCTGTCTCAAAAAAAAAAAGAAAAAGAAAAAGATTGGGCGTGAGTTCCAATAACTGCACTTGTGCAGGGCGAGGTAGCACACACCTTTAATCCCAGCACTCAGAAGGCAGAGGCAGGAGGATCTCTGCATTGAAAAACCAAAAGAACTCTGATTTCAAGAACAATATTTCCCAGAAAAGAAAAAATACCCACAAAAATGTAAATATAGAGTGAGCAGTACTGTTTTTATCAAAGGAGCATGAGGGTACATACCTACCTATACAAGTACAGGTTTTTGTTTTGTTTTTTCATGACAGGCTTTCTCTGTGTAGCTCTGGCTGTCCTGGAACTCGATCTGTAGACTACGCTGGCCTCACAGAGACCCACCTGCCTCTGCCTCAAGTGCTGGGATGTTGGGCTTTAAGTTGTGTACCACCACGCCCAGCAGAATCACAGAGTCTTTAATTCTCTAGAAATAGATTTTAGTCACTGTCATGCAATTTAAAAATCAAGTCTCATGAAGGAATCTAATAGGAAAGGAAAATCAAGCCAGTGTGTTTCTATGGGAATCTATTTTAACAGGGGCTCCAAACTGAGTCTGGATTTTTAGAGATCAGTTTTGTCTCAATGTTGTTATCCTGATTTCCCTTGTTTAGCATTCATTTATCTAACCTCTACTCTTTGCTCACCCAGGTGGAGACTCACTTTTTATTTATGTGTATTCTGCTATGGAATTAGATTTCTCTGGTTGGTGAGTCTAAACTTTTTCTGTCCTCTTTATTGGGCTCTGAACATGTCTAGATGCCTTGGTTTCAAGAAGTAAACATTAAATGCTTTCAGCTGCTTATGTTTCTTTTTGAGGTAAGGCTGGCCTTGACCCTTCTGCCTCAGCCTCTGTGCTGCTGGGGTTACAAGTGTGTGCCACCCCCACTCCCAGCTTAGGTAATTATTTTTCTTTAAGTTTTTCTATTGTGATGTATAGCCTCAGTGTATATCCAGTTTATATGCAGATTATATGCAGGATATATACTAACAGACTATCATCTACCTTGGGTTTGACATCACTAACCTCAAGGCCTACTATTTTCTCTAAATGATGTTAGTAATTAAGTCAGAGCCGTACTTAGTGATTTGCAGAGCCCTTAAATTCTTGTTCTTCCAAGAGGAAATGAAATTGATAATTTATTTTATTTTGAAATTCGGTCTCCTGTGTAGCCCTGGCTGGCTCTGGAACTTGCAAGTTAAATTAGGCTGACCTGGAACTGCTTCTCTCTCCAAAGTTCTAGGATTAAAAGCTTGTACTATCACGCCTGCCTCACCTTAAGTTTTAATACAGGCTCTCTCTCTCACTAAGCCCATGGCTCACCTGACTTTCCCTGCCCCTTGCCTGCCCTTGCGCACTGCTTGAGTTGCACAGTTCTGGTGTCTTATGTGGTAGCTGAGGATCCTAACAGGTTCTCAGGCTTGGATAGGAAGCACTTGACCAACTGAGCTCTGGCCCTAGCTCCCAAAATGTCGTTTCTGTTTTAAGACAAGCTGTCGATCAAGAGTGGTGGTAGAAACCCTGCCTTGTAAAACAAACAAACAAAAAATACACTCTCATTATGAACTCCAGGCTTGCCTTGAACTCATGACAATCCTCCTGCCTCAGCCTCTCAGATACTGGGTTTAGAAGCAAGATACCATCATGCCTGGATTTTATTTATTTATTTATTTTGAGGTAGGGTTTCTTTGTAGCCTTTGCTGTCACAGAACTCCCTCTGTAGATCAGATGACCTAAAACTCACAGAGATTCACCCTACTCTGCCTCCCGAGTGCTGGGGTTAAAAGGTTAAAGGTGTGTGCCACCACTTCCTGGCTTGTATATTTTATATATATATTTTTTTTGAGACAGGGTTTTACTGTAGCTTTGGAGTCTATCCTGGAACTAGCTCTTGTAGACCAAGCTGGCCTCGAACTCACAGAAATCCACCTGCCTCTGCCTCCCGAGTGCTGGGATTAAAGGCATGCGTAAATGTAAAATTTAAAAAGAAAGAACAAAGGAACTGGAGCGATGGTCAGTGGTTAAGAATGACTGCTTCTTTTCCAGAGGACTGAGTTCAGTCCCCAGCTCCTGTGTCATTTGGCTCACAGCTGCCTGTAAATCCAGCTTAGGGGAATCAACACCCATTTCTAGCCTCTGGGTGCTGACACATGTGTGGCAGATACATATTCATAAATAAATGTTAAAGGTATAAGATGTAGAAAAAGTGGAGCAGGAGAGAGGGCTCAAAGGTTAAGAGCACTGACTGCTCTTCAAGAGTTCAATTCCCAGTAACCACATGGTAGCTCACAACCATCTATAATAAGATCTAGTGTCCTCTTCTGGCTTGCAGGGATACATTGAGGCAGAATGTTGTATTATATTAAGTAAATAAATCTTGAAAAAAAAGATACAGAAAAAGAAGAACTGAGTTAATCTAAAGTAAATTAAAAAAAAGAAACAATCAACAGTAAAAACTGGAAATGTAGCTCACTTATTCAGGTCCTGAATATGATACCTAGGCTAGGACTGTGATTTAAGGTGACAAAAATTAATGAAATAGTCATTAGATAAATAATGGATAAAATTGATAAAGCCAAATATCAGTTCTCCAAAAGGTTCTGTTAGCCGGACGGTGGTGGCGCACGCCTTTAATCCCAGCACTCGGGAGGCAGAGGCAGGCGGATCTTTGTGAGTTCGAGACCAGCCTGGTCTACAAGAGCTAGTTCCAGCTCAGGCTCCAAAGCCACAGAGAAACCCTGTCTCGAAAAACCAAAAAAAAAAAAAACCATGCCAGGTGTGGTGGTATCTGTCCATGATCTAGTGTTCAGTCAACTAATGCATGAGGTTTGAGAGTTTAAGGCCATTCTGGGCTACATAATAAGACCCCATCTCAAAAGGAAAAAAAATATATATATAAACTACATTGGGGGAATATGAATTACTAATATGCAGAGTGTCACTATAGACTCTCTGGATACTACTGAAAAGATATAAAGATAGTATTGTGAGCAATTTAAAAACTAAGCAGCAGTAAAAAATAAAAATAAACAAACAACATTTGCTGGACCTGGTGGCACACACCTTTAATCCCCTCACTCAGGAGGCAGAGGCAGAGGCAGGGAGTTTGAGGCCAGCCTGGTCTACAGAGCAAGTTCCAGGACAGGTGGGAGATGGGAAGGAATAAAGATAGAAGGAAAGAACAAACTGCATAAAGATGGACTCTGATCTCTACATAAGTGCCATGGTACACATGCATGCATGTGCACACACACATACGTCACTCATAAATAATAAATAAAATTCTTAAAAGAAGCTAGGTAGCCTGTGTCTTTAATCATAGCTCTAAGAAGGCAGAAGCAGGGAGATCACTGGATCTGTGGCCAGCCCGGTCTACATAGTAAAACTTTGTCACAAAAAAAGCCAACAACAAAATAGGGTTGCAACCACTGGAGAGATGGCTCAGTGGTTGAGAGCACTGGCTGCTCTTCCAGAGGATCTGGGTTCAATTCCCAGCACCCACATGGTAGCTCACAACCATCTATTTGTAACCCTCTTTGAGCCTCTGTGCACATGGCATGCATGTGGTAGAAAGAAGTGCTGGCAAAACACACATACACAAACTAAAATACAATGAAAGAGAACACATACTGCTCTTGCAGAGGACTAGAGTCCAGTTTCCTGCCGTTGGGCAACTCATAACCACCTGTAACTCCACCTCCAGGGGGCCTGACACCTGGCCTCTTTGGGCAACTGTACTCTGTACAGAGACAAATACACACATAAAAATTCAAG
Source organism: Dicrostonyx torquatus (assembly GCA_028555095.1). NCBI lineage: Eukaryota > Metazoa > Chordata > Mammalia > Rodentia > Cricetidae > Dicrostonyx > Dicrostonyx torquatus. The sequence continues at coordinate 35,298 of JAQHUG010000417.1, forward strand.
GGCTCAGATTGAGAAGTGGCACATAGGTTAAGATGCATGCTGTTCTTGTAGATCTGAATTCCATTCCTAGCCACCCATGTTGGGTGATGTACAATCACCTGTAATCCCAGCTCCAGAGGATTTGACATCCTTTTCTGGCTTCTGGGCACCCATCCACATGCACAAACTCACAAGTGTACCCATCATTTAAATAAATAAATATTGAATCTTTTTTAAAATTTTGGGCTAGGAAGATAACTGAATTGGTCAGGTACTCCCCGTGAAACCATGAAGGTCTGACTTGGGATCCCCAGTGCCTTTGTATGTACCCCCAGACCCAGCCAGACTTTGGTTTGTTGACACAAGGCCTCACTTATATAGTTCAAGGTGGTCCAGAACTCATTGCATAGCCCAGACTAATCTCCAACTCAAAATCTAATACTTAGGAGGCCAAGGCAGAAGGGTTTCTGTGAGTTCAAGGCCAACCTGAGATAAATGGTGAGACTTCTCTCAAAAACAGAGAGAGGAGCCAGGCACACCTTTAATCCCAGTACACAGGAGGCAGAGGCAGGTGGATCTCTGTGAGTTCGAGGCCAGCCTGGTCCAGGACAGGCTCCAAAACTACACAGAAAAACCCTGTCTCGAAAAACCAAAATAAATAAATAAATAAATTTATTTTTTTAAGAAAAAGAAAAAAACAAGGATTTTTTTTCTTTTCTGTCTCATTTGTTGTGATGGTTTGCTTTGGTTTTTTTGTTTGTTTGTTGTTTTTGTTTATTTTTGGCTGGCTGCTAACCTGCTTTTTGGTTCAGACTGGTCTCAGGCTTGATATTGGTGTACCAGCTTCCCAAGTGCTGGGATCATTGGACCACCAGACCTAGCTCTTCTCATTCTTGTACCTCTAGCTTAGAGAAAAGGTCTGTATAGGGTAGATCTTGTAACAGTGTGTATGTGTTGAGGGGAGGGGACAGATGACTAGAGGCCAACCTGGATTCTCTGGTTTTTTTGTTAGACGCCTTGGTTCTGGGACACCCGACAGTGCTGGCAGAATTATCCATATCAGGTAAAATCTAAGTTGTTTCAAGGCGTCATATGTGTGACAGGTAAGGTGGTGAGAGTACATTGTCAGTCCAGGACAGGTAGCCAAGGTGTGGTTCCCTGATACTGTGGGTCGTATATTCCAGTGTTTATATCTGGGGTCTAGAGCAGAAACACCTTAGTGAGCTTTTGTTCAGGTTATGCTTCTTTATGTCTTCTACTGTCCTGGAAAGAAAAGCAGTTCCCTAGTGTTATTAAGTTCCTTCCTGACTCATTCCTTTTTAAACCAGGAACTATTAGAATCCTCATAAGAACATCTATGTCTGTACCTTAAAAGTCTCAGGGAAATGAAAGAACTGGACTAAGGCAATTCTGTCCAGAATTTCAGATACGGATGAGATTGTAGTGTCTGTGTTAACATTACCTCATCTGTGGAAGTGAGAAGCAAGATGAGTTTACAGGGACGCAAAGGAAAAGGTCGACATCTCATACTGATCCAGTCTCAGCTGTTGCAAATCTTGGGAAACAGTGAAGAAGAAAAGAAATAATGTGGGTGCTGCTGAAATGGGGTGCACCTGCCTAGCTGCTGTTCTAGCTGCTCTTTTCTCTTCCAGCCGCTCTCAAGAGAGCTTTATTACTATTACATCATGGAACTGGCTTTCTACTGGTCTCTTATGTTCTCTCAGTTTATAGACGTTAAAAGAAAGGTAAGTTGTCAGCCCCTCAGCTGCTTTCTGTCCGTCACTACCATCATCACGATGTACTCTGCCTCATCAGAGTGGCTGTGACAGGACTGTCACTAGCTTTCTGTGATGTTTCCAGAAATGAGACTTAATGATGGACATTGTTTAAGGTGGTCAGGGCAGTGAGGAGAACAACAAGGCCATGGATCAATAAGAATGTTCTTTCTTTACTCTCCTGTTTTTCTGTATCAAAGCTTGGGTAATTAGACAGAACTTGGGGTACCAAGGCCCAATTCAGAAAAAGGCTTGATTTTAGAAAACCAAAATTCAGAAGAGTGAATTGACCTACCCACAAAGCGATGGTTCAATATAACTTATATACTACAGAACCCGACAAGGACAGAGTCTTTATATTTACTTCCTTCTCCCACTCTGTTTCACTGGCAGAGGAGTTTTTATTAATTATTCCAGGTACTTTTGTTTCACTATGACAAGAGCCCCTGACAGGAGCTCTCTAAAGATGAAAGGTTGGTTTTAGCTCAGTTTGAGAGTTTCCTCCATCTTGGCAGGGAAGGTGTGGCAGTAGCTCAGTTCATGGCCACAGGAGGAGTGGTGGAAAAGTGCCCTAGGAGACACTGGCCTGTTGTAGCCTTCAGAAGTCACTTAAACCACAACATCTAATAATTATTTATAATATAAAATATATAACTTATATAATGTATAATATATGTATATGTAAATAACATAATAACTACTTATTTATAAGAGTGAAATTTTTCTCAGCTTTAATTTGATGTGTGAACCCAAGGAAAAAAAAAAAAACTTAAACCTGAGCCTGGCGGTGGTGGCGCACGCCTTTAATCCCAGCACTCGGGAGGCAGAAGCAGGCGGATCTCTGTGAGTTCGAGACCAGCCTGGTCTACAAGAGCTAGTTCCAGGACAGGCTCCAAAGCCACAGAGAAACCCTGTCTCGAAAAACAAAAACAAAAAAAAAAAAAAATTAAACCTGAAAGCCTTTGCAATTAGATGAACTATTAGCTAATAAGCAGTTCTCTGGGACTTTTAGGGTTAGTTTGGTTATGTATCCATGTGTGAGTTCAGGTGCCCACAGAGTCTGGAAGAGGGTATCAGATCCCTTGGCACTACAGTTACCAAGCACTTGAGAGCTACCTCACATGGTGCTGGAAACCAAAGTGCTTTTAACCGCTGAACCAAGGGAGCTTTGGGTGGCAGGCATTCGTCTAGCCTCTCTTTGCTGCCATTTCTTCCTAGGACTTCCTGATCATGTTTGTGCATCACTTGGCCACCATTGGGCTTATCACCTTCTCTTACATCAACAACATGGTTCGAGTGGGAACTCTGGTCATGTGTCTCCATGATTCCTCAGACTTCTTGCTGGAAGTAAGAGCCCGACTTGCTGCTTCATCTTTCCTCTCTCCCTTTCATGACCTGTGAGAATTGACTTTCTCCCCAACTCAATTTTTTTTTTTATCCAGGCTGCAAAGCTGGCCAATTATGCCAAATATCAGCGGCTCTGTGACACCCTCTTTGTGATCTTTAGTGCAGTTTTTATGGTTACACGTCTAGGAATCTATCCATTGTGGTAAGTGCTCAAGGTGGTGAACTGTGGCAGGTATCTAATGATAACTTTTGCCAGCTTAGTTTTTCTATTCTCTTCTTGCCAGTCAAGCACTAAGAACCCTAGTGCCCTGCCTTTCCTTGACCTAGGCTGACCCTTTGTGGACTCTTACAGGACCTTGGCTGCCTTATGCAATGTTTCTAGTGAGTCAGGGTGTGTTCATTATTTACTTCTGGCTTTTCTTGCTCATTTCTGCTAGCAGTCTTTAGTTTATGCTAAGTCACTCATCACTCCTTTGCCCTCTTTTACATTAGCTACAGGGGTTCCGGCTTTTCTTGCTTTGATCGTGCTGTATGCTCTCTTCCTCATCCTGACCAGCACAGACATGTGCATGCATTTCTCTTTTATACTCATTACCTAGACTACAAACTTAGTGACTGTGCTGGAAATTTGGCTTAGTCTCAGCAAATCAACCACTTACTGCCTGCTCTCTGTCAAGAATCTAAATCATTCCTAAGGTTTTATTATAGGCCTATTGCTGTCCCAGTGCTGTGAAGCTTCTTATTTGAAGTGATTAATAGTAAGTTACCTCATCACTTCCTAAGATTCCATTTCTTCCTCTTATCTCAGAAGAGAAAAACACATTAGGTTCCTGTGTTTACTTTTATTCCCTATGAAAGAATATTCCTGTTATTGCACTAATGTAAAGTATGCAGAAGAAGCCCAGAAGACTGTCCAGAGGACTCAACTTCCCTCTGTCTAACTGGCCTCTAGAGTCTGACTATTGTCTCTTCCTCCTAGGATTCTGAACACAACCCTCTTTGAGAGTTGGGAAATGATTGGGCCCTACCCCTCCTGGTGGCTCTTCAATGGCCTTCTCCTGATCCTACAGGTTCTGCATGTCATCTGGTCTTACTTAATTGCACGAATTGCTTTTAAAGCCTTGATCCGGGGAAAGGTAAGACGGAAGTGCCCTTCTTTGGACCATGTAGGAGCATGGGTATTACGCAGCAGACCTAGGGACCTACAGTTACAGGAGCAGCTCACAGTTAGGCTAGGGATGCAGCTTAGTCACTAGAGTGCTATGTGAAGACCTGGCTTTGGTTCTAGTACCACATAAACCAGGCCTGGTGCCATATGCATGCCAGTCAGTAATCCCAGTGCTAGGGAGGTGATGCAGGAAAATCAGAAGTTCAGGTCTTCCTTTGCTACATAGTGAGTTTGAGACCAAACTGGAATACTTGACACCCTGTCTCAAAAATAAACAAAAAAAAGAATGGCTATCGATGGAGAACTGCAGTTAGAAACTGGAAAGCCAGATGCTTGGAATTTCTAGGAACTGTGTGGTGGCTTACTAGCTATTCTAAGGTGACAATCCTACAATACACAAGATTGGTTTATATTAGGAACTAAACATCTGCTTTGCTCACTGTCTGAAGGAGTCTTCAATGAACACGTTTGGTTTTTAGTGCACAGAACACAAAGATACCAGTGCCTTTTAGGACAGTAGACCTAGCTAACTCCAACCCCAGGAGGCACCATTTAATAACAGGACATAATTGAAATCTGCAAGTTTTAAAGCAGACAGACTGTCAAGCCAGAACGCTGTCAGTTATGCAGAATTCCAAGTGGGTCAGGCTCTGCTAGAGATGTTAGTTCCAGACTGCACAGGTGATGTAACTCAGTATTTATTATCTCTTGTCATTGTTCCTGATGGCTGTGATTGGTTTCAGGACTTGTGTGGTGTGCCTGTGCATCTTGTTGTAGCTGCTGGACATCTCTCTTCTCCTCTGCCTTTCTTTTCTGACTAGGTGACCTACGCAGGGAGGACTAGACCCAGACTCTGTGCCTTCTGCTCTCTTTTCAGCTCCTCCCTCTTTTCTATGCCTGCTGGGATCTGCACAGTTTCATCCTTTGCATGTAAGTGCATCTGTGCTTCTAGTGTTGAGAGAAGTACCTGTCTCGATGGGTCCTCCTTCCCGCTGTCCTTCCTGATCCATCTGTCTCGGTCTCCTCCCCGCTGTCCTTCCTGGTCCCATCTGTCTTGGAATGTGCTCACTTGCCCAGCTTAACCTATGTGACTGTTGTTGACTGGAGCTGAAGTTACCAAAGTCAAGGACTAAGTCTAGTCTTTAATGTGTTTTGCTTTTGAGCCTTTCCACCTCAGGTCTACAGACGTTCTGCCCTCTGGTGGAAATCCCCTAGACATCAGGTGATCACAGCTCCTGGTCAGAGTTCAGAGTCAGCAGCTGCAGTTACTACACTACAGTCACAGATCTCATCTAAAACTAATGTCCTTCCTTTGTAACAACAGCTAGAACTGTATCCCTTCACCACAGAGCTTTGTAAACAGTGCGTACGTTGCTGTTTGTGTATTAAAGGGGTCATCGTCCAAACACGGGTTTCACTGGTTTCCTCTCCTTTTATTTTATGGCCCAGTATAGAGAATTTGAAACCCTTTCAAATTCACTGATTGGAAAATGCATCCATAGTCCAAACCTTTCATTTGAAAATACAAAACAAAAAGAACATATAAAAGGCAAAGTCAGCATTGAGAAAGCGCTCCGCACTGTCTTTCCACCCATTCTTGACTTTGCAGTGCCTAGGGATGCCAAGACTTCATGTTGAGCCCAGTAATAGCAGAACTACTAAAAGAGTGTCATGGATCACTATGGGGAATAAAGCATAACTAAGGATAACCAGGATGAATAAATGCAGTGCCCATGGTCATCAGAGATAAAACCATGACAGCAGTTGTTTGTATTGGCCTTCCAGTTCTTTGCGGTGGAAGACAGAAAAGGCACTGGAGTTTTCCTCACAAAAAGCAGGCAAAATATATTCACAGTGGCACCCATTGGTTTAGATAATATTTTGAATCAGCTGTCACCTGATAGGTTAGATCAGAAACTGTCCAAAAATGACCTTTCTGAGATTGGTCCTGTGATTCTATGAAGAGTAGCATAATTACTTTACTGCCTTTGGTCCTGCCCTGCTCAGGTGTCTAAGGATGATCGCAGTGACGTAGAGAGCAGCTCAGAGGAAGAGGATGAGACCAGCCAAACAAACAACCTCTCTGGCCGCAGCTCCAGCAATGGTGCCAACTGTGTGAATGGCCACATGGGAGGCAGCCACTGGGCTGAAGAGCATGGGACTTGTAAGGCTGTTGGCAGCCCGCTCTTTGGGGCCTCCCCACATCTTCAGGCCTGCGACTAGATGGACTGCAAGACACTGAGGAGGATCAAAGAAACAAACAGTTTCATGTTTTAAAGAAACTCTGCTGTTTTGTATTTAATGCCCCTTTCAGTAATGTTATTTGCTCTGTGTGTGTGTGTGTGTTTGTGTGTTTGTGCATTGTGCATGTGGATGAGTTTCATCGCCTGGGTTGAGGCACAATTCTGGACCACTAGGCATGACCTAGTCACTTCTGAACCCACCTCAAACCAGCGTTGGCTGCATCTTGAATTATGTTGTTTGTCTCTAGACCATCTGCATCCTTGTCCCACGGCTCTTGAGGCTCTAAGTTCCTGGTCCATCTAAATAAATGGTGCCACCAGATCCAGCTCCAGGCCTTGGGAACAGTTCTTCTGGAGCAGGAAGCAATGTTTCACCTGATGAAGAACTTTGGCTAGATACCTAGGATCACTGTAGCCTCAAGCTACATCTCCTTCCTACCATCTGATAGTGACAGGGACAACTACTCATGCCCTGCTTTTTACTCAATGGTACGCAGGGAAGGGATGGAAAAGGATGAGTTGAGATATGGAGAGCAGCAGCCACTAGGTGTGCTGTTAATGTTTTTATACTATTGTTTACTCTTCTGTAATTAAAGTGTTTCAACCCTTCTCTATCCTTCGTCTTCTCTCTTTAGTGACTGTCACTAATACACTGGTTAAATTTGAGGTAAATCTGAGACTGACCTCAGACTGACAACTTGCTGCCTGAACCTCCTTGGTGCTGGGCTTACAGACATACACCATAAGATTTTTTCCCCCCTAGGGGCTAGAAAGATGGTTCAGCAGTTAAGAGCACAGACTGCTCTTGCAGAGGTTTGGTTTCTAGCACCCAGCCATATAGGACAGCTCAAAACTGTCCATAACTCCAGTTCTGAGGATCTGATGCCTACTTTGGGCTTCACCGTTGCCTGTATGGGTGTATACATACACATAAAATAAGTTTTTTTAAATAATTATTTCTAATTCAAGAAGAAATTTGGACATCAAAATATTCTTTCTCTGCATGCTAAGAAGAATTAGCCAAAATGGCTACATCTTTCAGCTTTATGTCTTAAGAAAAAAGTGACATGTTTAATTGGTGTGCTGGCTAGTTTTATGTCAGGTTGACACAAATTATATAGTCATTTTGGAAAAGGGAACCTCAGCTGAGAAAGTGCCTCAACTGTATTGGCCTGTGGGCAAGCCTAATGGTGCATTTTCTTAACTTGATTGATGAATGGGGGGAGGCGGGACATGACCATAGCCCATTGTGGGTAGAGTCATCCCTGAGCTGTAAGAAAGCAGGGTGAAGCCTGCTTTAATCTAGCACTCAGGAGGCAGAGGCAAGTGGATCTCTGAGTTCAAGGCCAGCTTGGTCTATAGAGTGAGTTCCAGGACTCGGTCCAGCTCCAGGGATAATTGACATGGTAAAGCAAGGTGAGCAAATCATGAAGACAAAGCCAACAAGCAGCTCCCCTCATGGCCACTGCATCAGCTCTTGCTCCAGGTTCCTGCCCTATGTGAGTTCCTGTCCTGACTTCCTTTTCTCCCCAAGTTGCTTTTGGTTGTGGTGTTTGATCGCAGCAGCAGAAATTCTAAGACAAATGGCCACAGCAGCATTGCTCAGCAGATAAGTGTAACAACCAAAGGAGAGCCTGGGAGAAGCTAAGACATCCTTAGAACACCTGTTCTCATCTTCCTAGAGAGCCATGGGTCTGCCATGTTCTTAGTTCTCTTTTGTGTTTTAATCCATGGAGAAAGTAGTCCTAATCCAGATTTGTCTCATGGGTTAATTATATTCCAGAATAGTTTTCTGCTTGGTGGTCATTTAAGTTATAAAACTATCTCTAGAGAAGGCTGGAGAGATGGCTAAGAGGTAGAGCACTGGTTGCTCTTCCAGAGGTCCTAATTCCCAGGTGCCCTCTTCTGGCCTGCAGACATACATGCAAGCTGAACACTGTACATAATAAATAAGAAAAAAAAAAATCTCTAGAGGCCGGGCGGTGGTGGCGCACGCCTTTCATCCCAGCACTCTGTCTTGAAACAACAAATTTCTAGAGGCTTTATGTACATGGCGATGGTGAAGAAGGTTGAAAGTGCTGTATCAGCTTTAGTGCTTGTAATTGAGCACTTGGGCGGCTGAAATATGAATTCGAGGCCAGCCTGAGATACACAGTAGAGACTCTTTGTTGTTGTTGTTGTTTTTCAAGACAGGTTTTTTTTGTAGCTTTGGAGCCTGTCCTGAAACTAGCTCTTGTATACCAGGCTGGCCTTGAACTCCCAGAGATCCGCCTGTCTCTGCCTCCCGAGTACTGGGGTTAAAGGCGTGCGCCACCACCGCCTAGCTTATGTAGCTAGTCTTGTTTATTATATTTCCTTTTTTAAAATTAATTTATTTTTTGTTCTTGGAGGCAGGTTTTCTCTGTGCAATCCTGGCTGTCCTGGAACTCACAGAGATCAGGTTGCCTCTCGGGTGCCACCATGCCTGACTGGGTTTATTTTTATTCTATGTGTATGGGTGTTTTGCCTGTATGTATGTCTTTGTACATGTATGCCTGATACCAAGAGAGGTCAGAAAAAGGCAATAGGTCCCCTGGAACTGTTGTTACAGACAGCTGTTAGCTGTTATGTGGGTATTGGGAACTGAACTGAGATTCTCTGGAAGAGCAGCCAGCAGTCTTCCTGAGCCATCTCTCCAGCCCCATTGTCTATTGAATTTAAACCAAAGCCCTTAAGTTACTTTGCCTCACATCCCCCAGGAGCTGTGTTAAGTCATACTGTATTATTTTTAGTTTCCAGTTCTGTCTTTTATGTCTCTTTCTTGGAAGCTCATCTGTTTCTGGATGCTGGTCTCAGGATATTTTAGTCTGTGTTAAGCCAGCATGTGTTTCTTTCATACACTCTAAGCACAATTCCATTCCTTTTCTGCCCAGCAAATTCCTAGTGCTGTTTTTTTCCCCATTATTTTAAATTTAATTTAGGGTTCTGGAGAGATGGCTAAGTGGTTAAGACTGATTACTGCTCTTGCAGAGGACCCGAGTTTGGTTCTTAGCACCCACATGGCAGCTCACAACCCTCTGTAACTCTAACCCCAGGGGATCCTATGCCCTCCTCTGGCCTCTGTTAAGGTCCTGCATGTACATGGTACACATAAACTAATACAAGCATATATATATATATATATATACTATAAAATAAATGAAAAGTATTTGTTTATTAAGTCTTCAGAGATAAGGTCTCACTCTGTGGCCCTGGCTCTCATGGAACTATGTAGTCTAAGCTGGCCTCACTCAGGGACATACCTGCCTCAACCTCTTGAATATTCTGACTTCCACATGAATAAATAAGTGTGGTAAAACATTTTTAAAAACCTCATGTTGGTCCTCACATTGTTCTTCCAAGTGGTTTGTCTGACCTTACTGTCAAAACGTATTTGATGGCTGTTTGGATATGGCATCTTTATAGATGAGACCCCTTCCCAGCACCCTGGACACTCCCCAGTATATCCATCCACATTCCATGTTCACATTCTCTTTAAATATTTTATTTATGTGTATGGGTGTTTTGCTTGCATGTATGTCTATGTACTGTGTGCTTGCCTGGTGCTGGTGGAGGCCAGAAAAGGCCATCAGATCCCCTGGAACTGGAGTTACAGATGGTTGTGAGCAGCCATGTGGGTGCTGGGACTCAAACCCCAATCCTCTGGAAAATCAATCCAATGTTCCTAACCACTGATTCATCCTTTCCAGTCCCTTATTTTTCTTTTTTTCTTAAGTTTTTTTACTTATTTATTTTGAGACAAGATTTCTGTGTAGCCCTGTCTGTCCTGAAGCTTTCTATGTAGACCAGGCTGGCCTCAAACTCACAGAAAACCACCTGTCTCCCAAGTGTTGGGATTAAAGTGGTGCACCACCATTTCCTGGCTGAGATACTGCTTTAAAAAAAATGTAAGTGTGTGCATGTCACAGCACACGTGTAGCAGTCATAGGATAACTGTGGGCATTAGAACCCATTTTCACCATGTGAGCCCTCGGAGCTCATGTCAGGCCTGATGACAGCAAGCACTTTTACCCACTGAGCCATCTTGCTGTCCATTGACATATTTTTCCTTTTTTTTTTCTTTATTGATATTTATTGAGCTCTACATTTTTCTCTGCTCCCCTCCCTGCTTCTCCCCTCCCCCCTTCACTCCTCCCCCAATGTCCCTATGCTCCCAATTTACTCAAGAGATCTTGTCTTTTTATACTTTCCCATGTATATTAGGTCTATGTAAAGTCTCTCAGTGTCCTCATTGTTGTCTAAGTTCTCTGTCATTATGGTTTGTAGGCTGGCTTTCTTTGCTTTATGTTTAAAAACCACCTATGAGTGAGTACATGTGACAATTGTCTTTCTGTGTCTGGGTTACCTCACTCAAAATAATGTTTTCTAGTTTCATCCATTTTCCTGCAAAATTCAAGCTGTTGTTATTTTTTTCTGCTGTGTGGTACTCCATTGTGTAAATGTACCACATTTTCTTTATCCATTCTTCGGTTGAGGGGCATTTAGGTTGTTTCCTGGTTCTGGCTGTGACAAACAAAGCTGCTATGAACATAGTTGAGCACAGGTCCTTGTGGCACGATTGAGCATCCTTTGGATATATATATATAAAAGTGGTATTATTGGGTCTTGAGGAAGGTTGTTTCCTAATTTTCTGAGAAATCACCACACTGACATCCAAAGGGGTTTTACCAGCTTGCATTCCCACCAGCAATACAGAAGTGTTCTTTTTTCCCCACACCCTCTCCAGCATAAGTTGTCATCAATGTTTTTGATCTTGGCCATTCTTACAGGTGTAAGATGGAATCTCAGAGTTGTTTTGATTTGCATTTCTCTGATGACTAAGGATGTTGAGCATTTCCTTAAGTGTCTCCTTGACATATTTTTATAAGCTTAGAATTTAGATGTCTTGGGGCTGGAGAGATGGCTCAGCGTTTAAGAGCACTGACTGCTCTTCCAAAGGTCTTGAGTTCAATTCCCAGCAACCACATGGTTACTCACCACCACCTGTAATGAGATCTGGTGCCCTCTTCTGGCCTGTAGGCACACATGCAGATAGAACACTATATACATAATAAATATTTTAAAAATTTTAGTTGTTTTTGATACAGGTCAGCTTCTCTACATTATATACAGATTATATAGTCTTTACATTATGATCACATTTCTTTCACTCTGAAATATAAACACATCCTAGTCACTTTGTATGTTAAAAAATATACATATTTAAAGTCCTACTAATCTCTACTCCTTGAGATGGCCATTCTAAAGACAGCAGGAAGCTGGTGTTCAAACCATGACTATGACTTACTGCTTGCTTCCTCTACCACACTGCTTCCTCTGGTAGACAGTCCTACTTCACCCTGGTCGACACATGACATCTTTATTGTTAGGACTGGATAGGGTCACTTCTTTTTCATTTGAGGCAATCTCACTGTGTCGCCTGGCTGGCCTGGAACTCCCTATGTAGACCAGTCTGGCCTGGAACTCTCAGAGATCCCCCTATTTCTGCCTCCTTCAGTACGTGAATTATAATCAGGCGCCACCATCCCTGGCAAGTGTCACATTTAGATATGCACAAGTTTATACCTTGGTCCAGGTCGTCCTAATACATTTGTTCTCTTTACAGACTGTACTTTGGTCCTAATATATTTGCTTTCTAACTGGTTTTTCCTGCCTCTTCCTGATGGGTTGGGCATTGTATATATAAACATCAGATAAAACAAAACCTTTACAAAGTAGTGCTTTTGGCCAGGCTAAAAAGCACTACTTTTGGCCAGGCCTTTAGGGAGGCAGAGGCAGGTGGATCTCTGTGAGTTCAAGGCCAACCTGGTCTACAAGAGTTAGTTTCAGGACAGGCTCCAAAGCTACAGAGAAACTCTGTCTTGAAAAACCAAAAAAAGAAAAAAAGAAAGAAAAAGAAAAGTTGTACTTTTTTATTTGTATTTGGGTTTTTTTTGTTTTGTTTTGTTTTTTTGTAGCTCTCGTTGTACTAGAATATGCTCTGCAGAGTAGGTGATTGATCTGCCTGCCTTTCCTTACTGAGTGCTGGGATTAAAGATGTATGCCACTACCACATAGCTAATTAAAAATTTTAAAAGAGCCGGGCGGTGGTGGTGCACGCCTTTAATCCCAGCACTCAGGAGGCAGAGGCAGGCGGATCTCTGTGAGTTCGAGGCCAGCCTGGTCTACAAGAGCTAGTTC
>JAQHUG010000417.1:50144-70422 GCA_028555095.1 Dicrostonyx torquatus
CCTCTGCCTCCCGAGTGCTGGGATTAAAGGCATGCGCCACCACTGCCCAGCCCTAAATTTTCTTTAGGCCCCCATAAGAATATCAACGCCCCCAACCAGCCTGGAGAACTATACCCACATTCCCAGAAAATGGACTATGGCTATTTTCCTTTATTTAGAATGCTGGTTAGAAGTTGTTATTGCTAATCGTCAGGAGAAAAGCTAAACAAAGGATATCAGATTCAGAGTTCTTGTTATTTAAAAAAAAGGTGGGGGGGAGGTGGTGTGGGACAATTGTCTGTATTCTGTCAATTATATTTTAAATAAATGCTGATTGGTCAGTAGCCAGGCAGGATGTATAGGTAGGACAACCAGACAGGAAATAGAGGCAGGTCAATGAGAACAGGAGAATGCTGGGAAGAAGGAAGCCCAGCCACAGAAGCAAGATGTGACTGCCTTGCTGAATAAGGTACTGAGCCACGTGGCTAACATAGACAAGAATGATGGGCTAATATAAGTTATAAGAGTTAATAAGAAGCCTGAGCTAATGGGCCAATCAGTTTATAACTAAAAAAAAAAAAGACATAAATATCACTATAGTGTGTTTTTGTAATGTAGAAGCTTATAAAATATATGGCAGGTACAGAGATGCAGGCTGTAATCTCCACACTCAAGGAGCAGAGACAGAAGGGGCACTGCAAGTTCAAGGTCAGCTGGGCCCACACAGTTACATGAGACCCTGCCTCAAAAACTAAGTAACAAAAAGTAAATATATGGTTCATAGTAAGCAAAGTTCTAAAAGGAATAGGGGCAGGAATCTCTCCTTCTGGTGAGGTGAGGCTTTTCTTGAATGCACCTTTTTATATTTGGTGGGGGATGGGGGCACACATGGCATGGTGCATATGTAGTGGGGGTGGGGCTCACATGCCATGGTATGTATGTGGTGGTGGAGTGAGAGCACACATGACATGGTGCACATGTGGTGGGGGGTGGGCACACATGCCATGGTGCATGTGGTGAAGTAGGGGCATACATGCCATGGTGCACATGTGGTGACGGGTGGGCACACAAGCTATGGTGCATGTGGTGGTGTAGGGGCACACATGCCATGGTGTACATGTGGTGGGGGTGGGCACACAAGCTATGGTACATGTGGTGCTGTAGAGGCACACATGTCATCATGCACATGTGGTGGTGTAGTGGCACATATGCCATGATGCACATGTGGTGGAGTAGGGGCACACATGCCACCGTGCACATGTGGTGGAGTAGGGGCACACATGCCATGGTGCACATGGGGTAGAGTAGGGGTACGCATACTACAGTGCTCATGTGGTGAGAGTGGGCACACATGCCATGGTGCATATGTGGCCAGAAGACTCGTGAGGTCAGTTCTTGCACCCACCATGTGGATCTCCAGGATCAAATTCAGGTCATCAGGCTTGGCCAAAGGCTCCCACTAAGCTATCTCACCTTGAGTACACTTTTCTTTCAAATCCTCTTTCCATCTCTGCAAGAGCTATATGCAGACTGTGACACACTAAGTAGCAGGGTTCAAAATCTACTCTTCCATGTTGGCTTTATCACGTGATCTGCTCTACTACATGCCAGGCAACAAGCCTTCCTTTATGATCTAGCGCTCTTCCACATTGCTGCATTAGACCTACACGATAAGGGCCTGCCTTCCCTGGTCCAGGCAAATGGCCCCATTCCTTAGACATAATAATTGGTCACTTGCCCAGAATGGATTTTTTCAAGCGGTCTGCATAAATACTAGTACAGAGGCTGGAGTTATGTCTCAGAGGTAGAATGCATGTTTATTTATGGTATGCACAAGGCCCTTCACCAAGAGGTAAGCAAATAAGCCAGGCAGTGGTAGCGCATGCTTTTAATCCCAGCACATGGGAGGCAAAGGCAGGCAGATCTCTGAGTTCTAGGCCAGCCTGGCCTACAGAGCTAGTTTCAGGACAGCTAGGACTGTTGCACAGAGAAACCCTGTCTCGAAAAACCAGAGTTAAGCAAATCAACAAATTCTGGAACAGCTTTTCTCTGAGATGCTATGGCCTTATGATCAATCCATTGATGATGACAACTGAGTTCCAGCAACCCAGATATAGTGGATTGAATGAGAATGGCCCTTACAGACGTTATATTTGAATCCTTGATCCTCCAACTGGTGAATTGTTTGGAAAGGACTAGGAGGTGTGGCCATTTCAGGAGCTGTGTCACTGGGGTGGGCCATTCCCAGTTAGTTTTCTGCCTTGTGCCTGTGGATCCCACATCAAGCTCTCAGCTTCTTCAGTGCGACTTCAGTGTCCAGCCTGCTGCCATACACCCCCCCCCCCACGATGATCATAGACTCACCCTCTGAAACTGTAAGGCCCAAATGAACTCTCCTGTGAGTTCCCTTGGCGTCTTCACAGCAATAGAAAAGATACTGCCAGGCTTGGTGGCATACTCCTTTACTCCCAGCACTTGGGAGGCAGATGCAAGAGGATCTCTGTGAGTTCAAAGATAGCCTGGTCTACAGAGTTTCAGGACAGCCAAGGCTACATAGAGACCCTGTCTCAAACAACAATGAAGGTAAAGTAACTAAGACACAAGGTTATGATTAGAAAACTGGAGGTCAAGGCTCTACCTCCAATCCAAATATTCTTTTTTCATTGTGTGTGTGTGGTTTTTTTTTTTTTTTTTGAGACCGAGTCTCTCTGTATAGCCATGGCTGTCCTAAAACTCACAGAAATCTGCATACCTCTGCCTCCCAAATGCTAAGATTAAAGGTGTGCACCATCACACCCAGCTCCAAACTTTCTTTGGGTACACAAAAACACTGAGACACAAACATGGCAAAATATTTAATCTCTATAATGAGCCTCAGCCTCACACTGCCACTTATCCGACAGCCTCCACAAACTGTCAAAACGGCACAAGCCAGGAGGACCACAGAAACCACGGCACTTTGGTCCAGCAGGTTTGAGAGCCATCGTGGCCCTAGCTTTTGTCGTGGATGATGTACAGGGGAGGTCTTTCCATCATGCCTCAAGCCTGCTGCTCAGAAGGAAAGACTGATCTCTACAGGACTCCCGATGTCTTCTGTTCTTCTGCAGCCTGGCGCCTGGCACTGCGCAGCTGGAAATAACGGTAGGCTCGGACGCTGCAGAGGTAACCCCCGTATACAGTGAGCAGCATCATGGAGGCAGAGAAGGTCTTGTAGCCAATGTCAGCTAACTGCTTGGCAGTTGGCATGTCTTCCCCTACAAAAGACAGACTGGAGTTGGTTTCCAGGACAGGTCTCATCTTCCTCCTTAGAGCTATTCTTTATCGTCTACATCTTCAGTTCATTGATGCATCCTGTGACAGTGACCCCACAAGTAGCTCTCTGACTTACAGGGTGAATAAAAGGCTGCATGTGAGGTACCCAGAAGGCTGGGAGCAGGTGCATCTGAATGCCGTCACAGCCAACACTCAGCCCTCCTTGTTTGTGCTTTAAAAAATGATTAGCCCACCCAGACACGCAGACTGTGCTGGGAATCAAACCCAGGTCCTCGAGAAGAACAGTAAGTGCTCTTAACTGCTAAGCCATCTCTCCAGCCTCAGAACATTTTAAACAGACCACTTAATTGTAGTAGTCAAATTCTACCCTCATGTTAGGAACCGAGGGTAGACTCAAGCATGCGGGGAGAGGGTGGGTCCTAGTCTCAGTTTAGTGATGTGAATAAATCTCCTTTTTCCATTTTTCACTGGCTCTTTCAGTTTCCTGAGACTTATTAGGACTTTCAGGACACAGGCTCCGACCTTCAGGGGACAGTCGGTTAGGACCACCTGATAAACAAGAGACTGTCTCTAGTTAGGTCCAGGGTTGAAGTCAATTTAGTGCAGTGAACTGGGAGAGGGGCTCTAGGCATTAGGTAAACACTGGGCTCCAGCAGGCTTTAAATCCTGCAAGATCCATGTGTCTAGTAATCTTCCAGGTCAGAGAAAAACTGGTTACTAAGAGCATCACAGCTGCCTCACCCCAAAGATAAGAATTAAAATTCTTAGGATTTAGATGGTGGGGTTACAAGAATGGGAAGGTAACAAGATCAAAATTCTAGATGTTTGGGCTTTTTCGAGACAATCTTGCTCTGTAGCCTTGGTTAGCCGCTCGATCCTCCTTTCTCTGCCCACTGAGTGCTGGAATCAGGGGGTACCAGTCACCTAGCCATGCTGACATGCTGGTTCCATCTTGTTCACTGATAAAGATCTGAGTATGTTCTAAAATGGGATGTAGCTCAGTTGGTAGAGTACTTGCCTAGCATGCACAAAGCCAGAGGTTCAATCCCCAGCACTGAATTCAATGGAGGACACGGCACCTGCCGGAAATCCCAGCACCCAGGATGTGGAGGCAGAGGATCCTAAATTAGAGATCAGCCTTAGCTATTTAATGAATCCCAGGCCAGTATGGGCTACATAAGACCCTGTTCCAAAAAAGTGGGAAGGGGTTGATACAAACAGAAGCAAATCCAGGATAAACTCAGAAAATCTGAAATTAAAAGCTCAGGTACAAGGATCAACTTTGGAAATAAGAGAAACTTTTGAGATTGGTAAAACGTTTCATATGACATCTGATGTGCATTTTTTTTCTAAACAAAAGCTGTTAGGAAATGTAGGAATGGACTGCAGATTACAGAAAAAAAATACGGTTAGAATAATCATGATAAATGTCACAAGGGCACAATCTGACTTTCTGCCCTCAAACATGATAGAGCTCAAGGCTCATGTTTCTGGAAAGTTCAGAGCCCCTCATTATAGACCCTTCGCTCTAGTTCTGGGTTGGGTCAGAAACACTGCCCAACTGAATCAAACACACATAAAAATAAAAATCGCTTGGAGTCCACAGAAAAGAGCTTGTGACTAACGGATCAGAAAAGGAAAGCAAGGGACCCGACCCCATAGTGTATCAGATCGGCAGGTGGTGAAGACCGCAGAGACGCGGCTTTGCGTGAGAAGCTGGCGGAAGCTCTGGGATTGGGCTGCATTTATAGGAAGACGGGCAGATTTAGCAGAGAGAGGGCAGTCAGGTCGCGGTCACGCCAGGAAGACGGTATGGCCAAGGCAGTCAGGGGACCCGTCGGTAGCGGTCGCGGCCATCCGGCTAGTGCACGTGAGACGTGGGAGCCGCGCGCTCTCAAGGGCACAGGCAGAAGACTGGGAGTAGCGGGGAGAGCGGGCGAACGGAGTCTCCCGGTCCGGTCCACGGCCTACCTGGATGCTGCAGCAGGGCCGCGTCAGTCCGCCACTAGCGGTCAGAATCTGGCGACAAAAACCACCGGAGGGCCTCTGTCACTGGTGCGAAGCCCTCGCCGTGACCCCCGCACCTCTGCGAAAACCCGCCCACTGGGGCGGGAGCCGGCTTCAAATTTCCGTTTCCGTCTCTCTCTTCCTGGCTCCGCACGCTCAGACTCGTCTTCCTTTCCGAAAGGCCCATTGAATTCTGGGGGTTGTGGTCCTGCTCCATCAAAAGCGCTCCTTGGTGTCCCAAACTTGGAAAACCGGAAATTTTTTAGCCAATCCCCAGTTTACGGTGCTGTGACGTAAACTGTAGCTAGGGAGATTCCTCGGACTCCTCCAGTGTCGGACCGTGCGCCCCCTAGTGCTCGAAGCGGCCCTTTACAGGGTGATCCCTACCGGACCTGCGCTATGGGGCAGTGACTCCTAGTGTTTCTGCCTTGTGCGCAGCCTCCTCGTATGCAGGCTGCGTTGCGGAGCTCCTAAGAAGCGCTGGGGAAAGACTGGGTGACAGCTTGGATGGAGGAGGGGATAGGACGCGCAAGCGGGGGCGACGGGAGAAAGGAGGGGGTAGAGTTGGATACCAATGCCAATGCTGATTGATACCCAAGAGTGTTATCTAAGAACGGTCTTTCACTTTAAGTAAAACGTGCATGCAGTGATACATTACCCCGCACCCTGCCACATGCACCGGCGCAAAAACCTCGCCAACTCTTCCAGTTTCTGGAAAAACCACACTTTATTGGGTGGACAAGTGGCCTGACAGAAGGCCTCAGATTCACAGTTGACTGACTGATCAGAGTACAGGTGTTGGAATCTGTGTCTGCATCCTACCCCAGCCTCCTAGGAGGCAGCTCTGAATTCAGTCAATGCGTGGGAGGGTTCCGGCCCAGCACGATGGATGAAAGGGCTCCCCCTCTTCACTTTATCCGACCTTCATTGATAAGACCGAATTCTTAAGGGCTAGGAGCAGAGAAGCGCCTGGCACTTTAGTGTGTTAGTTTAACATAAAGCTGGCCAGAGCCACAGTGTGCCAGTTGCTGCCACACACGAAATAGAGACCCCTGCTGGAGGAAGAAACCTCTCGACTCTCAGGGACTATTTATAGCTAGGGCTCCAGGCTGCTGATCTGTGACATTCTCCGGCTGCTCCGGCCTTGGAAAAAGGCCAGTGCAGAGCATACTTCCCATCCCCCATTCTGTTCTTCCCTCACCCCAGGGCAAGCTGTTTGCAGTGGTCCCTCCCTTGACTTTCCCAGCTCTTGGTGTGTGGTCAGTGCTTTACGAGGACTTCAGAGGACTTCATTCCAAAGAGAGCTGGCACTGGACTATCAAGAGCCACCAGCCACTGTGGAAACCTACTGAACCTTTGAGCTACTTCAGATGCTGACTAGCACTCCTGGCAGTCTGAGGACAGCTGAAGGTAAAGAGTCAAGAATATAGGATGGATGAAGGAGCTGAAGAAGATAAGTATGAATCCTGCGTTGTGTTAAACAAGAAGGTGGTGATGATGCCAAAGAGAAGTGGCCTTGTGGGGAGGAGCCTGAGAAGAAAGATGGGGTTGGGATGTCTTGTCAGCAGTAGGAGAGGCTGGCTGACACTTCCCCCAGCCAGAGCTACTGACTAAGAGGGCGGGACAAATAAGAAGGTCAGGGGAGCCTGGGTGATCTGAGCCTGCTATGAAAAAGTGTAGCTAGCTCTGTCAGCAGATTAAATTCCTGCTCCCCAGAGCGGGTGCTGGTGACCTGGTACAAGCAAGGAAAAGCTTGGAAAGGTCACACAGGGTGGGGAGATGCTGGCAAAGCTCTAGGAACCAGGAAGTCGTTGGGAAGCATGGCAAGCCCCTGGGCCAGAGATGCCAGTCTGGAGCAACTCTTGTGCCAGAGTAGCCTGGGGGAGGGGGAAGGAGAATGAGCAGAGGCTTCTGAGAATGCAATTGTTGCTAGGAGAAGTTAGAAGGAAGTTGTTTGAGATCTTTGTATTTTGCTAGCAAACACTGAGATCATTGATGCTGCATGTGGCCTAGCAGAGGTCAGCCATGGGGACTCTGGGGTGTCTGTCGGCTCAGGTGTCCAGACCCTTCCCTTGGCAGCCTTTGCCTCGTTCTTCCTGTGACTAAAGTACTTCAGTCACTTAATGAGCTGGGGACAAAGTCCCAGTATGTGTGAAGCAGCAACTGGCAGCCCTTGACGGACACCTTCCCTTCCCCCCCCATCCCATCCCTGGAGCAGGCAGCACTGGGGCTTGATTCTACACTTCCCAGAGGACAGCGAGGAAGCACCAATCCTGAAGGGGCCGCAGGCTCTGCAGCAATCCTGTATCTCCAGGTGTGTAGCTGAGGCCCACAGCCTCAGTGTCCTTCAGTGAGGACCCTGCTGGCTGGGAGTCCTGGAGCTCAGTCTTATGACAGCTGTCACAAGCTTCTGCTTGTCTCCAATGGGGCAAAGGAGCTGCCTGTCCTGCGCCCTGGCTTCACTCACATGTGTTCTGGGTGGTTCTGCAGGCAGTGAATGAACTCACGCACTGGCTGACCTTCGTAGCACACTTTGTACACAGCCGTGAACAAGGGAAACCTAGAGTGAGAAAGAGACTCAGCTTAGTCCCCCACAAACACCCATACCATCCAGTCCATACAGGCCTAAGCCACCACTTCCCTAGCCTCTGAGAGTTCAGGCAGAAGGCAGATGCCATCTCTCAATTACCACTTGCCAGGAATCTGAATTCTTAACCATAGGATTTGGGGTGCTATCTGCCCTGATCCTTACCATACTGCACTGAGTTCCAGGCTTTAAGGGATTTTTGTTTTTGATTGAGTAACCCTCTAACTCTCTGGACCTCAGTGCCACTGGCTGTTAAATGGGTCCATTATGATAAAGTAGCAAAGATGTAGTTATTTATATTTGATGTGACAGTATACTGTGCCCGTTACTTCTTGTCATCCTCGAGTGGCTATTTCCTATACTCAAAGTCACGAGTTGTCCTTCTGAACCTGCGACATACCCTCTTAATCTGGGATTCTCTCCGTACTCCCTGGAAAGGAGCACTCTGAGGCAGAGCCCGTCCTCATCAGCACCCAGGACAGGTGTCGGGGGACAAAAATGGTGTTTTTAGGAGAATGGACAAAGAGGTATAACAGTCAAGTGAGTTTTCCTGTCCTAGAACTCCAGCTCCTAGAGCAGGGGACAGGGAGGACAGCGCAGAAGTGGAGACTGAGCAGAAGGGTCCAAACAGCTACTGTAAAGATCACAACACAATGATGTCCAAGATGAGCTAGTGGAGGAGACCCCAGACTCTGCAAGCCCTCTCTGTCCATCACATAGGTTGTGTTGGGTTCAAGAAGATGGGGAAGAGGAGTGACTATCAACCTCTAGCTCCCACCCCTATGGGCTGTGGCAAACACTCACTTGTCCACAAGGCCCTTGTGTTGAAGGATGCTGTGTAGCTCCCGGGCTGTCTGGGGCCCTTGAAGCTTTTGCCCATTCAGCATCTCTTTCTCCAGCTGCTCAATGGACTGTGGAGAAAATGACACATGGATGGAAGTGAGAGCAAGTCTGTCTGAGCAGGAAAGTCCGGGGTCAGATGGGAATTGGGGTCTTGTGGGTCCCCTCCCTGTGATTGAACCCAGGAACTCGAGCAGCACTGTGTGGGCAAGTTCTCTCCCATTGAGCAGCATTCCAGTCCATGGCCATTTTTGTTTGCCTGCCTGCTTTTGGGTCAGGGTCTGGCTACATGGCTCAGGCTGGCCTCGTGGGCATCATTCTCCTGCCTCAACCTCTCAAATACCACCATGCACAGTCCCTGATGATCACCCACACCTTGATACCTGCATGCCTACCTTTCCAGTGCGAGCAAAGGCCTCTGCCACCTTGCGGTTCCGCCCTCCATAGCAGGTAGTGATGAGGTCAGCAACACCACAGCTCTCCAGAAAGGTGGCTGAGGACACAGAGCCACTGCAGAAGAGTTTGGCAAAGGCGATCATCTCCATAAGTCCCAGCCGGATCACTGCTGCCTTGGTGTTGTCACCAAAGCCGAGCCCATCACAGAAGCCAGCCCCGACGGCCACTATATTCTTTGAGGAGTAGAAGGGCAGGGGTGAGTAGGTTTCCTCTCCAGAGGTTCCATTGTGCTATTATATCAATCACAACACTCCCACTAAGTAAAGTATGATGTGGCCTCTTAAACTGTGTCCTCTGACTCCTGATTCCCCATTTAAAACATGCCTTTTCCTCTCACTCTCTCTGTATATGTGTGTATGTGTGTGTCTGTGCAGATATATCTGTGTGTCTGTGTGTAGAAGCCAGAGATTGACATGGTTTTCCTCAATCACTTTTCACCTTTATTATTATTTTGCCAGACAAGGCCTCATCATGAACTTGAGCTGGCCTAGAACTCTCTATGTAGACCAGGCTGGCCTAAAACTCACAGAAACCCACCTGTCTCAGCCTCCCGAGCGCTGGGATGAAAGGTGTGTGTCACCACCACCAGGCCTTGTTTTATTTTGTTTTCTTTTTAGACAGTGTCTCACTATGTAGCCCTGATTGGCCTCAAACTCACAGATATTTGCCTACCGCTCCCAACTGCTGAGGTTAAAGATACATGCCACCACAGTTCTTTCTATCCACTTTTTGGGTACCCTGGACATCTTGTCTCCCATTAACCTGGGCATCTCTTCAACTTGGACTATCACAGGGACCCAGGACTAGGTATGTCTCAAAGGTGCACTAATAAGAGTGCAAGAAGACCCATTGGAGAAGAGTCAGTAGGCCCGGTTACCCTGGCTTTGCTTACGGATCTTCTGTGAGTAAGGGAAGATGTGATGTGGAAATGGAAATATTGACCAAGAGCAAGAGTTGGTTACAGCAACCTTGAAGAGCTGAGCTGGGCCCTCTGGGGACTGCTCCCTGTAGATGGAAAGCTTTCAGCCAATAGCCTTTTGGGTACCACCCATTAGGGCGTGGTCTGAGGTGCCACATGTGGACTGATAAGCACAGATGGAGGCGTGCTTGCTCTCGTGGGTGGTGGTCAGAGTTTTGTTCACAGCTTCCAGCGCCCACAGAGGAGATAGTGGCTCTCTACCCTTATTGGGAGTTTTCTCCCAAATAAACATTTGTTATCCTTTATTCCGGGCTCCCATGGACTTCCTTCATTATGCCTACAGCTCCCTACTCCAAAGCTGTCTCTGTACCCTCTCACCTTCAAGGCCCCACAAATCTCCACTGTGTCCACCTCTTGTACCACAGTGATGCGGAAGTTGGGCGTCTGCATCAGCTCCTTCAGGAGCTGTCCCTGGGCCACATCCTTACAGCCTAAAATGGAGAAGGGGTAAGGCTTTTTATTTTTATCTTTAAAGTGGGCTCTTGCTGTGTTGCCCAGGCTGGCCTGGAACTCCTGGGCTCGAGAAATCCTCCTGCTTCAGTCTCCTGAGTAGCTGGGACTATAGGTGCACACCACTGCACAAGTACCTGGCAAAAGAAAATTTGACTGTCCCTCACGGTCAAAGCAAGAGGCACAGCTCCTTCCCCGGATGTCCAGCCCCCACCCTCAGCTCTGTTGATTTCTTCTTTCCCTGCCCAGTGGGATTAGCTGAAGAGCTTGGGAAGCAGCTAGAGCTTCTTGGTGTGGGCAGGGGCTCTCACCAATGGTTGTCTCACAGAACTTCTCCTCGGCCACCTCGTTGGCAATGTTGGCCCCCATCAGCACACTCATGGGGATGCCAAGGCGTTCCCCAATCACTTCAGAGATGAGCTTCAGCCCATTGGGGCCCTCGTCTACGCCCTGGGCATAGGATGGGGCTCAGGCCAGCTGTCTTTTATGCCCAGCTAAGGGTTCCCCTCCCAAGAGTTGCTTCTTCCAAGCCCACTGCGTATCTGTGTCCCTCTCCAGAGGTGCTGCCCCAACCCCACCCAGCCCAGACTTGCTATGATGTACACTAGATAGCAGTGGCCAATCAGTCTCATTAGACTCTCCCACACACTCTCAACCAACCTTCCTCTCCAAAGTAGTGTACTTCTCACATCCCCAAAGAACTCTCTAGACGCCCCAGCCCACTTCCAGCCCAAGGACTGTTCCAAACTAGCTGCTCTGTCATCTCCCAAGCCAGCTCATGTCTCTCTCTCAGCTTTCATCTCTCCTAAACTCTAACACATCTGCCTCCAAAGCTGAGTTGTTTTCCTCAAGCAACCTGGCAGCTGACTCTTTCCTCCTTCCCTCGCTCCCTCCCTCGCTCCCTTCCTTTTCCTGTGCTGGGGGATTGAACCCAGGACCTCATGCATGCTAGGTAAATTCTCCACCACTAAGCCACACTCCCAGCCCCAACTGCTTTCTTAACTCTCTCCAAAGCCGGTTGCCCCCATCTCTGGACTCTTTCTGTATATTCTTTTCTGTTTACTTCACTTATTGCCCAAACCCCACAACAGTTAGCGGCATTCCACCCCACCCCCAGTAGATGGGTCCCTGGTACCTTAATAAGAGATATGCCAATTGTGTTGGCCTTCAAGTGACCTTTGAGCTGGTCACAGATCTTGCCAATGAACTGATGGGGCACCACGAAGATCAGAATGTCAGCACCTGTTGCAGCCTGGACCACATCTGGGATAGCCACCTGTGGGAACACCAGATGCTCATGTGTCTAGAAGAACTCTCCTTGTCCCTAGGGGGACTCCATTCAATTCTGAGCCAGTCTTCAAGCCAAAGAGTGGTGTTGGGGGAGGGAGGGCACTTGAGACTGAACTAAAAGATCAGAACTTCTTGTGTTCCCTGTCCACAGCTGTCATACCTCCTTCGCTCCAGCTCTCCTGGGTCCTTGAGGCCTCCGGGAGCACTCCTGGCTACAGCTACGCTTAGCCCTTGGCTATGGGTCAGTGAAGATTGCCAAAGGCAGCCTAGGCTTGGCAGGAGGAAGAGGCCAAGTAAGATTTCATCACTGATTCTTAGGGGGCCTAACTTGGCAGGGAGAACCCACATCTTTGTGCCTATTCTCTGCTCCCCCTTTCTAGGCAAGGAAAGAACCATATAGATTTGACCAAAGACCAAAAGTCCAATGATCAGCCTTCAAATCTGCTAATAACCAGTGAATGAGTAACAGAATTAGGGTTCAGGGCAGACATGAGAGACTGAACCCAAGTCTAGGAGCCTGAGAACCAGCCTTTGGTTGCCATGGAGACCAACTTCTCCCTCTCCCCACCTTTTCCATCTAAGCATCTATAAGGGGAGGTACATTCAGATCCAGAAAGAGCCCAAAGGGACAGTTTAGAGGCTGCACGAGGCGAGGATACTCCAGGTCTAGAGCACCCCACTTGAGATACGCCCCCAGGCCAGCTGGCACCTAGAGTGGCCTCCTCTCCGGAGGAGACACCTCAAAGACAGATTTGAGTGTCGACTGTTTCACACTCTCCCTTGCCTCCCTCTTTTCCCACAGTGAGTTGGGGGCTCACCACATTGGGGGGCAGCTTGTGCCCTGGCAGGTATTTAACATTCTCATGCTGCGTGTTGATGATCTCAGTTAGCTTTCTGCCCCCGATGTCTTCCTCAAACACCCACATGGTCACCCGCGGGTCAAAGTGTGCCAGGCGAGCTGCATTGCTACCCACGATCTTGGCAATGGCTGAGCCCCTATTGGGAGGGGAAACACAGGGAAGTAGAGTAGGGGGGAAGGGAGGAAAGACTCTTCAAGGTAGGACCTCAAAAAGCTTGTTGGATGTTTTACAATCTACCCCCCTTGTCACTCCCTCCCTACCCCCATCTGTGGCAAATGTGCCTCCCACGACTGGCAATGGAGAGAAGATTCAGTCTACCCTAGTCTTTGCCTTTGGGGAGGTGGGCCAACTTTCTGACCCCACCCCAAACTCTGGCAGGTTTTCAGGCAGTCCGCTCACCTTCCTATGGTGAACAGGTGCAGCCGCCCAGGCAGGCACAGCGAGGGAGGGCTGGGCACAGAGCACAGTAAGCACTGGAGATCGCAGCAGGAGTCCAGCAAGCTCCGGAGGGCATTTTTTACCTCTGCCTGCTTCCCGCCCACCCAGCCTCCCTCTGGGGAGGCCCTCTGCCTTTGGAGGAGCTTGCCCTTCACCCATGCCCTTCAGAGAACTGCTTACCAGTTCCCAGAGCCGACAATGCAGACTTTCTTGCCAGCCATGGTGCTGCTTCTAGCTTCTCTGCCCCAGCGGGTGTAGGCTCTGAGTATTTAACTCCACCACACGTGGGTGCAGCCAAGCTCCGCCTCTGAGGTGGCCCAGACGCTGGCGCCTAGGGATAGGGAGTTTGGCCCAGAAAAAGGGGAGTAAAGGGTAGAGACAGGTGGGGAACAGGAATGGGGCAGAGACTAGACCAGCTTTTCCTCTCGGGTTTGCAGCAGACGGTGCTGGCCAGTTTCTTTCATTTTGCCTCTGCTTTAGTGTCCCACCTACTCGCTATGGGCTAATCTTGAGACTGGCCAAGAACCAGTCCCCACTTTTTCCTTGGTCCCCAGCACTGAAATAAATCTCAGCTAACAGACTTGGGCATGGTGATGCACTCTATGAGTTCAAGTACAATCTGGTGTACAGAGTGAGACCCCCCCGTCTCAAAAACAGTAAGGAAGAAAGGAGAAAAGAAGGAACTAGCATTAGTGACAAATGTTCACCTCTCACACGAGCACTAACACACTAGCACACACCTTCCCCTGATCCTCACGACTCCAATTTTGTTCTCTAGCATTCATTCTCTTGGTGGTGACTGGGTGAGAGGGTCAGGGAATGTGAAGCCACTTCTAGGGGTAATTCCACTTGCAAGATAAGGGGCTGCTGTGGCTGAGGTACCCCAGACCAAGTATAAACTGTTTCAGGAGAAGCTGGGAGTGGTGGCGCACACCTTTAATCCCAGCCTTTGGGAAGCAGAGGCAGGTGGATCTCTGTGAGTTTGTGGCCATCCTGGTGTACATACAGAATGAATTCCAGGACTGCCAGGGCTACACAGAGAAATCCTGTCTTGAAAAAGCCAAAGAGAACAAGGTCATCTTGGTTCATACCAAGGACTCCCAATGAGTCACTTCACCTCAGATAATCCCCATTTGAAGGTCTATAGAGGGAAGGCAAGAAAGGTCAAAGGTAGGCCTCCACTGCCACGTGGGCCACAGTTCTTCCAGGCTTCAGGAAAGGGCAGAGAGGTGGTGGCCAGCATGTGTGCTGTCCCAGAGAGCCTTGATGTTTCCTTCGATTTCTTTTCTCTGCTTCTGCCTAGCCCACTGGGAACCTTAGGTTAAATAGCTGTTTACAGAACCAGAAAGGGGAAGAGAAGCCAAGCTTAGAGCAGCATTGTCTAAGGCTCAGGGGGTACCCGTGTCTCTGGGAGCTCTGTGGTCTCCGATGCCCACAAGTGACTTTGGGGGAGGGGAGAGTGTCAACCCACATCTTGCAGTTTAGTCTCCATGGCTATGTTTGACTAAGGGGAGGAGCTTGGGTTTCCAAGCCACTCTGGAAAGCACAGTGCTGCACCTTGACCCACAGGGCAGACACCACTGTATGCTCATGTGCAGACCTCCTGGCTTGGCAAGCCAGTAAGCGGGTGTTGCCATCCTCCAGGGTACCACTGGCCAGTAACAGTAATCAGCACTAGGTTAGAGGGGAGTCTCAGTGGAGCTGGTGGTAAGAATAAGTGAGTAGGAGGTCAAGGCTGGAAGCATGTCTTTTCTCAGTTTGGGATTCCACAGAAAAAGCCCACCGTATTATTATGGCCAGACAGCCCCTATGAAACATGAAATCAGTTGGTTGTTCTTCTAACAAGTTCCTCTAATGCAGAGCTACCCTCCCACAGAGCACTCCTTTATCACACTGGCACCGAGACGAAGGCTCTGGTGCCAGGCTGCCAGCTGGGAGCACTGATTATGAGCAGTGGAAGAAAGGATGTTCCTGTCCCTGGCACATATGATAGGAACCCTAAAGAATGGGCATTTATACATGAAATGAATGCCTTGCATTGGCCTAAATGTTCCCATCTTTTTGTCCCTCCAGTCTTATTAGGTGGTGTAGAGAAACAAAGCACGTGGCCATTTACACAGGAATAAAGGGGATACTCATTACAGGAAGTTATCTGTGCCACCAAAGCTTCTCCAAGAGCCAGCTCTAGAGTACTTGCTTGAAATTCATGATTCAGGATCTGGAGATAGCTCAGTGGTTAAGAGCACTGACTGCTCTTCCAGAGGACCGATGTTCAATTCCCAGCATTAACATGGCTGGTTACAACTGTCTGTAACTCCAGTTCCAGGGAACTTGACACCCATGACAAAACACCAGTGAACATAAAATAAAAAAGAAATTCATGATTCATTAGTCACCCATTAAACATGCAATTAGCCTGAGTGAGAAAAGATGCTATTTCTGTGCCAATTTCTCTATCCCAAGTTATTATACCTTTCCCTTCTCAACTCTGAGAAACCAGTATGTTCTAGATTGAGTAGATAGACAAGGCTGGCAGCACATTTCCACCCACCTACTCAATGGCTAAGATTTTATTTATTTTTGAGACAGGGTCTATGCAGTCCTGGCTGACCTTCGACTCAGAGATCCTCCCGTTTCAGTGCTGGGATTAGAAGAGTGTGCCAATGTGCTGCACCAATGGGTAAGATTTGTTCTCCACCCTTCCTGGACGAGGGCACAGGAGGAAGCAATGAGCCCCCAGGTTGAAAGTAGGCAGAATTATAGATTCCTGAGCAGCAGCCAGGCAACCCTCTGCTCAGCACAAGGCTAAAGCAGCCATTCCACAATGGGCTATGAACAGACTTCTTACATTGGACATTGTAATACACATCTGTCATCTCCACTTAGGAGCTGAAGCAGATGGACAGAGTTTAAGGTCGACCTTGGTTACATACAGACCTAGGTTACATACCCTATCACAAAAGTACAACACAAAGAAAATCCGGGGGCCTTTAATTAAGTGGAACTTCAAAAGGGACGAGATCAGTAAATTGGTGGTTTTGTACAGAAAATACAAATGCCTGCTGTCACCACCAGGGCCTTGGCAACAGCCGAATGGACTTGTGCCCTGGGGAGAGCAGGGCCTGGTTTCATCAACATGAAGGGGCCACAGACACCAAGGACAGGTTGTTCCAGCCAGCGACCTCAAAATTTCAAGGACAAGGGAGAAGCCAGCATTGCCACTGCCTTGTCTATTCTTGATGGATGGAGGTGGGTGCAACTGTCTCAAGAGCATAGCTTGTTTGGATAAGACTCATTTCTCCAGACCCCGAGAGCCTGGCACAACTGACATCTATCAAGTGCTCAAAATACACTTGTCAAATAAAGAGGGCATTGGGTAGGGAAGATGGTTCTACAGAGAGCGCGACCCTACACAGACTGAAGGAGGCCTTCTTCAGAAGAGACTTTTATTAAAACTGGGTGACATCAATAAGGAGACAATACAAAAAAAAAATTTGGTCCATGAAAAAAACAAAACAAAACAAACAAAACCCCCACAACTCAGTTAATAAAACAGTCATCAACAGGGACACTGCAGGAGTGCTCATGAGGCTTCTAGCCAGGAGCCAGGCTGGGGTTCAGGTGCCCCAGGGTCATCCAGTGTCACTGTGGAGAGAACCTTCCAAGGGGAGGGGAAGAGGACAAGGGGAAGTGGGAGAGAAAACTGCTGCCCTAGTACAGAACAGGCAGGGAAAGGGGATAGGAACACTCACTGCTCGCAGAAGCCTGAGGTGGAGTGGGAAAGCAGGGGCTTTGTCAGTTCTGGGAGTTCAGAGCCCATGCTCAATGGAATCCCCGTGCCCAGCTGTCTCCCACCCTGCAGTGTTGTCTGCGAGCCTGGGATATGCCAACTCCGGGCGATAAAACCTGGAAGAACCTGAGGCTCCCCTGGAAAGATGCAAAACCACCTGTTCCAAGGGGCCAGGATCCCACCTTCCTGTGGCTACCTGAGGGGTCTGAAGCTTTGAGGGCAGGGGGTGGGGAGTCACAAACCCATTTCAGACCTATGCTCCAGCCCTAGGCGCATTTACTCCTCAGTGCCCTAGAAACCAGCAGCAGGTTTCAACTGGGCAGACAAGGGACAGGAAGACAGGAATGGCCTAGGGCTATACCCGTTTGATTTTAGGCCTGTTTCTCCATTTAAGGGAGGGGCAGGGAGGAGTGAATGAACAAGCCACTCATCCAACAGCAGGAAGGAACAGCCTCTGCTGGGAACGACAGCACCCCAGCTTCAGTCCCTGGGGCTCTGACAGGGAAAGGCAAGACTCCCCTCTCAAATGCCATGGGTTAGGGCAGATGTGGGGAAATCCTATAACGGGTGGCTACGGGAGTGTGCAGGAGGGAGCAACAGTTCAAAACACACTCCAATACTGACATGAACCCACTAAGGGGTCAGACAGCACTGAGACAGCAGGTCAGTCCAGGGGGCAGGGACTGACATGGTGCTCAGTGAAGCCCAAGAGCCTGGGCTCCTTTAGTGCCAGAGGGCAAGGAATAAAGGGAGAATTTGCTCCAACCTGTGGAGGGGAGGGAGGAAGGTGGGTCACCAGGATGGTTAAGGTCAACTAGCTTACAGAGTGCCCTAGGCCTGAGTCTCAGAGGAGGGGACAGCTCCCAATGCCTGGGTCTCCTCACAAAGGCAGGATCAGTGTAGCTGGTCTCCCTGAAGACCACCTGGCCTCAAGAGGCCCCAGTCATTTCAGAGCATTGATCACCACTATGGGTTCTCTAACACTATCTAGAGGTCCTATGTAGACCAGGGATGGGGTAGGGAGGTAGAGGCACATGGGAACTTCGTGGGGAGAGGGTGAGGAGGAAGGCTAGGGTGAAGAAGAGGATAATAGGTGCCTGTGAAACAGAAATGTGACACCCTCTTCATTGTGATGCTGTCCTTGAACCAACAGCATCTCCTGGAATGCCTCAAGCAAGACCAGCACAGGGACACCGAGGCAGCAGCACAGGGCCCAAACAGAATCGGTGCAGCCAGTGAGGGCTCTACTATGTATTCCGGATTCCTAGGGCTTGCTCTAATTCTTGCCGCCTCTGCTGCACCTGAAGAGAAAACAGGAGTGGAGCTTGAGACATTGAAAATTGGCACCTAATACCCCTGACCCGCATCAAAGGTACAGACTCCTACACCAGGTGGTTCATGCCTTTAATCTCAGCACTCGGGAGGCAGAGGCAGGCAGATCTCTATGATAGTCTGAGGTCAGCCTGATCTACAAGAACTAGTTCCAAAACAAGGTTCAAAGCTACAGAGAAACCCTCTGTCGAAAAACCAAAGGGACTCCTGCCTGTCATCTCCCTAGTGTGCCCAGGCACAGCACCAACCTTAGAGTAGAAGTATCGGCACACGGCCTCCTGAGCCCAAGGCTGGAAGTAGAACTCAGCACGGCGCTCTTCTTCTGGGTTACCCACCACATCAGTCATAGTCTGAGAGAGAAGGGGGAGGAGAAAACAAACATGATCCCTACTTCCACATCTGCTCTTAGTTGAATTCTGTCCCTTGCCACCCCTCCAAAGATGCTGAACTTCTAATTCCCCAGTTCCTGGGAACTGCCCTGACATGGAAATAGGGTCTTTGCAGATGAGCATGGTAAGAGGAGCCATTGGGACTGGCTCTAGCCCAGTCGAGGAGGAGATGTAGAGGTAGACACTGATGCAAACAGACACAATGTGACTGTGATGACACATCAAGAATGTCAAGCCTAAACTGAGGGACACCAGTGGGGTCCAGAAGCTAGCAGAGCACACAGGAACAGCCCCGCTGATGCTCTCCTTTTGGACTTCCAGTTTCCACCACTGGGAAACAAATTCCCATTGCTTAAAGTACCCAGTTTGGGTCAGGTTTCTTCAGAAGTCCCAGCAGACAAAGACAACGCCCCCAACTACCATTAAGTCACCACCAGGTCCAGGCCCTTTCTGGTGCTCCTCTGCTGAAAACTGCACTGGTCATAGAAGTCACAGCAAGGCAAGAACCTAAGGCATGTTGCCTGGGCACATTCTCCAGCCTGAGCTTATGATGCTCTTCTTTGGGAAATATCTTCAATTCCATTTTCCATGCTTTCCTCAGCAACTCTTGCTTCATCTACTACTCTTTCTTTTGAACGACCTTATTAGTTCCAATTAGTTTGGCCATGGTTCACTACATTTTAGTAACAGTAGCCTATTTTTTTTTCCAAATCAAACACATCTGTGGGAGAGCAGAGCCCAGATCTTCAGCTCTAGCCCAACAGCCCAGAATCAAGAGACGATGCTTAGAAAGTACTAACTATATGTCTGATGGTTCTGCTGTGACTTCTGGACCCTGGGATGTGCTAAAACAATGTGGTCCCTCAGTTCTCCAGGTGGTGCTGCACGCCCAGAATCCCTCTGTATCTTGTCAGGCTCTTTACCTTGAGGTCCCGGCACTGGGACTGAAGCCAATCATTGATGAAACCCTGCGGGTCTCGGGCAAAGCTCAGCATGAACTCTCGCTGGGTCTTCAGCTGATTGATAGTTTCTATTGTCTCATGGATCTGAAGGGAAAAAGGACGGTCCATTTTCAAGACAGGAAAACTCTAAGCTAAACGCAGACCCAGGCTGACATCGTCATAGCTGCTCCCACCCCAGCTGCAGGGTCAGTGCCCAGAGTCCTGGGTACAAGCACCCCTATTACCCTCACCCTCGGCTTCTGTTTCTCCATCCAGGTAAGGGAAGTAAGTTGTCCTTCAGCCCGCACCACTACAAACTGTGAAGACTACCACTGGCAGTCCAGAGTCCATTCGGCACGTTCCAACAAATCCCATGCTTTCTTGGCATCTCAAGACACACTAAATGGAAATCTCTTCAACAAAACTGGTTACCCTTTCCCTAATCTCTCCTCTTCCCGATCTTAGTGGAGACTCCTCCCACCCAAGTCAGGCCTTCTCTCTTAGCCCCACCCAAACAGGGGCTACAATCCTTCATTTCACTTTGACTTTATCCTCTATCCTCCCTTCTGAGCCTTTACTTCAGACCCTGACACGTCCCACACAGACTATGTCTTTACTTCAGACCCTGACACGTCCCACACAGACTATGTCTTTACTTCAGACCCTG
>JAQHUG010000417.1:70922-94466 GCA_028555095.1 Dicrostonyx torquatus
TACTTCAGACCCTGACACGTCCCACACAGACTATGTCTTTACTTCAGACCCTGACACGTCCCACACAGACTATGTCTTTACTTCAGACCCTGACATGTGCCACACAGACTATGTCTTTACTTCAGACCCTGACATGTCCCACACAGACTATGTCTTTACTTCAGACCCTGACATGTCCCACACAGACTATGTCTCGCCTTCAAACTGGACTTGTTCCGGAGCTGCCGCTCTTCAACTCACTCCACCTATCAACTAACACAAACAGCATTAGTGCCCCTGTGGTCTTCTAAGAGGCCCCATGTCTCACCTGTAGGAGGTACACACACGTTCTCCCCAGATCAAAGCTTTATGAGCAGGCTCCTACTTCCCTAGCAGCCTCCTCTCCCTGAACACTGCACCTGGCAAGCACCTCATGCCATGTCCAGTGTGACATATGATGCATTAAAGAGCTCTGCACGTCTGCCTTTGCTGGTTCTGAGGTTCTGTAATCCCATGGTCTGAATTCATTATGCACACATGACAGGCCCTGAACCTGTAGTGCCTCCTGCTTCAAACTCCAAATGCTAGGATCTCAGGGTGAACCACCATGCTTGGCTTTGCTTTTATTTCTTGGAACACACCAGGCTCATTCTCCTCTTTGGATTTTTATATACCTTATTCTATCTCTCTAGATTGTCCTTTGCCTTCCACACCCCAAACACCACTCTGCTTCCTCCCCGTCTGTTAACTTCCACTTCATCCTTCAGAATGTAGCTGAGGTGTCTACTCTCCCATGAGAGCCCCTACATTATCTCTGGTGTTACAAGGCACTTTGGCTTTGCCTACAGGGACTATGCCTATAATGGTAATGATGGGGGCAGCAGATCAGCAGTGGGAGCTATCACTGCTGCCTTTTATGTGCTATGTGCAGGCTCAATTCTTTAAAAACATGGTCTCATTCCATGCACAGAGCAACCACATAAAAGTAGGTATTTTATATAGTCTTCATTTCAGAGATCAGAAACTGAGGCTCAATGATACTAAAAGGTATTGCCCAAGCTGGGCACAGTGGCTTCTCTCTGTAACCCCAGTGCTGTGGAACACGACGTAGCAAAATCATCATGAGTCTGAGGCTAGCCTAGCCTACAAGGGAGAGATTGACTCAAAATACTGAAAACAAAACCAAAACCACCTAACAGTCAGAATCAAATACATGTATGGGAGCTTGCTTCCAGTTACCACCACACAGGACAGAGTCTCACAGAGATTGGTTCTGGGTATCAATATGTTTTTAGTAAAACCAAGAACCAAAAGGCAGCTAGAAGGTATGAGAGAGGGATGGGACAGAGACCCCTACCTTGTTGTCTAGAGTAGCGATTTCCTGCTGGCTGGCCGTGGACAGCAGAAAAGAATTCATCTGGGTCTTCAAAGTGTCATCTACTTCCACATCAATGTCATAACAAGCTGTCTTTTTCTGGTCATTTGGGTCAACACTGGAGAGGAAAACAACAGGCTCCAGTAAAGGGCTTTTTCTGAGACCTACTTTCCAAAGGTCAGGAAGATGGTCCAGCCAGAGATGAAGGGAAAAGAAAGAGACTACAAAGGGTACAGCGGAGATGTTCTACATCCTCCTCCTGAGAGCTGTATGTACCTCCAAAAGTCTGCACTTTAAATAGGTATAATTTATAATATACAAATTGTAACTCACTAAATTTGTTTCTGTTCTATTTACTTATTCTGTGAAGAGTGCAGCACCTGTGCACACAATGTAGGTGAGAGGACAATTTGCGGAAGTAGGTTCTCTCCTTCTATCACGTGGGTTCCAGGGACTGATGCCAGGTCATTAGACCAGCCAGCAAGCATCTTTAACCTGTTGTGGCATCTTTCCCCCCCTCCCCCGAGACAGGGTTTCTCTGTAGCTTTGGAGTCTGTCCTAGAACTAACTAGTTCTTGTAGATCAGGCTGGCATCAAAGTCACAGATATCCACCTGCCTCTTCCTCCCGAGTGCTGGGATTAAAGGCATGCACCAACACCGCCCAGCTTCTGTTGCATCTTGCCTGTCTGAGTTTGGTTTTTAGAAAGTCAATGGTAAAATTCAAATGGCTCTAAAGGTATTTTGGAAAAGTTTAAAAACAGGAGTCCAAACTGGGCAGTGGTGGTGCATGCCTTTAATCCCAGCACTTTGTGGGCAGAGGTAGGCAGATCTCTGAGATCGAGGCCAGCCTAGTTTATGGAACAAGTTCCAGGACAGCCACACAGAGAAACCGTGTCTCAAAAACAAAGAAGAAAAGGAGTCCAGCTTCTGTGGACATGATGCACAATACAGGCTGTAGAGTGGCGTGAGAACTAGGGACCAAGGAACAACAGGCCTTTACAGCATGACATGATCAAAAGCCAAAAGCAGGGAGCTGATCTGATGACAGGGCATGCTGCTGTCTATAGAGATGCCTGGCTCTCTACTGTCCAAATTAAGAAAAATAAATAAATAAATAAATAAAAGCATCATCTGGAGGCTTCAATTTCCTAAAAAGATAATCACGATTCGTCTCACAATGACAGGCTGGTAATCAAGTTTCCAAGGGGCATCAGGGCTCTACTATGATGGTGCTGGCTGATTTCCAGCCACTACTAACATTCCAATGTTAACCAAGAAGAAAAGCATGCAACCACACCAGACACAGTAATATAGGGCATAAATCTGCAAAGGTTAACAGAACAGCAGGCAAACAGGAGTTCGTATCACTCCCACTTTTAATGTAATAGTGAGCTTATGTAACTTAAATCTAAGTAACAGCTGTGTCAAATAAGACCCCTAGCAGTCTGACAACTGGCTGTGCAAGGTGGTCCAAGGTGGCTCCAGTCACCACAGCCTCTCAAACACAGGCTCACCTGATGACGTGATTAATGATGATAGGTTCTGGTGGCATAAGCAAGGCATGGAGCCGCTGAGGGATCTCTGAAAACTTCATCCGCTGAGATTCAAAGATCTGTGTGAGAGAGAGAGGTGGCTACAGATTGGTGCTTTCAATGCGACTAGACCCTCGAAATAAAATGTGCCTTTTGTATACCTGCTGGAGGTACTTGTCACAGATGACAAACTCTCGCTCATGAGGGTCCTGGAGCTTATGTGTTTTAATATATTGCCACAGTGCTTGGATGATCACTGGACGTGTCTGGGTATGGATGCCCAAGAGCCGAGCCAGACGAGGGTCTAATTTAAACTGGGGGGGCTGCAAAAAACCAAGAGGATAGATGATGCTAATGAGCTGGTTCCATGTACATTTTGGGGTGTTTAGCATGCCAACACACTCAACCTAACAAACATTAGTAAATCTGGGCAGCAAAGTTACAGAAAGAACTCAAAGAAAAATGTCTTTCTTAGTGTATTACTGAGGCAAAGCACTCGTGAGCAGCCTTAAACCCTCCCAAGTCAGACTCTTGCGGGATGTAGCCATGAGAGCTGGACCCCTTCCCAGCTCCAAATACCTGGTAATCCAGCATCAGTAGAACAGTACAACGTACATTCACATCTCCTGGTCGCTTCACCTGGAAGCCATCGGTCTCCTGGGTAGTGGCGGTCCTGTGCCACTACAGAGAGGAAGATGTCAGGGGTGCTCTTCCAGAGGAAGAGCTTCTGTAATGACTGAACATTCAACTTTGATTACTGAGGGTACTGGGGAAGAGCAACAGCATGAGGCATCTCTAAAGATATACATGGCTTTGTCATTACTGTCTGTGTAAGCAGAATCTTTCAGTTCTAACTGTGGGATGATTGCATTTAAAATGGCTTGAATTTCCAGTGGCAATTTTACCCACTACATGGACAATATATATGGAACAGAAACCTAAGGTAGCTTCAATTTTTTGAGGGTGATATACTGAGTCTGTAACATTTACCTGGATTATCATTTAATTCCCAAATACCCACTGAAGACAAGTGTAATTAAATCCCTCTTACAATGAGGAAAGTGCTACCTGGAAGGAGGAAGCAACCCATGAGGTCAGTATGTAACGGAACCAAGATGAGATGAGAGCTCAGGTATGTTTTAGCCACCACACTCTACTGCTATAAAATCAAATGTCCTCACAGATTTCTATCCACTCTACGACTTACTTCCCTTCTTAGATGGCAGAGACCTTCCCATGTCTCTTAGTGGTTGAGATTAAGGGGCTGAAGCTACAGTGGTGAAGAAAGGGGCAGGTTAAGTTCACATGGAACACTGGTTCTGGGTTTGTGTCCCAAATACTGTTGCTAACATCTTCAAAACACTGTACAAGGAGGTGTTATAAAGAATCCCTGGTTAGGGCTGGAGAGATGGCTCAGAGGTTAAGAGCACTGCCTGCTCTTCCAAAGGTCCTGAGTTCAATTCCCAGCAACCACATGGTGGCTCACAACCATCTGTAATGGGGTCTCGTGCCCTCTTCTGGCCTGCAGGCATATACACACAGACAGAACATTGTATACATAATAAATAAATAAAAATACTCTTAAAAAAAAAAAAGAATCCCTGGTTATTTAAAATATAAATCTAGTGCCAGGCGGTGGTGGCGCACGCCTTTAATCCCAGCACTCAGGAGGCAGAGGCAGGCGGATCTTTGTGAGTTCGACAAGAGCTAGTTCCAGCACAGGCTCCAAAGCCACAGAGAAACCCTGTCTCGAAAACCAAAAAAAAAAAATTATATATCTAAAGGAAGAGCTGGAGCTATAACCTAGACAAATACGAGTATTCTATTAGTCCACCCGCTAACTACGACAACAATTATCAGGAAAATACAATGTACAATGTTCCAGTAACTACAGCCCACCAATACTTATAAGCAAGATGCAGAGATAGCCAAAAATGTAAGAGAAATCCATCGGAATTTTCTTTGGGGGCAGTGGTCAGGTGGGTCAAGTCAGATTGCAAGAGTTCTTGGGTCCCAACTAAGTACAGCTAGCGCCACCTAGAGGTCAATATGCAAACTGCAAAGGTGGAAATACCTGGACACCTGGACCAATCCTTTATTCCTCCCTCTTTCCCTAGCTGTTCAAGTTTGCCGCTCCCCCCCCCCCCCCGCCCATGATAAAAGCCTGGAAGGCAGAACTACTCACTTCTACCAGATGGTTGTCTGGCCCATAGAGGTCTTTGTCCAGTTCGATCACCAAGGACTTAAAAAAGGAAGAGAACTTTCTCTTTTGCTTGGTGGCATCATATTTGGACAAGGCTGACTAGAAAAAATATGGAGGATGTCATGTTAGAAAAATCCAGAAAGAATTCCCCAAAACAATTTTCTTTAAAAAGAAATTTCTAATCCTAATGGGGAAAAAACTCTCGAAAATATCTTCTGAAGGTGACAAGGTGGCCATTAAGTCAGCCCTGGTGGCAGCAGGACTGACAAGAACTGGGCCTCTGACTTCCCACTGGGGAAAGGAGGAAAGTGACCCCAAACGGCTAACATAACAAAGCGCTCTTGAACAGAGAAAAGCCTAACAGTAGAGGGAAGGAACCCAAAAGCAAAAAGCAGTAGAAGAAAAATTGGCTTTATCTGGACAGAAGACATGACAGCAGACTGGACCTATGCTGAGGTGGCTCTGGTTTTCCTGCAAAAACGCATTCAAATGAGCTCACCTGCACATGGTTAAAAATAGTGCCAGAGAACAAGAGGACGAGTGAAAAAGGAGCCTCCCCAAGGAGCTGCAGGGTGGGAAGTGTGGGGGCTCTCACTGATCTGATACTCCCCTTGGAGCAACCAAGAGCTAAGCCTTAGGGGAATTCTAGCATACTTAAACTGTGCTATCTCCAATGAAAGCTGGAAAGACAGAAATAACCTCAAGGACTTGAGAGGAACATGGCCTCCAATGCTAACTAAGTACAGACTCGGGAGCTGGGGATGAGGACTACTGAAAAGATCTGCAGATGCTGCTAAATCCAAAGGCTAGCATCACTAAAACAAAGTAAACAACAACCCAGATCCCAGGACAATAATGGCTTCCATTTGATACCAGTGAAGCTGTGGGAGCAGATACAAAGGACCATTGTCTTTGTATGCTGAGACCACAGTCCCCCTCCCCCTTTCCGGAAGCTCCCAACAGGAGCTGTAAGCACCAGTCAGGCTTCCTGCTGACCATACAACACTGCTCATTCCCAGCAGCTCCCGCCCTGAACACCAAACACAGTAGGCCTTGAACTCACATCCTCCAGAAGCCGTCCTTCCACCCGAAGCTCCCAGGAAGCCACCGTCCCTTCCCCATCTTCAGCATCTGACTTAGCCGGATTGAAAGTATTAGAAATGAAAATTCGCAGCTTCCGTTTTTGCTGAGGAAGGCAGAAAAAGTATTGACGGTGTGGCTTCAGAGTTTGACGTTAAAAACAAAAGTCTCCTAGGTTGGCTTACTATAGGTGGGTGAAGACTGCACTTAGAAGAATGCAGGCCCTGCCTGAGCCTGAGTACAAATGAATATGCTGGGATACCAGGTGAGAAAACCACAGAGTGTCAGGTTCCCAGGGCAGCAAGTAGATATAGCAAAAACATCAACAGGGTATATTTCTGGTGCAAGAGATGCCGAAAGCTCCCCCGCCCCCTTCCCTGCCAGCTGTTCTACTCTTATGCTCCTAATGTAATTCCTGGTTTGTAGGCGGAAGGGAAAGATGCAATTTAAATGCCAAGGAGAGCTGTGCTGCGCCTTTGATTTTTCATCTCAAGCCTGGTGAAGGTTCCTGTTCCCTCCCTTGACCCTCTGCCTCTGCTTTGCTGTGTTACCTTGATGGGACGTTTCAAGGCCTCCTGGATATCTAGCCGTTTCCTCATAATAGTCTGGTCCAGTTTCCTTTCAAAAGCCAGGAGATCCATATAGGCCTGTGATTCTGGTACCAATTCCCGAATCTTAGGAACAGAAAGATATGATTGGGCCCTAGAGCTGACCACCTGCATTCTCAGTCACTATACCTTCAAGAAGACCTCTAGAGTCTGCACTCACCCTTTGAGGTAGGATTTTGTCAGCCATCTTCTTTTTCTTTGCACTGTTCAGAATAAATACTGTTATCAGGGTGGGACAGAACCAGTCAGAACATGAGCTAGGCTGTCATCACTTTCGTTTATGGCACAGCTAAGGCCTGCAAAACGACTGTGCCATTATCATCAACAACTCCATCTCCACCTCCACCAGGATGCCAGGAAGCCTTCACAGGGTGGCATAGCACCACCACTTCCTGGTTCAGTACCCACTGCCTACGTGCTCACAGGCCTCCTCCCGTTAGCTTCTCTCCTTCACCCCAGGGGTCATCTTACTTGTGATTTCGATTCTGGACCGCCTGCTGCTGGACCTGCTGGATCTGTTGAGGTGCAGGTCTCTTGCGGGACTGGTCCATCCCTGACTGGGCCAGGCCAGGTCGGACTGAAGGGTTCCCCCCATAGCCAGGAGGTCCCATGGAAGGTCCCTGAGGTGTCATTCGGCTGCCTGGCAGCATACCTGGTCTCTACAGAAGGGAGAGGACCCAGAGATGTCATACCTTTCCTTGACAGCACCACCAAGAAGTGATGGAAGCCTGAATTTTTGGGATGGAACATGGCTGGGTGGAGGACAATCACACAGCCTTCTGCCTCTCTAAAATGTGGTAACTGGACCTTTTTCAGG
Organism: Dicrostonyx torquatus; assembly: GCA_028555095.1. Classification (NCBI taxonomy): domain Eukaryota; kingdom Metazoa; phylum Chordata; class Mammalia; order Rodentia; family Cricetidae; genus Dicrostonyx; species Dicrostonyx torquatus. The sequence goes on from JAQHUG010000417.1 coordinate 78,518, forward strand.
CCTAGTAGCGATTTCATTGAATATAGGGTCTAAAAACCAGATTGTACTCAAGTTTTCTGGTCTCTGTTGGATCTGACACACAAGACATCTCTATGTTCTATATTTATTCACTAGCTGCTATCTCCTCTGAAGCTGACCTCAATTTGCAGCTCTAACTTGGGTGTTCTCTGGATGCTGGAGCTGCCCATTCCCCTCTGCACTCCATGCCCATCCCAGGGCCCACTTCACCCACCCTGGTTCCACACTCACTCCTCAGAAGGAAACAATGCCGCTGGGAGCAGGTGAGGATGCTAACCTCCCCTCGACACACACACACTTCCTCGGCATTGCTTCCCCCACCTCCACCCAGGACCCGAGCCCATCCTAAGGGAGTCCCTCCCACTTCTCCCTCACCCCATCAGTCCTCCGCCCTCGCTCGGCCCCGCCCCCGGCCCACGCGCCCCTCCTCCTGCCCCACTCACCGGATAGGCCGCCCCGGGCATCGGGGAGCGGTACAGCCCTTGACCCGGCGCCGGGCCCATTCGCACGGGAGGTCCGGGAGTTCCGCCCGGGCCCAGAGCAGCCGCCACGCCCGCCCCTCCTGAGGCTCCGGCGCCGCCGCTCGGAGCCACAGACTGGAAACCCGCCCGGGCCGCCATCTTCCCGGAGCCGCCGCTGCAGCTGCACAAAGAACCGGAACCGGAACTCCCCCCGCCCCCCGCACGCCCCCCGAGCGCCTGGGCTGTTTGTGGGCCCGGCCCGCCGGCGGGCACGGGCGCTCGGGGCAGCGAGACTACGGGCTAGAGGGGGCCACTAGCGGAAAAGGCGTGCTGACCACTCCCTCCCGCCTTCCCGGTCCAGGAGGGAGCACCATAGAGAAGCGATGTGTGGATAGAGCGGTAACGGGAGCGGGCGCCCCCAGGCGGGCGGAGGACAACGAGGTGTTGGAAGGAGACCAGCCTACCCCGCAGGCTGGAGTGACTGCTTCACCTCCGCACAGTGCATTCTGTTTGCTTTCCATTCTCCTACTACTCGGACTCCGGGTACTCAAGACAAAGAAACGTGCTATTCATTCGTTTTACAAACGGAAAAGCTGAACTCAAAGGAGGTAAATGTCTTTGCAAAAACAAATCAGCAAATTAAAAGAAAAGCCTTTCTAGATTCCGGTCTCCTGGTTGGTAGTCTGGGTCCCATTTCACAGATAATGGCTCAATAACACCCCGATGCGGGAACTTCATCCTTCATCTCAGGCTGTAATTTAATGAATTTTTACTTTGAATCCTCCCTAAAGAGTCCTGAAAATCTGTCGCCTTTATTACATTGCTCTTCCACTGCCAGTGATTCAAACTATCCCTGAACCTGTCCTTTTCCAAGAGGATCAGTGTTTACCTGATCAGATTATCTAGGCTCTCGTGTAGACCAGCCTAGTAAACCCTGTGAGGGACGATAGCGGCTTCCAACTCCCAGGTGCTGGAATTACAGGTGCGACCACCACACTTGACTGCCGCTCCCATGTCCTTACTCCAGTCAGTGTGACCCTCACGGCAAGCTCCACTCTGTAATACCTATAAACTCTTCAACCAAAAAGAACGACTCTGGAGAGGAGATGGTTGGAACCAAGTTTATTAGACCAGAGACATGTGGCACCCGGAGCCCCGCCTGCCGTCCCCCAGCCAGGACACACTTCTCAGCTTTGCCCTGCTTCCTTCGGGGGAGGTCTGATGGCTAAAGAAATCTTGGGAACCAAGAGTTCTCAGAGATGCTGCATCTCTCTCTCTGGCTCCAGGCCAACACACGCAGGTGATCTGCTCACAAGTCCTGTTTTGGGATTAGAGACCAGGAGACAGTGGGGCAGAGAAGGCCTGGAAAAGGGTTGAGTCTCTGGCCTGGGAAGAGTGCCTGGTAGGGGTGGGGATGCCCTCTACTTCTACTTGTGGCCTCTTAAGGTAGGGACATACATACAACAGCAGAGCTTTCAACTCCCTCTCTAGGCCTGTCTTTCTCCTCACGTGACCAAACCCTGTCTCACCAGAAAATGCAAGCGGTGGGCCTGGTCATCAAATTGAGAAAGGGTCACTGGGCACCCAGAGTAGAGAGAAGCCACTGAATGAGGACTTCAGCTTCTGTCTGTGGGTACCCACTGCCCCAGCTGCAAGAGTCACCAATCCCCAGCTCCCTCTGTCTCTAACACTCTTGGCTTAGTGTCCAGCATAGCTGTTTCTGGGTAGGTGTCACCTCTGCAGCAATCCCTTCCCTGGGAAGGCCACGGTCAGCCATGCTAAGGGCATTGGGATAGATGGAGCTAGGAAGAGGGTATGTTAAGGCTGTGGGGAGGGCAGAGGGTGCCCCAGTTTGGGGGGCCAAGGGCAAGGCCAGAAAGAGGCAGAGCTTGTAATTCACAGCTTCCTTTATGTCACCACCGAGACAGTGCGAAGGTTACAATGCGCGTGTCGTCTCCTTGTGCTTCTCAAAGGGATGTGTGTACACAGTACAGACACCAGGGGGGGTCTAACTCTTTATACAGGCAAAGGCATTCAGAGACAGGGGTGGGGCGGAATGGGGAGAATTCGGGGTGGGAGGATGATTCTCAGAGACAAGAGGGGATGGGGTGGAGACAAACAGGGTGAGAGGAAAGTATATACAGAGATATAGCAATATAGAGTCTGTATCATATAGAAATAGAAAATGCAGACGAGATTGCCGGGAGAAGCAAATGAAGCTGGGGAAGAGGAGCGTTCCATAAGAAAATTTATGGATGTGGCCCTCTGCAAAGACCTCTGAGAGAGAAGCCAGGGAGGACAGGCTCCAGGACCCCACTCCCTGAGCTGGAAGCTAACCAGCAGGTCTTTTATCTGATGGAGAAGAGGGCTGCCTCTGAGAATTTCTCTCCAGCTGCTTGGAGGTGGAGGTGACTTACAGACACTGGGATGCGGCCTACAGCACCAGGGCCACATGGAGGCCTCATTCTACTTCAGGAAATCCTGTACCCCCCATGATTCCATATGATTGAGGGAACAGAACTGGGCATTTAGTTCTTACCTGGGGAGTCAGTGGGCTGAGATTCTCTTAAGGCTAGGGAAGCCCCCTCACTAGTGCTCTCCCTTAAGGTACATTCTCTGGTTTGGGGTCAAATTTCAGACTCTAGAGATCCCCTCCACCCCTCACTAGGAGGGGGCTTTGGTGACTGGTGGCAGCAGAATGTAGGCGAACACTCAGGTGACAGCCAGACAGACAGAATTCAGCTTGGAGCTAGGGGAGGCAGCATGGAGCAGAGAGGGGCAGCCTGAGGTCTCGGCCGGATCTCTCTTCTCTTTTTATATTAGTTTAATTTTGTTAAAATAAAAAGATGGGGATGGAGGCAGGGAGAGGACTACTGTGAAGACCTTTCTCACCAGACAAGGGAACCGCTGCATAGGAGTGCAGATGAGTCCCCAGGGTCGATGGGGGCAGTTGGGGGCCCCTTGTTCTTCTAGCCCTCCCCACCTAGGCCTTTGGTACAGTGGCCTGCGGGGGCTTAGCAGGTAAAGTCCTCAAATGTGCCTCGGGCTGGATGGTGAGGTAGGATGTTGGCAGCGTATGTCATTCCAGCAGGATGTCCCCGGAGGCTCTCGCAGGGATTCTAGCGGAGGGAAATGAGACAGGGACAGGCTACAGAAAGGGCTGCAGGTAAACAGGTGGCGGTGGCGTGGAGGCTTTGGAGGTGGTGTGAGGCTTTGGGGGAAGGGGCAGGCCAGAGGACACCCCGTGCCTTGCTCCCTCACGTGTCTTTTGACGTCGTCCAGGCTGAGTGCCACACCCTTATCTGCGCTGCTCCTCTTGGCCTCCTTCTGGCATTTCCCTCGTCTACACAACCGGTGCTTAATAACCTGGGAGAGGTCGGGCAGGTTGGGTGGACTGGAACCCCCAACTCTGTGTGACCCTGCCCAGCTCTGCCCCACTTACCTCATAGGCATAGTCAAAGAGTTCCAGCACTGTGAGGATGCTGGCCCCGATAAACAGCCCCATCTGGCCCCCGATGTCACCTGCAGGGTCAGGTTGGAGAAGTTAGTGGGCTCAGGACACAAAGCGGAGAGGTGATGAGGCTCTATAGGACTGGGGCAGGCCAGCCATGTTTGCAGAGATTTGCATTTTGAGACACAAGGGTCAGAAAACCAGACTCTGGGACAGGGTGACAGGGTTTCTCTGTAGCTTTGCTGCCTGTCCTGGAACTAGCTCTTGTAGACCAGACTGGCCTCGAACTCACAGAAAATGAATTCTTTACAAAATGTACTACTTGCTTAGCATCTGGTTCACTTCCAAGGACATGAAAGTCTCCACTCCTGTCTCTCAGCCCCTTTCTCTGACCTACTTGCTTGTCTTTCTACTGTGTCCTAAGAGAAGGCCCTGCCCCTTCACTTCATGCCACACTAGAGGGCTTAGGGAAAGACCCCGGGAATAAGGGTAGGAGGGGGGTGTGTCATGTCCTAGGCACAGGAGAGAGAGGACTGGTTCTGCTCACAAGCTCACCCAAGAGCCCTGCGATCTCATAGGCCTTTTTCTGCTCAATGGTCTCATAGTTGAGGACTTCAAAGAAAATGTCCAGCACCAGGATGTTCTCCCTGTGCAGGGGGGAGAGGAGGAGAGCTAGGTTCAAGTCATATCTCTGCCCTCACCAGACAGGCGATCTTAGAATGTTAACTTCTCTGAGGTTGTTTCCATATTCCTAGATGAGATCCTGTCTTCTAGAGGTGCTGCGGGGATTGAATTAAATGGTATGTATGAAAAGACACATTGCATGCTGGCAAGTGGGAGGTGATCCCAGTTACAGCAGGGAAGATGGAGCGAGGAGTGGGGGAGGAGTGCTTGCCTCACTTATGCCAGCTTGATCTCCCCCCATAACCCACACTCTTTGGTTGCCTCTTGGGCCATGCGTGGATTCGCTCAGCTCCCTTGTGCCTGTCAGACTCAGTTCTCATCCCTCCCCAGGCCTTGCACAAGGGTCCTGCCCTGCATAGGGAGTCCTTACCCTATGTACTGCTCAGATTTGTTGAACTTCTTGGCCAGGTACTTGGCCGAGGCTTTGCTGGGAATCTTGACCATGGACAGCTCCTTGCCATAGCGTGTCAGGTTGCAGGGCATTTCACACACGCAGTATTCCTGGTCTTTCTCCACTAGGAAGTCTGTGCCCATGCAAGAGGCACAAGTTGAGTGGTGTCCTTCTGCCAGCACCTTCCCAATATGGACATCCTGGCCCTGCCCAGAGGATCCCTGGGATCCATTCTCTTTCGCCTCAGCCCTGTGTCTACCCTTAGTTGATCTTTCACCCAGCCTCCCTGCAGATGTATTTCATCTTACGTGATTTCCCTCAGGGTTCTCAAGAACCAACCATCTGAGGCTAAAAGAGGGTGAGGGCCCTCCCCAGAGACCCTTATGAATTCTCCACAGGGACCTTTGCTGGTGCAGTTCTCAGCATTTAGAGGCTGCTGCCGGTGGAGAGACAGCAGGAGTTCACCCTTGACCTCAGTCCCCTGTGCATGAGGCAGACAGCACTTTCTTCCCTCCCTCTAAGTGTCCCAGGTCAGAGGCGCTCACCCAGGGCAGGATCTGCACATTCCTTGTACTGCTCTGGAGTGCAGTATGGGGCATCCCCTACAAAGGAGAGAAGATGGTGGGACAGGTAGAGATTAAAGGGGTCTTGTGGTGGCATGGTACTGCTACCCTGGAAGCCACCTACTCAGACAGTTCACCCTTCCTGTAAACATAGGCAGGAACTGAGGGACAGGAGCCAGTAAGATAAAAAAAAAAAAAATGGAGTGATCTGGGAGTGACCAGAGCTAGGGAGGCCAATACAGATGGGACACAGACAAGGGGCCATGCAGCCTGAGACAGCCCAGGACTGTGCTTGGAATCTCGGGGCCTGACCTGGCATGTGCACCATACGGCAGTTGCAGTTTTCCACCAGGTAACGTGTCTCACAATCGATGCGACAGGCAGTGATGCTGTAGGAGTCGAAGAAATCCGAGTCCATGGTGACAGCATTGCAGGTGCCCCAGGGTGAGGGCAGGTAGATGAGCTGCTGGGAGAGCCGGGGAGCTGGGGAAGTGTGGGGACTTCTCCCCGACTCACCCTAACGGACTCCTCTGGCAAGATACAGAACTCAGGAGTCATATCCCTGCACCTCTAAAGGTCTTAGAGTTCTCTCTCTCTCTCTCTCTCTGTGTGTGTGTGTGTGTGTGTGTGTGTTGTATACATGAGTATGGCTGTGCCCCCATGCATACCTCAGAAGTAGAAGTAGATATTGGATGGGTTTCTCTATTTCTCTCTACCTATTGTTTTCAAGGCAGGATCTCTTACTGAACCTGGGGCTTATTGGCCAGCTAGTCCTGAGGATCCACCTGTCTCTGCACCCCAGCCCAGAACTGGGGTTACAGGCTTGCACCACCTTGATTTTTACATGGGTTGAAGTCCTCATGCTTGTATGATAAACACTACCCATTGAGCCACCTTCCCAGTTTCCCAGAACCCCATCTTGACTCCTCAGCACAACCCCAGAAGTAGCCTCTTGCAGCCCCCTCACCCTCTGCTCCTGGCAGGACACAAAAGTCTGGAAGCCTGGGGCCACGCCAAAGCCCAGCTGGTCGATGAAAGGAGGTTCATCCTGGCTGTGGATCTGCACTTTGATGCCTGCTTCGAAGGACGTCTCATCTGTAAAGATGAAGGCATGTGGGTCAGGAGTATTTGAGTCCCCAGTCATCCAGGCCTGGGACATCACACCTCCCCCTCCCCGGCACGGACTTAGGGAGGAGGCTGCAGGGTCCCAGCATACTTCCAACCTCCTGCATTAGCAGCTCCATGGTACTCCAGTGACTGCTGCATCCTGCACACGTCTTTTTTTACCTGGTGTCTGCAATGTACCTTGATGTTTCAGATTATTTTTCCTGGAGTGCCACTGTCTCAGCCACTCTCCATTTCTCCTCAACCCTTTCTCCCCTCTCCCCATATCTCTGCCCCTGTGTCCCCAACACCAGACAGGCAGGCAGCCCAGGAAGAGAGGGAGTTAATTTATAGTGAGTGGCGGCCACTGCCAAGAAAGAGGATGATGGCTGGTTACCGTGGAGAGTAACTGAACCAGGAAGGGGGAGCCAGGGAAGTCACACTGGGGCAAAGACAGCAGTGGAGAGGCCTTAGGAGAAAGGGGAAGAGTCTGAGTCTGGCCTCTGGGATATACAATAGAGGTCTAGTCGAGTCTGGGGCCAAAGGGAGTCAGGGAGGGGACTCCTGAGCAGGGAAACATACCGGTCTCTCCCCACACAGGCAGGTATTCATCTTGCTGAATGTCTAGCATGATCTCCAGGCCATTGCCAGTCCCGCCTTTCATGGTCTTCAGCCTCGGCCGCCCATCTTGGCCTGAGTTGAATGTGTAACACTTCCCATAGCGTGTGAAGACCTGATGGAAGGCAGTCGAGGGCATGAGAGTCCCAACAGCCAGATGAGTTTGGGTTTAACTAGTGATAACCATAGGGATCAGACACAGGCACAGGAGGGAGGAATACTTGATCCCTCTCCTTGCCTCTCTGTGATACTGGCTTAGCTCATCCATGATCGTAACTCTTGCCCGGACTCCCTTTGTGTTCCTTCAGCCTAGAGTGATAGCAGTTTCCTACTATTACTAGGTGCATTGGCTCCATGGCTTCCATAGTCTTGCACACAGCTTTATGGACAGCCTCTTTGTTATAAAGTCTTTTCAACTGAACTATCAAGGAATGATCTTTTTCTTGCTAGGACCCTAACATATGCACCTCAGTCACCATGATCCTATAACTGCCAGACCGCTGAGACCTTCTGAAATAGATCTTTAGATCTTCACTTTGGAATTTCAACCTCCTGAACTAGAAATCCTCCCTAAGACCTTCCTCTGAACCTAAGCCCCTAAAGCTAAGCCCTTTAGTTTCTTCTCACTATCAGCTTCTCATGTCCACCATTGTTCCATTATCACTAGAATCTGAAAGCAGATCCAGTTGCCATGCCAAGAACCAAACTTACTCGAGCATATCACCTCCTCCTCCAGGACTCAAGACCGAGTACCAGGGCAAGGCATGCTGGGGTGCTCAGTCCCAAGGCATGGCATGTTGGGGTTCTCTCATAGAGCTCTGAGGACCTCAAAGCAGATACCTCCCTTGTTAGGTGATCCTGTATCTTCTGCCCTGCTGATGCCCAGTGGCCAAAATCACCAGGTCACAATCATTTCAGGGACTGAGATAACACCCATGTACACCTACATGGTAGGGCATAGAGGGGTGGGTATGGAGAAAGGTCAGGCATCTGAAATCTGCAGGGGACCAGAGAGGGCATCAAGTCAGACAGGATTCCAAGTCAAACTGGGGAGATGGTGGATGGCAGGTGGTCCCTTAACTAGGAAGTCCCTCCACCTCTGGGTAAGGAGAGCAATGGGGAAAGGTGATATTTTCTAATGACGGATTCCTCCAGGAAGAAAGTCCTGGCCACTTAATCAGAGCTGGGAACATGGGCTGTGACTTAGAAGATTCCTAGCTTCATAGACAGATAGCTCTCTCTCTCTCTCTCTCTCTCTCTCTCTCACACACACACACACACACAATCTCTCTCTCACACACACACAAACACACATACCCCTGGCAGAGGAAGAACACAGGCGACAAGGTAACAATGCAATGAGGTCCCTGCTATAACATCTGCTGATACGGTGTTGGGGCAAAGGTGGGGCTGTCTCCATCTGTGATCCCCTTCTGCACCTCTAAAGACTAGGTGACCTCCCCCACTATCACTCCAGGGATGACAGTCAACAACTGGTCAGACACAGCTACCCCCACCATCAGAGGCTAACTTCACAGCTCAAGCAAGGTTCTGGGGCCGTGCTGGACCATGAAGAGATCAGGTGAAGAGCAGATGAGATTAGAGGATATTCTAGGCATCAGTGGCCGCTAAATTACTGATGGGGAGAGATTTCAAGACACAGCTAGGAAGACCTGTGAACCTGGAGCTCTTAGTTCAGCTCCAGACTCTGGGATCCCAGATGAGCTCTGACCCAGGCCCAGGAGCTGATGGCCAGAGAGAGCTATGGCATATACTCTTGGGGGTTATGCTAAACATGGGCCCCACTCACCACTGAGAAGTTGTGGGGACCACAGGGACCTCCGCAGTAGGAACAATAGAGCAGCATGTCCTCCAGCCGGTGGCAGGAGCGATTGTAGAAACGATGGAGATTAAAGGGCTCCCCGGAGAAAGCCTCTGGCCCGGGTGGAGCAAGGGGTACCCCGGGATCATCACTTTCATCCAGCCCTAGCATGGGGGCCAAGTAGAGCAAGTCAGGGTAGCTGAGCTGGGACAGCCGGACAGCATTGGTGTTACAGAGTGTGACCGCAGGGAAGACCAGCTCTGTGGTGGCTACCTCATCTAGCAAAGTCACATGCGGATAGCTGAGATAATAAGCAACTCGGTCTCCTACCTGGCACAGGAAGGCACCCAGTGCTATGACAAAGGCCACTGCCCACAGGGCCTGCCTTGGCCCTGGGCCCCCTTCCACAAAGACATGGCTGGCCCCATGGAGGGTACAGCTGTTGGCAAAGGTCACCAAGTCCCTAGGCAAGTCCCCCTCATCACGCTCCCCCTCTACTGCCTCTTTTTCCTTCTCTTCCTCTTCCTCTTCGGATTCTGAGCTGTCCTGCTGCTGCCGGTGGTGGTGAGGACCCCAAATATCCCCCGTGGGTCCTGGGGCCTCCTTCCCAGAGGAAAATGACACAGAGCAGAAGATCTGAATGGGCATCTTCTTGGCGGCGGGAGGAAGGTGCCTGAGGCAAGGAGATGGACTTCACTCGCCCCGCTGTTTGTCCTTCCCCACCAGAGCCTCTGTGGCAGTGTGGCTGAGCTGGGGCAGGGCATTGGAGGAGGACCAGACTGCCCTGCTAGAGAGGGCGGCGTCTGTGCTGATGAATAATTGATAGAAGTGGGAAGGGAGTCTGCCGGGGAGGAGACAAGACCTTTGTCTTGTCTGACACTGGCCACAGTGCCAAGAAAGTTTTAAGCAAAGTAAAAACCCTGGGAAAGTCTGGGGCTTGGTGCCCCCTCCTCAGGTGAGGTAACACCCAATGCTGTCAGTCCCTTCCTCCCATTGCCAGGATGACCTCGGTTCTGCCCTCTTGCAGGACACCATGTTTACTCTTTCCTCCAACTGCTCCTCAGTGTGTCCCTCAGTTTCTCCATCCCAAGTGTGCCCTCTCTTCTTCTCACACGACCTAGATCTTCTGGGCTATCCAAGCCTCAGACCCTCCGTAGGTACTCTCTCTAATTCCTCTCCACCCATAATCACTCAAGCTGTTTCATTAACCCCCACATCTCCCAGTGTTCCCTCAGGCCTCTGGTCACTGTAATTATTCCTTTGACACCCAGTTAGGGTCTGTCCAGTTTGTTTTCACTCCCCCAGAGCCCTGGCTAGCCCTGTAGTCACTCCCTTGACCCACAAGTTCTCACCAGCTCCCTTCTCCCCTGACCCACAGCTCTATTTTAGGCCCACAGCCCTCCCCCAAGCTCATTACACTTAGGGCTCATTCCCTCCCCCACCTTTTTTGTGGCTTGTGAGGCAGCCCAGGTTCCATTAGCAGAAATCTTTACTGACCACAGACTCATTTCTGACCAGTTCCGGGCACTGGGGAGGGACTCTTGAAGCCAACAGCAGGCACACTTCCTACCCCTTCCACAAATTGCCCTTCCCCACTTAAAAACAAAAACCCACCCGGTTTAGAAAAGGAGTGTGAGAAGTTCTCTCCAGTGGGTGGAAGAAATTGTGACCGGTGTGGAGACAGAAGGTCCTGGGTGAGAGAAGAGTTGGGAACCAACTTGAGAGCATTACAGACCCCTCAGTCCTGTGGCTCCCTCAGGTCCCTACTCCCAGGCTCCTGACACAAACACACACACACACACACACACACACACACACACACACACACACACACACCGTGCCCTGATTGCCCAGGGCCACTAGTTGAGGAACTTGAGCTACCAGCTGAGTGGCTAGAACCAAGAAGGTGACCTAGGAGAGGAAGGGAGGGGATGGAGGACAGGGGAAGCAGATTCACTCTTTCTCAGCAATGCCAAGCATAGTTTGAGGCTGAACAAGTCTCCCTGGGCCTTCCTATTACTCAGTCATTCTAAGGCCTAGCCCAACTCCCTAGCCCTCTATCCCGCTTATAGGAGAGACCCTGGGATGTGTTGGGGTGAGAGGCAGGCTGCTGGGTTCTAGAAGAGCTGGCTGCTGTGCGATTTTTGGCCTCAGCTTTACTGCTAGGATGCAAAGCCCCAGAAGAAAAAGCCTGAGGCTTGGCCACTCTCCATTCTTCCACTGCCCTCTGATATACCTCAGTTTCTTTTGTTTTTCCCTCTGAATGACAGACAGCCTCCCAATTAGTCTCCCAGTCTCCCTTGTCCCTGCCGTCAGTTCACATCATGTGACTATGCCCGTTTCCTTACTTAACACTCTTCATCAGTAAGGATGGACCTATGAACAGAAAGCCCTGCACCTTGCACCTCATTTCTGACACTGCCCCTAATCCAGCATCCAGTATCCAGTTACCAGAAGCCTTCCAGGCATACTAGGCTCACCCACAGCCCCAGGACATTCGGTTAGCTCCCACTCTTTTTCCATACTGGGCTTTCAGAATCAGACCCAAAGTGGTGGCACACACCTTTAATTCCAGTACTCGGGAAGCAGAGGCAGGTAGATCTTTGTGAGTTCGAGGCCAGTCTGGTCTACAAGAGCTAGTTCCAGGACAGGCTCCAAAGCTACAGAGAAACCCTGTCTCAAAAAAAAAAAAAAAAAGAAAATCAGACTCAAACCATTGGGTTCTGTGCTTTTACCTGCTGAGCCATCTTGCTGGCCCTGATGACATCATCATCATTATTATTACCATTATTATTGTTGTCATTGGTATTTTCAACATGGTCTCACTATGTAGACCAGGCTGGCCTGAAATCTATTTTGTAGACCAGGCTGGCCTTGAGCTCACAGAGATCCAACTGTCTCTGCCTTCCAAGTGCTGAGATGAAAGCTACACCACATGTCCAGCTCCTCTGATCTATTATTTATTATTTAATGGCTATGGGTGTTTTGCCTGCATATGGGACTATACACCACAGTGTGTCAGAAGGGGGTGTTGGATCCCCTGGAACTGGAGTCACAGACCACTGGAAGCTGGTCGAGAGCCACTCTGTGGGTGCTGGGAATAGACCAAGCATCCTCTGGAAGAGCAGCCATGCTCCTCACTGCTGAGCCGGCTCTCCAGCTCCAGCCATCTGCAGCTCCTCCTGAACTCCTGGGCTCTTCATCCTTCTGTTCCACCTCCCAAGCAGCTGGGTTATGGCCCAAGCTACTATGCCCAGCTCCCCACTTCTCTTTCAATACCCTATTCATATATTCCCTACAATGAAAAGTCTTCCCTGACTCCACAGGGCACAATGCCTGCCCACGGCTCAGATACAAGGGTCCAATCTCTACACAAGGCATTCCAGATGTGAGGTAATCCACAGATCCTTATTGCGGAGCCTGTGAGAGGGAACCATCAAGGTAGAGAGGCTATGTCAAGGAAAAAGAAACAAGAAAAGACTAAACGTAAGAGTGGACAATCAGGGTGGCTGCAGGGAAGGAGCTTGCTGACAAGCCTGAGCACCTGAGTTTGAGCCCTAGACTTCATGTAGTGGGACGAGAAAACTGACTTCCACAAGTTGTCCCCTGAGCTCTACAGTGCACACCCACACAAACTAGATAGATAGAGAGACAATAAATAGATGATGGATAGATCAATAGATAGATGATAGGTGATAGATGATATAGAGATAGATGATAGAAAACAAATAGATGATGGATGGATAGATGGATATATAGACAGACAGACAGATAGATGTGATACAAAACAAAACTCCACAAAAGTAACTGGGTATGAGGCGAGAGATCAGCCACCTTCAACTGTTATCTTCTCCCAAACAAATCCATGGATTCCCTTTCTGTCTGCTGCCTCATGAACATCTTTTTCCTTTTGCCAGTTCGGCTTGAGTTCTTAGGGGACAGGGCCTGCTCTGTTGTCCTTCCTCATTGGCTTGTGGGGTGTTGGCTGAGGTTGACCATTGATGCTTGTATGTCTCTTGACCACTAGAGGGCACTGTCTTCCTCCTTCAGACATTCTGGAGGTGAATGTACTTGGCTTCACAAAGAGGAAACTAAGGCAGAGAGAGAAGCAGGATCCCACCAGAGAGGAGGCTGTGAAGGGCTCAGCAGCTTCAGAGGACAGTGAGACGAAATTATACTTCCCCACAATTTCTGCACCAAGACTCACCATGCACTCCTACATGGCAACACACAGGCACAGTACAGGTAGGCAACACTTACACACAGGCACACACACATACTCACTCAGTGCACAGGTGTGCACGCACACAGTCACACACATGCTCATGCACAGGCACATGCACACATGCACGCACAGGCTCACATCCCTACACTTTCCCCTCCCCCTCCCCGCTATTCTCACTCCTTTGTGTTCTCTCTTACTTTCATTTCCTTCAAGTTGGCAAGTTCATCTTTTCAGTAAGGGGAAGGCGAGAAGAGGGCCAGGCATCACATCGGGCCCCTGAGAGACAATCAGGTGCTCACAAACAGAGATTGACACTTAATTCTGTACCCTCTGGGCCCACAATCTAGCTCAGTTGTGGAGGGCTTGCGGGCTGAGGTCCTGACTCAGTCCCTTGAGTCACATAATCCGATGTGGCAGCACTTGCTCGTGCTAGCAGGAGGATCAGAAGTTCAAGGTCATTCTCAGCTGCATACTGAATTTAAGACCACCATGAAGGACATGAGACCCTGTTTCAAAATGAATACATAGCTGGACCTGGTCACACGTACCTTTAGTCCCAGCTAGCAGACCTCTGAGTTTGAAGCCAGCCTGGTCTACACAGCAAGTTCTAGGCCAGCCAGGGCTACATAGTAGTACACGTATGTATATGTGTGCACTCTTGTCCATGTATCACTGCATAGACACCAGAAGTTAATGTCGGATGTTCTATAAATCTCCACCTTATATAGAAATAAATATGCATTAATGAATAATCAGTCTTGGGGCTCTCCATCAATGGATGAACCCCTTCCCCGTGTATTTCCTCACCAATGCTCCTCTCCAGCTGTGCATGGTAACTGAGTGCTTTCTTACTTTCTAAATTTCATCTCCCTCACATCTGGGCGTTTGGTGATTTTCAACTAATAACTCATGGGCTCATTCCACAGCCTTAACCTCATCACCATTTCACAAGCCAGTCCTGGACCACAAGGGCTTGCATGATGGCTCAGTAGGTGAAGTGTTTGATGTACAGGCATGAGAACCTAAGTTCAGATCCACAGCACCCACCAAGAAAATTGGACAACTGGCTACAACCCCAGCACTGGGAAGGTGGAGACAGTTGGATCTCTGGAGTTCAATGGCTGACTGGGTCCTAGATAATTTGTGAGCTCTAAGTTCAGTGAAAAAGTCTGTCTCAAAAAATAAACAAATGAAGGGGCTGCAGAGATGGCTCAGCAGGCACGAGCACCTGGGTTTGATTCCCAGCATCCACATGGCAGCTCACAAGTGTCTATAATTCCAATTCCTGGAAATTTTATACCCCCTTACATGGTACACAGACATACATGTAAAATACAAATATACACTCCAGGCAGTGGTGGCGCACGCCTTTAATCCCAGCACTCGGGAGGCAGAGGTAGGCGAATCTTTGTGAGTTCGAGGCCAGCCTGGTCTACAAGGACAGGCTCTAAAGCTACAGAGAAACCCTGTCTCGAAAAACCAAAACTAAAAACCAAAAACCAAATATACATAGTAAAATAGAATAAATTACTTATAAATAAATAGAGAATGATAGGAGAGGGCATCCAGCACTGACCTCTGGCTTTCACACTGGCACACATGGGCAAGTGTGCTTACCCCCATGTATGCACACCACACACACACACACACACACACACCTATGCTTGTAAAGTGCTGAGCCACAGCATCCAATGAGCAAGTAATAAAATTAGAGCTGGGTGTGGTGACGCACACCTTTAATCCCAGCACTCAGGTCATAGAGGCAAGTGGATCTCTGTGAGTTCAAGGCCAGCCTGGTCTACATAGTAAGTTCCAGAACAGCCATAGCAAACAGTTCAAAAATAGCTCAAAAACAAACAGACAGACAGATTAGAAATTAGAATGAGGCTATCTATCTTTAAATTCTTCCTATCTGCATTTCTCATTAACAGTGGGCGACAGAGAGTGGGCCAGATTCTGCCCTTATGGAGCTGACTGTCCAGTGAGTTAAAACATTTACAAACCAAACTATAATGGATGTTATGAAAACACTTTTGGGGAAGAGGGCAGGGGAACCTGACTCAGACTGCGGAATCCGTAAGGTTTCCTGAGGAAGTGATGTTTGAAGTGCAACAGAAATAAGCTCTCTGCATCTGTCACTCAGTCACTGTCTCTGTCCCTCTGACGTCTGACATCCCCGGCCCCAGGTGTGTTTCAAACAGAGAAGAGTGAGGACCTGGACAGAGATAGATTTGACTGGAATGGGAGACCAAGTCACCTGGCCTTGCGAGATTCCTGGTCCATAGTAATGTATGATCTCTGTTGAAGGATATGAAACAATCAAAGCTAGGTTTTGGCTGGTGGTGGTACAACCTATAATTCCAGCACTTGGAAGGCTGAGACAAGAATATCATTCAAGGCCATCCTTGGCTACATAGTGAGTTTCAGGCTACCCTGGACTACCCTGTCTCAAGAACAAACAAACCAGAAAGAAAGATAGGGAGCGGGGATGAGAGAGTATGAATGAAGCTGCAGATCTTATCAGGCAAGTGAGGGAGCTGGGGTGTCAGATGGTCTGCACACCTGGTGGGGTGGTGCTCCAGAGAGGACAGACACACACCTGGTGGGGTGGT
>JAQHUG010000417.1:105805-122130 GCA_028555095.1 Dicrostonyx torquatus
TCCCTGAGGTTGAGCAGGGTTCAGAAGCACATCTAAGGGAGGAAATGGCTTGTCAGGGGAGTTGGGAATCTTTGGGCATTGAGGCAGCCTTGTTCTATGCCTTCCTGAACAGCCCTCAACAACAGGGTAGTTGCTGTTTACATGAAGAAGTCCAAATATGCCTATGTGCACAGCATCCACAAACACAGAGCAAAGACTTAGGCCCTTAGTTAAGACCCCCTGCTCTTCTTGGTGTGGTGACATGCAATTATAATCCCAGTATGCTAAGGTGAATTTGAGGCCAGCCTGGGCTACAAAGTAAGACCCCCCATTTCAACGAAAAATAAAAAAGACACCCCCCTTGCTATTGAGAGATGCCAGGGTAGTTGCTGCCAAGCCTTGACCCTGCAGACACATGTTTTTTTCTCAGTGCTCCATTGGCCCAGAGGCTAGATGCACTTTCCTGACACACCTCCTGGCTGAGCAGAGTGCTGTAGCAGGGAGACAGACATTAATTAGAAAACCTAGGAGAGGAAACGAATGTGAGCCCCATTAGGATTGGAGAGCAAAAGGAGAAAGCTACCCAGGCCCTCTGCACTGAAGAGCTACCCCCCTGAGACCCCTACAGGCAGACAAGGCAGTGCTCCTGGGGAGGAAAGAGCGTGACAGTCAGGTCAACCTGCTGGCGGTGGGTAAAGGCTGAGGAGTTTGGATCCAGCAGGATGCAGGGTCAGGTCTTTGACACAGGCTGAGAACCACAACAACCCTAGTTTTCCCTGACAATACAGAGCCAAGAAATGCCATGGTGAGGTCTTCAGGTTGCTGGCCTGTGTGTCTGTCCTCTGAGCAAGAACTCACATTGGGACTGGAGAGATGGCTCAGCAGTTATTAGCACTGCTAACAACTCTTCAGATGCTCTTTCAGAGGAGCCAAGTTTGGATCCCAGCACTCATATCAGGTGCTTACACCACCCTTAACTCCAGCTCCTGAGGATCCAATACCCTCTTTCTAGCCCCTGAGGGTACCCATGTACTCACGATCCTACAAATGTAAATAAAAGTAACAAAACAAATTGAAAGAAATCAGATTGCTCTGGAACTCTGCAAACCAAATACTTCTCTCACAATTTAAGCACCTTTTCCCAGTGAGCCATCTTGCCAGCCCTCAACTAAACTTTTCATTGACTTCCTACATCCCTGTTTTTCACTTTAGCACTTCTCCAGGTTGAGTTATGCTCCTCCCTCCTGCATCCAGCACTACCAACCACCTAAGTGAGCAGGTTTCCTCTCCCCCCAGGTCCCTTTTGCTTTGTGTATTCAGCATGCTGGAGACAGGGATGCTACTCTCTCCTGTCTTCATCATCGTTCTATTTTTCTTGGAAACATAGCTTATGAGCCCAAGAGCTCTTTGGAAAAGTCCAGGAATTTCCTGTGGGGCAGAAGTGAAAAAGAGAAGTGATTGCACCTGGGGTAACTGCCCATCAGCTTGGCTCAGCAAGTGTTCATGTTATCGGCATGGAATTGACAAAAGCCTGCAAAATGAATCTGCCTCCCAGAGTTTAAAGAGATTGGGAAGTCTTGTGTAACCCCAGCAGGAAACGTTAAACATGCCCAGGACTCTAACCTTTCTACACAAACAAGTGGGGTTCACGCTGTCTAAAGCAAGGAAGAAGCAAGCAAGTTGAAGAGGAAACAGTCAGGGAGGAGAGAGAAGTATTAAGAGTGGAGAATTAGGAAGATTCCCTGGGAGACTGAGTTTGAAAAAGCCATGTCAAAAGTGGAAGTGACATGGGATCTTCAGGGTCAGCAATAGTAATGATAAAAGCACACTGCGTTGGCCCCTAAGGAGATATGGGTTCTAATACTGGACCTGTCATCAACCAGCTAGTGAGTTAAGGCTCCGTCCTGTCTCCGTCTGTGCATGTGTAAAATAAAGATAATTTGGTTATTTATCAAAGGGATTGAGAGGCTAGACTCTAGATCCTTAGGGTTTCTTTCTAGCCTTTGTGCGTGTGTGTGTGTGTGTGTGTATATATATATATATATATATATATATGTATATTTTTTTTTTTGGTTTTTCAAGACAGCTTTGAGCCTGTCCTGGAACTAGCTCTTGTAGACCAGGCTGGTCTCGAACTCACAAAGATCCGCCTGCCTCTGCCTCCCGAGTGCTGGTATTAAAGGCGTGCGCCACCACTGCCCGGCTATGTGTATATATTTGTGTGTGCGAGTGTGCTTCTTCTTTGTGTTTTGAGATAGGCTCTCTCTATATAGTCTAAGCTGTGCACTTTGAGCTCAGTGTCCTCTTGTCTCAGTTTCTTGAGTGCTAGGATTACAGGTTTGTACCATTGTATCCAGAGTTTTTTGTTTATTTAATTTGAGAGTTTTATTTTGTTGCCTAGGATGGTATCAAACTCCTGGGCTGGACTGTTCTACTCCTCTCGGGCTCCTAAGTAGCTGGAACAATGTGTCAATATACCCGAGTACAGTTTTGAATTCAGACAGGCTCTAGCTATGTAGTTCAAATAGTCTCAAAAATCCCAATCCACCTCAGCTCCCCAAGTGCTGGGATTACAGATTCATACCCTACATCCGGCTACGTGTGATTTTTTTTTAACCCTGAGGAATCTATGTGATTTGCCCAAGAGCACCTAGCACATCAGTTGCCAAAGTCAGTTTCCCAGAATCGGTGATGCCAGCCGGAGGGCACCACATCTATGGGATGTGATATGAATGGCCGGGGTGGTATCTCCATTTTCAGAAGCAAAGGGAGCCTCCAGTTCAGCTGTAATTGTGCTGCATCTTGATCCTCTGACACTGGGTATAGAATACAGCAAGGGCGACCCTACCCTGCCTTGTGTGTGTGTGTGTGTGTGTGTGTGTGTGTGTGTGTGTGCTGAGACTGGCATGAAGAGAATGACCCTTGTAGCTGTTCTTGAGGAAGCTTCCCTACCTCTCCATGCTCCACAAGCTTTTTTAACATGCACTTATACCACCCAGGGATCTTATCTGACACGGACTGCTGATTCTGCTTCAGTAGGTTAGGAATGCGGGGTGGCAAAGTCATTCATTTCTTCCAAGCTCCCAGATGACAGTTTGCAGACCTACTTTTCAATAATAAGGCTGTAGCTTACCTACCACTACTAACTCTGATCTCTGTGACCCAGAATATAAGATCGGAGGGGTTGGGGCCCCTCCAGGTAATGTGTGTTCCTGTGTATGTGTCTATATGGGTGGTCTCTATAGTCTATACCACAGGCTTCTTTCCTGCCATCAAGGATGCAAGGCTGAGGTTCAAATCTTCATGCAGTACAAATGCACAAATGTACCATGAAAAAGTCCCCTTCTTCCAGAAGCAAACCCCAAGATACCCAACTTCCTCTCCCAGAACAGCAAACATAAAGAGAGGCTAGGCCTGCTTCTTGTCTGCTCCCCTTTCAGGGGTCAGGGTGCCACATTCCACACCAGGGACTCACCACTTTGAAGTCTTCAGCACTGCAGGTCTCCCCTCGGAAGTGACAGGAGAGCAGCATGTCTCGGATGTCATGTCCTGCTCTATCGTAGAACTCACGCATGTTGAAGGGCTTGGGCTTGAAGCTACGGAAGTTGGCCTTGTCCTGCAGTATCTCCAGCTGCTTTTCGTCAGCCATCTGTGTGTCTGGTATCTCATACCTGGAGCCCAGGAGTGAGCGGCACATGGATCAGCATGACCACTAGTGTCCATGCCCTATTTGGGGTTGGGTAGGGGCAGCACTCAGCCCCTGGAGGATCAGATCTGGGCACAGATAGACAAAGAAGGAAAGCTGGGAATGTCAGGAGAACCTGACACATGGAATGTGAGAGGACAAAGGATCTGTGGTGGCTGCCCGGGGCTAGGGTGAGAAGCATGGGCAAGGCATGAGCTATGGATGGTAGAGTCTCTCCCCTTTAAAGGTGGCCTGTCACATCCCCTAAGTGAGGAGATGAGGACATAGTGGCAGGAGGAAGGCAAAGCTCATTCCGGGGAAGGTTCCAATATCTCATAGCTTAGGCTGGGTGGGGATGGAGCTGTTTCGAACTATGCTGGAATCAGACTGTGTGTAGGTAACTGGTGTCAGCACTACCTCTGTTCCTCTGCTGTGGCTGGGTTAAGGGGGTGCTACAGGGCAGAGCTGGTTGACTTTTGGTGCGCTAAGGAGGTTACCACTCCACAAGCCATGCAGAGGGGTGGATGGGAGCTGCCCACCTGTTGTTGAGCAGGGCCAGCAGCTCCCCAGCATGGTACAGGTCATTCTTGGAGACTTGACTAAAGCGAAACTCATTGAGGTTGCACAGCGTGACAGCTGGGAAGGTGAGCTGGGAGGCAGCCACCTCGTCAAGCTTGGTGACATGATGATAGCAGAAGTAGTATTGTACACGCTCAGTGCACACACACAGCAGGACCGCCAGTGAACCCAGGAAGCACAGAGCCCACAATGCTCGCTTCAGAGATAGTCGCTCATAGGAGAAGATGTGGGCAAGGCCATGCAGCGTGGAGCTGCTGGCGAAAGCCTGGATGCTCACCGGCTGGACACCACCCACCTCCTCCTCCTCGGTCTTCAGTTCCATCCTTGCCAAGGGGATCCTGGGGGAAGGAGAGGAGAGATAAAAGTCTGTCATTGTCCTGAGATGAAGGTACATAAAGGGCCCCTCCAATTATGTCCATCCAAAATCCTTTTCCGGAGGTCACTGCTCATCCAAGGGAGGACTTCCCTGATGTGCAGGCTCCAAGGTGGCTTGACTAAAGGACCATCCAAGATGATAACCATTCAAACATAGAGGCTCAGGTGTCAGTTGAGGTCGGGAGAATGCTCTGCAAGGGAGACTTCCCAGATCATGGGAGACCCCGGATATAGTCACTAGAGTGAATGAGGGAAGTCCCTATGTACCCAAAGGCAGACACAGGAGTTCCCTCCAGATGTGAGGTCACTCTGGGACAGGGATGTACCCCAGCCGAGATCAAACTCTCCATAATGGGCTGAGCACAGGAGCTCTTCTCTTAATCAAGGGTATCCCCAGGAACAAGCTGTCACCCTAGATGCTAAACCAGGGCCTGAAAATCTCCAGAGGTGGATACATCTGGGGAGGGGCTCAGTCTGAATTCTCACCTTCTGTGTCTCCTGTTCTCAAACAGGCACAGGCGCAGGCTGTGTGTGTGCGCGCGCGCGTGTGTAAGTGTGTGTTTGTGTGTATGTGTGTTTGGGAGGGGGTGGCAGGCTGCCTGAGGTGGATGTATGAAGGGGGGGCGCGGTTCCCTATGACAGCCAGTTGTCCCCGCCCCGAACGCATCCCCCTCCAGTCCAGCTTATCGTCGCAGTCAGATTCCCGGCTCGGGTCCCCTCACCCCTGCCCCCTCCTCATCCACCTAGCTTCTCCAGAAGCTGGAGAAAGCTATAAGGGAGGAGAGTCTTGGTTTCGGGATGCTGGGGAGCCCCGCGGCCCAAGGCGGCAGGGTCGAAAACCCACCTGAGGGGGCTGGGGAAAGCCGGCCGCCGCTGCAGGTCCTGGGGCACAGGCCGTCCGTGGGCTCAGCGCCGCGCCGCGGAGGGGCTCATCGCCCGGAGTCCGTGCCGCCGGCCACCGCGGCACCCGCGCAGAGCCCTGCAGGGAGCGGCCCGCCCGGCCGGCTCGGCTCAGCTTGGTCCGCCGCCCGCGCGCGCTTGCTCGCTCGGCTCGGTCCGCCCGGGGCTCGGCGCGCTGGCGCTTCGCGGTGCTCTCAGCCCCGGGATCTGCAGGGATCCATCGTCCGGCCGGGAGGCGGCGGGAGGGGAGGAGGAGGGGAAAGGGTGCGCGTGCGCGCCTACGAGTGTCTGCGAGGGTGTCTCTGGGCCGGTGTGCGGCCCCCCCCACCCCCGGCCCGGGAGCGGAACCGAGGGCTCCCCCCGCTGGCTCTCCTCTTCCCGCTGCTCTCAGCAGCTCTACCTCGCTAGGATCTTGGAGCCGGCTCTCTGCTTGCAAGGCCCTGTGGCTTATGTGTATGTGAGTGTGTGAGACTATGTGTGGTGTGTGTATGTGCGCGCGCGGGCGCGCGGGCGCGCGCAGGGAGGAGGGTGTCTGTCTCCAGCGTCCCTCTCCTCACGCTGTCTTCTTCGGATCGAAGCTCCTGCCTCTTGCTGATGCTTCCTCTGGTGGTACATGCACACGTGTACACACACACACAAACACACACACGCTTGGAGTCACAGTCACACTTGACTGATTCAAGTACTTGCCTGTGTGGAGATGCAGACACATAGAGACCAGAGTCTTACCTTGCTGCTCAGCCTTCCACACATTGCATACGCCTATACATCCCTGAACCTTGATCCATACATGAGCATTTACCTGTTTGTACACATTCACTCACCTGCTCTTATTCTTGCTTCCCATCACCATGTGACATACACACACATGGCATATATATAAATACAGCTTTTGCCACCCAGACTCCATTGGTGTACCACTGGATTGCTTAAAGAGAGTGTGTGCAGACGCCTCACTGGCAGATCTCAAAAGCAGGAGAGAAAGAGACGTAGCCAGAGTGGGGGCAGTTGGGACAGAAGTAAGGAAAAGGGGAAATGGAATAAAGGGTATAAGATGAAGAAAGCCTGAAAGAGGAGTACACCCAGGAATGGAGCAGAACTCTGGGGACTGTTCCTGTAGCTGTCGCCTCTCTCCTTCCCTCCCTCCTTCTTTCTTCAAGGCCTTGGGGAGCCCTCCCTATCCAATTAGCAGAGAAGGAGCAATCAAGGGGAAGTTGTTAATTTGCTGATGCTCATTAGGGGCTCTTAGCACCCAGGCTGTTGAGGTCTGATGGTGTCAGATGATGGTGAGGTAGTGGTGATGGTGGTGATGGTGGCCTGTGTGTGCATGTGTGTGTGTGTGTGTGTGTGTGTGTGTGTGTGTGTGTGGTGCAAGACCAGAATTCTATCTGTAGTAGCTCTTTTGCTCCACTTATAGGCTGGTAAACTGAGAGAAGGAAGGCAAGGCAAGGGTCTTGGTGACATGGTTCTGGGTTCAAGTTGAAGGAATGGACTTGCAGAACCTGCAGGAGGAGATGACATAGAGGGAAGAAGTTGATGAGAACTTGTGGGAGGCTGGGAGTAAGGGGCATCCTGGAAACCAGTGAAGGAATCTGGAGATTCCACAGAGAGAGTGGGGCTTAGAGCTGGGGAGACACTGAGATCCATTCAGCAGAATCCAGAGCACCAAGTTGCCAAAATCAAGATAGAATCTTCCATGAAGGCTGGGGAGCTGTCCAGCAGCACAAGCGGCGCTGGTGGACTGCCATGCCCCTGGGCAGCCACTGGGTGACAGTAGTCTTCCGGACACTTAAACTCCACTCAAAGGGAGGTGGGGAGGCGTTTGGGATTAGGAATTACCCTAGGAGGGTCCCGAGCTGGGTCTGAGGAACCAATGGCTCTAGAACTGAGTCTAGTCTGATTCCAGGTTCCCAAATGTCTGCGGGGGAGGGGAGGATCGTTTTGGAACATCTGTAATTCCTCCGCTTTCCAACTTTCCCAAGCTGAGTGACACGTGGAGCCTCTTTTAATGGCTGCAGATTGCTTCAATCACCTGGGATGTTACCGAGGGAGCTGGGAGCAGCGGGGGTGGAGGGAAGGTGATGAGGTGAAGTGGAGGCAGACCTGATTGAGGCCGATGAACAGCCTCAGGAGGAGTCCGGGGGAAGATAAAAGGTATGAATCAGATTTCAGGGCTCCAAGACTTGCTCCTGCCAGGACCCTTGACTTCTCTGAGCTTCAGTTTCCTCATCTGTACAATGAAGATTGTATGTATTTCAAGGACTACGTTAATCACCACATGAAAAATTCTTAGTATATTGGTCTGTGTTAGCCAGTCCTCAATAACAAGTATTACCAGCGTTCTGATTTGGATCTACAAGTAAAATGACCAGTGAAGCCACATCAGGGCAGACCTTGAGATGGTAGTTCTTAATTTAGGGAGTTGGGGAAGTCTTCCAAATGGACCCACTTTAGATCAATTAACTCAATGGGTGGTGTGTAGAGGCCCAAACTTTCTGTTTTGTTTTTGAGACAGGGTCTCACTATGGAGCCTTGACTAGCCTAGAACTCACTATGTAGACCAGGCTGGCCTCAAATTCAAAGAGATCTGCCTACCTCTGCCTCTTGAGTGCTGGGACTAAAGGTGTAAGCCACCATGCCTGGCTAATTATGGTGAAACTTTTTAAAATTATGTTTATTTTATGTGTATGGGTGTTCTGCCTGCACATACTTGAGTGCCACATGACTGCCTAGTGCCTGTGGAGGCCAGAAGAGGGCATCAGATCCCCTGGAACTGGAGTAGTGCACAGTTGTAAGCAAACACGTGGGTGCTGGAAACTGAACCTGGCAGAGCAGCCAGTGCTATTAGCCACCTCAAGTCATTCTTCAGCCCCACCCAAACTTTTTAAGCTCTCTAAAAGCAGTCAGTCTTAAGATATTTTACTCCTCAGAATCAGCAGGTCTCAATCAAGACTTCATAGAGTTACCATAAGCCTCAGGAGTTTGATTTTTACACCCCATCTAAATTCCTCATTCTGACATTTGCCTTTGTCTGAGATGAAATGGAACCCCGCACCCACGTGTCACTCCCTCCAGCCCTGCACATTGCTTCAAACGTCCACTGAAGCTTTTCCTATGTCAGACGTGGGGACAAAGGTAAGCAGTGGCATAGTCCCTGCCTTCAAAACCTCCCAGCCTCAAAGCAGTTTGTTGACAAGTGTCTCTAGAATAAAGGCGAGCTGTGAAACAGGGGTGGGTGGGCTGGACTACAGAGGGCTAGTTATGGGCTGGAGAGATGGCTCAGAGGTTAAGAGCACTGACTGCTCTTCCAAAGGTCCTGAGTTCAATTCCCAGCAACCACATGGTGGCTCACAACCATCTGTAAAGAGATCTGATGCCCTCTTCTGGCATGCAAGCATACATGGAAGGAATGTTGTATACATAAAAAAAAAATAAATCTTTAAAGCCGGGCGGTGGTGGCGCACGCCTTT
Source organism: Dicrostonyx torquatus (assembly GCA_028555095.1). Classification (NCBI taxonomy): domain Eukaryota; kingdom Metazoa; phylum Chordata; class Mammalia; order Rodentia; family Cricetidae; genus Dicrostonyx; species Dicrostonyx torquatus. The sequence goes on from JAQHUG010000417.1 coordinate 114,794, forward strand.
AATCCCAGCACTCGGGAGGCAGAGGCAGGTGGATCTTTGTGAGTTCGAGACCAGCCTGGTCTACAAGAGCTAGTTCCAGGACAGGCTCTAAAGCCACAGAGAAACCCTGTCTCGATAAACAAAAACAAAAACAAAAAAAAAAAAGAGGGCTAGTTATCCTGACAGGGCTTGTGGATCAGGAAGTTGACGGTGCCAGGGCCTTGGCTGGATGGCAGTTGAGGGTCCAGAGAGGGTGATCAACATCCTAGTCCAGTCCTACTGCTTCCCTTCTGCTCCTCTGAGCCCACCCACTCTCAGCAGGCCCTGACAGGCTCTGCTCCACACCGGTGATAGCTACTCCTGGACCTCATGCCCTTTTTCCCTTGGGGCATGAGAAGGAAACGGGGCTCCTCCCCCCCATTAGAGAGGCTCATCAGCCTAGGACTCACCCAAGGCTTTGGTATTTTGCTGACCTGGGTTCCAAACCTAGATGTGTTACAACAGTGCTGTGTGGTGCTGGCCAAGAAATGTAGTCTGTCTGAGTCGCACTTTTCTCCATAAACTATAAAATGCAGCTGATGCCTAGGCCGATGAAGCAGCGTGTGCCTGGCTAACGGTAGGTGTTCTATCAATAGTGCCAAGCACCAAGACCATCTCTGAAAGGCTGATGGGGCAAATTCCCCATGGACACTTTCCTTGCATATGGCCCCATCTGCTGCATGTATAGAAGCACCCTCCAGCCCGTCAGAGATGGGTGGAGGAGAGGGGAGGGCCGAGGGGAGACAAGGCCCCCTGGGACTCCTAGGCAGCTCTTCTCGCTCCCCCGTGCGTGAAATCATGAATGCTTCAATCTGTCTGTATCCACTTCATTTGCCAGCTCAGCAAATGCAGAGACGATTAAGAAGTTAATTAGCAGGCAGTAGGGAAGGGGTTAGGGACCCATCCTCACACTCCTTCACCCTCCTGTGTCCCCCCACCCATGACCTCACATCTCTCACCCACCCCCACTGTCTTGGCTTTCTAGTTCAAATGCTCCTTTCACCTCCCTATGCTTCTCTGCCACCTTCACCCTTTCTAGTTGGTGCTATGCTCACTTCTGACCCGTTTCTCTCCCCCTTCTCATTCAAGTCATAGCCTTCTCTGCACTTCAAGGCTCCCTCTTCCTCCTCCCAGCCGAGCTCCATTCTCCTCTCCTCTGCTTTTCCACCTTACTGGTTCCTGCCCTCACCTGAATTTGGATCTGATTGGACTTCACATCTACCATAGGAATCAGCAGCTTCATGTTGCTTGCCAGGATCCCTATCTGCCCCCGCAGCCTTGGAGGGCCCTCCTCTGGCCTTCATTTCCGACTTCTGGTTCACAGGCTGCTTGAGGGCTCTTATTTATGTCAGTGCAGGAGGTAGGACAGGACATGGAGCAGAAGGCACATGGGGCAGGAGGTGGGGGAGATTTCCTTCACACTCCTGTCCCTGTCTGCACAGCTGTGGCTAAGCTTGTACTCCCCACCCCTCTGGGGGGGGGCTAGAAGATGGCCACCTCTTTTCTATCACACATTCTGATTTATGTGTCAACATGTCATATTCTGAAATCACAAGCTTTACAAGGAAAAGATCATTAAAGGGGAGGGGAGAGAGCACGCTAGAACAAGGTGGAGATTAAAAGGGCAGATGGGTGCAGAGGGAAGGAGTAGGTAAGGAGAACTGGAGACACCAAGACAGAGCAGAGGTCCCAGTGGCCTTTCCCTGCCTGGAAAGGCTAGGTCTTTGAGAAGTGAGTGCAGAAGGGAAACAGAAGTCCTCATGCCAGGGGTTTTTGCTGCCTCCCAGAAACTTCCCTGGTTAATTTCCTACCTAGCGCTGAGTTCCAGGTCCTCCCTGAACCATCTTGCCTTCTCTACTTCGGAAGCTATGTCTGCTTGGGAATAGGTCTGTCTTCTTCTTCTTCTTCTTCTTCTTCTTCTTCTTCTTCTTCTTCTTCTTCTTCTTCTTCTTCTTCTTCTTCTTCTTCTTCTTCTTCTTCTTCTTCGTTTTGTTTTTCGAGACAGGGTTTCCCTGTGTAACAGTCCTAGCTGTCCTGGAACTAGCTCTTGTAGACCAGGCTGGCCTTGAACTCACAGGGATTCATCTGCCCTCTGCCTCCCCAGTGCTGGGATTAAAGGCATGGGCTACCACCACCCAGGCAGTCTGCCTTCCTGTATCTTCTCCAGGTGAGGTATCCCAGAAGCAGGAGTTGCCTTGATTTCAAAGGTAAGAGCACTGTGGATGAGGTGGGCCTAGTTAAGGGTGCTCAAGTCTTTCACTTGCTAGTCTGGAGTGGGACACAGGATCCAGGGCACCTTCTGGGGGAGGGACTACATTTCTGACAGTGGGATGTAGAGACTTGATATGAACCTGGTAAACGCAGCTGGGGAAATAGCATTTAAGGAATTGCATAAATGAAGAGCATTCTTGGGAGTCCTGGCTGGGTTAGGCAGGGTCTGTGTCTACACGCGCACGCGCGCGTGTGCTCGTGTGTGTGTGTGTGTGTGTGTGTGTGTGTGTGTGTGTGTGTGTATGTGCGCGCGCGCCCTCTTTTCCTCCCATCAGTTCGTCCTTGGGGCGCTGGGGTCTCGGAGCTGTTCCCAGGAAAGCACAATCCTCCACCACCTAGCAAGACTTCTCCAGTCCACTGCCCTTCCCAACGGGCCCCCTCCTACCCTAGCCAGCGCCCGTGGAAGGCGCAATCTCAGCGCCCAGGGCGGCCAGCGAGCCGGAGGAGGCAGAAGCAGTGAATAATTCATGGGGCTGGGAGGCCCTTATCTCCCCGGCCGGCCCCACCCGGGGGCCCCTGTGCTGGGCTGCAGTCCCTCAGCTCTCCGCTTTATCTCGACGCCCAGCTTGTAATGCAGCCCTCCATATCACAGGCAGAAGGAGAGATTAATTTTCTGGTTTTGCATGGGCGGGGAGGGGGAGAGGGCGAGGGGAGGTGTCGGGGAGCAGAAGCTGGGATCTTTCCGATTTCAGACTCCAGCGGCTTAATCCTCTCCCAGGCCTGCAGGAACCGGAGGAAGAGGGTGTTGCAAGCCAAATTTCATCATCGGCGTCAGCCCCAACAGAGGGAGGAGGAGGCGAGGGGCAAACAGACGGCAGAGGCAGCAGCGCTGGCGCGGAAAGGGGAGCTGTTTGGAAACAGGGTGTAGGGTGGCCCTCAGCCTCGCTGCGCACAAGGCTGCCTTGTAGCGAGCTGGGACTCCCTGCCCATGTGGGGCACGTGTGGGCACACCACATGGGCACACGTATGTGACACATGGAGCTCGGGGGTACATGGGACACCTCTTTGGAAGCCGACACCATACTGATGTCTGCCTTCCTGTGCTGACAGCATAGTCCCAGAAAGTCTAAAGAAACATTGACTGACGGGTGTCTGAGTAATGTTGACGATCTGAGCACACACGGTGCCACATGCTCCTAGAATCTGGTTCTGCCAGCTTCTTGCCATCTGCCCGGTGGGCCCTGGCACATGCCCACTACTGGCTCCCTTCATTTTTATGTGCTTTCATGGTCTGCATAGGACAGTGAGGGTCTCTCTATGCTGTTTACAAGACATGACTACCCAGATGTAGAGGAACCTACCACCTGTTAGCTGAGACCAGGCAGGGCCCTGGGCAGGCAGCCCCCGACTTCCCACAATCAGAAGTGAGTCCCAGGGGAGATGACTGACACCTGGGTCACTGATTCTGTGAAAGAAAGGATGAGATGCTAGGAAAAAGAGCTTGAAAAACCAAAAAAAAAAAAAGAGCTCGGTGCAAGGAGTGTTGGTGAGAACCAGGAAAGCATTTTAAAACGTGGTGTTTGAGATGTGGTTTTGTTATTAGTAGAAATTGGTAATAATGGCGCGAGAGGAAGGTGAAGCATCTTAGTCTGGGAAGAAATAATGATGAGGGGACATCAGGGTGAAGACATAGTAATTTCATCTGTTTAGTGGGTGATGGAGAATAGCGAGGGTCAAGGGCTGGGGTCAAGTGAGGAACTTAGATCTACCCTGAGGTGGCAGGATGGCCATTGATGTGTTGTGAGCAGGGAGCAGCTTGGTCAAAATGGGCCCTGTGGGAAGGAAAGATAGCCAGCTTTATGGGACATTTGCATGCTGGGTATTGTACTAAATGTACATTGAAACCCTTAAACATTGAGATCACCCCATTTTGCACTAGGTCTTAGGCAAGAGGCTGAGAAGTGATGTGACCTCACCGCATAGACAAGAAAACTGAGTCACAGAGGTGTTGGCAATAGAATGGAAATCGATGAAAGAAGCAGAGATTGGCACAATAAATTATTTAACAACTCCATGCACTTTCAGGCATGGAAAAACATAGACTCTTTTTTGGATTTTGATGTTCAATTAATCTTTATTCAATTATTAACATTCCTCCAAATAGTCTCATACTACTTACACAACCAATAAATCAAAAACTTCTGCAATTAACACATTTTATTTCTCCAAATATTTAAGCATTGATTGCAAATGAAATCAAGCTCTTCATAAGTCCATCATTTTTTTCTAGAAAACGTTAAACATCATTAAAAGCAGACAAAACACCCACTACAAAATCAACACCATGCATTTAATTTTCTTTGTGTGATATTTCTAGTGCCGCTTTCTTTGTTCTTTTTGTATTTTCTTTTCCCTTCCCAGGTGTAGGATTCTCCTAACTTAAACTAGAAAGTGCAGATTTACCTTCTCCCGCAGCTGAGACTAGCAGGCAGATGGGAGAGAGTGAGGAAGGTGGACAAAGCCTAGGGGTGGGGAGGGTCTTCTAAGGACATTCCTCTGAAGTTCATTCTGCATCCCTCCCCTATTCCATCAGGAAGTGTTCTCTTCCCAGGCAGGCCAGTCACAGGCTCTGAGATTTTCTGTATGACCCTAATCTTTTCCCCAAAAGATTCTGGTTCTGAGGACCTTATCTTTACAGCGCAGCCCACCGGATAGCGCTGTTCTGCAGGGGGCCTGGTCTGGTTAAGCTGAAAGCCTTTGGTCAATTGGTTAACTGGAACTCCATCCAGCCTTTCCTTCTCAACCGCTAAGACCTGCAGTATTGTCATCCAGCGCACTGAAGCAAGTTTCGAAGATGAGGTATGAGGTATTAAAGGCTTAAATTAGGGCAGTGGTGATGGAAATAAAAAGGAAAGGACTTTTTTTTTTTTTTAAGAAAGTCTATGAAGGCAAAATTGACTTCTGCTAACTGGAAGCTAGCTAATATTTGCCTCATTGAATCAATGAGATGCATGTGAAGCCCTTTGTACTTTACAAGCACCACTACATCCTATTTTTTCCTTTTGTTATCATGCTACCATTATAAAATGGCTAAGAACAAAACCACACAGGGTTTGTACCAATGTGTGAACAAAAAGAAGGCAGGTGAGGAGGCTGAAGGACAAGTGGCACCGAGAAACATTAGTTGAAGGGATGAAGACAAGGTAGGAGGTGTCACAGAGACCAAGGGGGTGGGAGCAAGAAACAGAGGTGTGTTATGGAAGCCAGGACAGAAGTGGATAGGGTCTAGGTGGAGCAGTATAGGTTTGTCAAGAGACAGGAAAGAAAAAGAGATAAGCAGGTTGTGGGGTGTGCTGTTGGGGTCACAGCTAAGCTGGTGAGTAAAGTCATGTACTTGAGACCTGAAAAGATGCAAGACAGGAAGGCGAGGGTAGCTCTGGGTTCCTATGATGCACAGGACTGAAGATCCCTCTGTGGCCAGTGTGACTCTGCTTAGTGAGCAGAAACTGTGTGTGCCATATGGTCCTCAGCTTTCTGGTGCAGCTACCGCCTCCTGCTCAATCTCCAGCCTTCCCTGAGATTCTGAGATGTGGAATTGCAGAAGCTTAGGACCAGCAAGCACTCACCTGGGTGTGTTGCACGCTTGCACTACCAGGATTTCGGAGGTGGAAGCAGGATGATCATGTGTTTAAGGTTTAGCCTGGGATACAAAGGGAATTCAAAACCAGCCTGGACTAAATCACAGTATCCTGTTTCAAAGTACCAAATGATGGAACTGTAGCTCAGTGGTAAAGCACTTGCTTGAATGTCTAACATCCTAGGTTCAACTCCAGCACTGGAAAAGCCAAACCAAAATCAGATACACATAGTGAGACTGGAGATCAGAAGTCACATGCTTAGAGGGACAAGGCTAGAATTAGAATTCCAAACCCCAATGTGATATCCTTTACTTGTCCCTCAGTGTGGAGATCTTACTGAGTGAGGACTTGGTCACCTAGATGTCTGAAAACCCTTTCCCATGTGATAAAATCTTTGTTTTGTTTGTCAGGCTTAAAAATGCTGGGACTGGGGTGGTAGACATGAGTGTACCATGAGGCTTCAGCAAAGGTGAGCTCACCTGTGGTGTTGGGAGGTTAAAGTAATGGGAGGCAAGAGTGGGAAGAGATTGGAGGCTGGAGATGGAGGCCCCGGAGTTTTACAGAGGCCCAATCTGTCTCCCCTTAAAGTTTCTCTCTGTCTTTAAGTGTGTGGGAAGACTGAGAAGGGGAGATGAAGTGATGGTGGATGAAGTATATCTACAGAGAAGCGACAGCAGATCAGGGGTGCGAGGTTTCAGAACTGGGTGAATGTAGATGAGGTATGTCCTCAGAGAAGCGACAGCAGGAGATCAGGGGTGTGAGGTTTCAGAATTGGATGAGGAGGTGTGTTTATCTAATGGGAAAGAGCCACAGACAAGCCCTAAGTGAAGCATCCCTCTTCTGTCCAGGGCCTCTGGACATGTTACCCTCCTTCCTCTGTCTGCTGGGGGCAATTGCTCTCCATTTGGTCATTACTTAGCTCATTATTTGCCTAAAGGAGAGGAGCAGCCCAGAGCAGGGGTGATTGGCAGAAGGAGTAATGGAGTAGATGGACTCTTGGGGAATGAAATGGACTGGAATGTGGCATGGGCTAGAGTATAGGAGAGCTCATCCAGATTCCGTTTGGAGGAAGCATTTTCAACTGTAATGGTGACACCAGTGCTTTACCTCCAGGTCCCCTGCCATGCCCACTCAGTCAGTGCCATTAGCTCCATTTTCCCTCAGGTCATGGCTACCACTATTGCCATTTAATAGGCATCCTCTAAGGTGGCTCCCAGTGACCTCTGTCTCCTGGTATTTTATGTTATGTATAAACCTATTTCTTTGGCTTGGTTGCAATTAATAATTCCTTTCTTTTTTTCCTTTCTTTCTTTCTTTTTTTCTTTCTCTTTCAAGACAGGGTCTCACTGTGTAGCCTTGGCTGTCCTGGAACTCACTTTGTAGACCAGGCTGGCCTTGATCTCAGAGATCCACCTGCCTCTGCCTCCCAAGTGCTTGGAATAAAAGGCGTGCACCACCACTGCCAAGCTT
>JAQHUG010000417.1:122870-151535 GCA_028555095.1 Dicrostonyx torquatus
TCTGTCTGTCTGTCTGTCTGTCTTCAAGACAGAATCTCTCTTTGCCACCTTGGCAGGTCTGGAGGCATTTTCTTAATTTAGGTTCCCTCCTCTCAGATGAATTTAGCTGGTGTCAGGTTGATATAAAACTAGCTAGGACAGGGTGGTAGGGAAGCCCTTGTGGAGGAGGAGCACCATAAGGACTTTCTGAAGGCTTTTACTCAAGCCTTACCTTAAAGGAGCAATGCAATCCCTAGGGGAGGCAGGAAGGGGAAAACACTAGTCTGGATGCTTCAGGTGAAAACTGGAGTGAGAAGATGCAGCCGGAGGGGAAGGTCATGCAAGGAAGTCACGAGAAATGAGACTGGAGCAGAAAGCAGGCTGTGGAGAACCACAGCACCTTATAAACTTGTGTGCGGCTCTGGGCTTTCCAAAGTCCCCTGCACTGTTCAGGAGAGCCAGCCTCTTTAATGGAGAGCTGGGGAACTGGGAGGGGGAGTGAGCTGCATGTGTGGCTTAGGGCAGAGCAGTTGCCAAGTGTGCATGAGGGTCTGGGCTCAATCTCCAGCATGGGGTTGGGATGTGGGAGGCCAAATCAACTCAGCTTTCCAACTCAGTCATGGGACTGTCTGGAGGCCTAGATGCTCAGTGGAAACACTGTGGGGTGACAGGATCATGGTAACTGGCCTTTGGTTCTTCCAGCTAGTATAATAAAGGACTCACACAGTGTTACCCTCTGTGCTGATTTTACCTCTTCTCAGGCTGTTGTGCAGTCCAGATATTGTATGAGGAACACTGAACGGAGCCTGGCTCACAGTAGCCTGATAAGAAATCCTGATCTTTGGGGCAGGAGAGATGGTTCAGTGGTTAGGACCACTGGCTGCTTTTGTAGAGATTCAGTTCCCAGCACCCACATAGCAGCTCACAACCGTCTCTAACTCTAGTTCCAGTTAATCTGATGCCCTCTTCTGGCTACTTTGGGCAATGCATACATGTGGTGCATAGTAATACATGCAAGCAAAACATACACATAGCATATAAACAAATATATCTTCTTTCAAAAATTGAAGAAAAAGAAAGAAAGCAATCTTGATCCTGCCCCTTAGCCCCAGTACCTTCTCTGTCCCTGGAGGCTGGGTGGAAGTTGTCTCATTCCTTATGACAGCAGGATGACTCCAGAGGGTGCCTGTCCCCTGTGGACATGAGGACTGGATGACCTAGAAAGTAGACACAAGCAGCAGCTCCTTCTCAGACCCCTGCCCCTGGAAGATCTTTCAGGGTCTGTGGGAGGTGAGTTGATAGCTGCCCCTCCCCACATAAGACTGTTTGACAGAGAAATGGCCAAATTATCCTTTCCTCACACAGACTATGTCCGTACAGTGAACCAGACCAGAATCATGGATCCTAGGGCCAATAGGGCCTTCTGGAGGCTTTGTGCCCAGGCCAATCTCTAGCAGGAGCATGTCTGAATCCCCACAGTGTTGCCCCATTTCATAGCCCCCAGTTACTTCCACCTGAGTTTTTATTTTCTTCAGCCCCATTTTACAGAGGAACAAATGAAAGCTGAGGATAAAAACTGAAGCAGCAGGCGGCCTGTCTGACCCCAGGCCTCTGGGCTTCGGCTACTCACACAGTCCACAGCTTAAGACTCTGAATGACTGTCCCAGGGTGAGATGTAACCCGAGGTTGGAATCCCAGCCTCCTGTCTGGGCACCAGAGCAGTGTTCTTTCTGCTGCATCACACTGTGCTGGGTAGAAAAACTGCTTTGGGGAAACCAGTTTGGCAGAGTTTGAGAAGGAGAAAGGAGGGGTGGGCAGGAGGAGGGAGCTGGAACCCTGCGGGTAACTGCAGAGAACAGGATCGATAAGGAAATGGGAGGATTGGAACACCAGGGTCCCCAGTTGGTTGGGGACTGGGGACGGGACCAGCCCTTCACACTGTCATACCCAGGCCTGAGGCTGCAGGCTGCCTGTGTTCTTCTATCAAGACCCCTGGAGAGCCTGAAATCAAATATTCCTCCTCCCAGGCTCAGACAGCCTTATTGCCATTGACAGCAAATGTATTGCTCTAATCTTTTCTCATTTTGCCAGGATGGGCTCTGTTCTGACCCCTCCCCCCAGTCTTTAAGGCTTCAAGGAGGTGGGAGGGAGGGAGGAGTCTATAGAAGGAAAGGTGGGAGGAACAGGTAGGACTAGGCTGTCAAGGAGTAGCTGCAGTGACCCCAGACTTGTCATGACCCGCTCTCTAGCGTGCTGAAAGCTCCTAGACACGTGGAGGCACCTAGGGAGAGCCAGTCCCTCAACCCAAGGGTATCCCCATGGAAGCAGGGGGGGGGGTAGTGAAGAAACAAGCTGGACGCTGCAGGACAGCAGACCTCTGCAGAGCCCTGTGTGTGTGTGTGTGTCTGTGTCTGTGTCTGTCTGTCTATGTCTATATGTGAGTACGTGTTTAAGGGACAATCTGCCTGCCTGTCTGTCCCACTGTCCTCTAATACCCAGAGAAGCCTGTCCAAATATGTGTGTTGTTGCTCCTTTGTTTCTCCTTCTGGTCTTCTCTGCTGAGGCGTTGTGTAAGGGTAAGGTGTGGAGTGGGGACAAATACACTTGAGAGCAGATAGCCTGGGGAACAGAGATGGTATCTGAAGCCCAGACAAGGGATAGAGAGGGTTAAGAGGGAGCGGGGCTGGGTGTGGTGGCGCACACCTTTAATTATAGCACCTGGGAGGCAGAGACAGGTGGATCTCTTTAAGTTCGAGGCCAGCCTGGTCTACACAGTGAATTCCAGGCCAGTCAGGGCTACACAGAGAAACTCTATCTCAAAGAAAACGAGGCGCATATGTGTATGCATGAAATTGTGGGAAGAAATTTGTAGCTCAGAGGCAGAAGTGGGTACTGGTGATGTATGAGGCAGAAAGAGCAGGTGAGTAGATTTCGTCATAGATGTGGTGTGGTCACAACTCCAGAGCAGAGGGAGGCAAGCCAAGTCAGTCACATGTGCTGGCTGGAGAAGCTGGAGGAGGGTGACTGGAACTGGAGGTCTAGGTTTCTTATTTGTTCTGCTAAAACATGCACATCAGCTCTCCCAGCACAGTGAAGAATCCTGTCCATCTCTTCATGAATCTTTAGGTTGGGCTGAAATGTTTTCTGTGTTCTATTAGTTTACTGGTGGAATGGGGCCTTAAATCTGTAGTGTGGGTGTATAAACACATATGCACACCAAATTCTCTCGTGAAGTGCCCCGGCCCTTCCAGAAGCAATCTTTGATGGAAATGGCTGAGTTGGATCAGAACCTGCATGGTCTGCAGAAGAGGGAGTGTAGTGGAGACCTTCTGGCTCTATGCCTCTGCCTCCTACTGCCAGGCAAGTATGTTGTCCACTTTCAGAAAGGCTTCCCTGTCTTATTACACAGCTTTCTATCCTTCCTTCCTTCTTTTCTCTTCTCTCAACACCCCTGACCCTATGGTTTCTTTATTATGTAGCCCCGCTGTCCTGGAACTCACTCTGTAGACCAGGCTGGTCTCGAACTCACAGAGATCTGCCTGCCTCTGCCTTCTGAGTGCTGGGATTAAAGGCTACCAAGCCATGCTTCTTGTTTTTTTGTTTTTTTGTTTTTTTTGTCTGAGGATGGCTGTGGTAAAATTTGGGAAACTCTACTTCTGGGTTTCTGAAATCTAATTGAAGGAAGACAAGGATAAAAGTAATAAAAACAGCTGGACTGAGACTGTAGTTCATTTGGTAGAATGTTTCTTAGCAAGAGGCCCCTAGGGTCAGTGCCCAGTAAGGCCTAAGATGGGATGTTCAAAATCATTCTTGGCTGCCTGTGAGTTCAAGGCCAACCTGGGCTACATGAAACTGTCAAAAACAACAACAGAAAAAGAAACAAACAAAACCAAATAATATGCTTGGAGCACAGCGTGTGCCTAGCTCTGAGCTGAGTTTTGTAAACAGTTTGATTTAATCCCCCAGACAGCCTTTACCATTTAATACTACCATTACACCCGTTTAGTACTCAGGCAAGTGAAGAAACAGAGCCCCAGAAACTACATCTAGCTAGTTCGAACTGGTATTAAGGTCTCTCACGAGCGGGGCAGTGGTGGCATACACCTTTAATCCCAGCTCTTGGGAGGCAGAGGCAGGCGGATCGATGTGAGTTCAACGCCAGCCTGGTCTGCAAGAGCTAGTTCCAGGACAGGCTCCAAAGCCACAGAGAAACCCTGTCTCAAAAAAACAAAAACAAAAACAAACAAACAAACAAAAAGCCGGGCGGTGGTAGTGCACGCCTTTAATCCCAGCACTCGGGAGGCAGAGGCAGGAGGATCTTTGTGAGTTCGAGACCAGCCTGGTTTACAAGAGCTAGTTCCAGCGCAGGCTCCAAAGCCACAGAGAAACCCTGTCTCGAAAAACAAAAAAACAAACAAACAAACAAAAAAAAGTCTCTCATGTCCTCTGTGAAAATCGTTTACAGTCTTGCCCCCAAACTTCCAGGGGCCTTGCATTCCAGTTACACTGCCTGGATTCTCCATTTTCTTCTACCTGCTTCACATTCCATCCTTTGGGTTGGGTTCTTCTTGTTCTTTGGACTTCACCCACAACGCATTTACCTTCAGCTCACCTGTCCAAAACAGTACCCAGCCTGGTGCTGTCTGAGACCAGGCCTCTGTCCCAGCTGCCTCTATAAGTGCATTGCGTACAGCCTTCTCCAGGCAGTGTGTGTGTGTGTGTGTGTGTGTGTGTGTGAGAGAGAGAGAGAGAGAGAGAGAGAGAGAGAGAGAGAGATCCTTGAATAGATGCTCAATTTACATTTTCACAGAACCAGAGGAGGAGTCTGAAAAGACACCAGGAACAAAGGAAAAGGAACTGAAAGGCACAAGCCGGATTTGGCGGGCGATGTGAAAAGACAAATGCGCACTGACCAGCGACTCTGGTGACAGTACCTCTGTCCCGACCTCGGGCTCCTGGCCTGAAGGGGTTTGGGCCGGGCGGGATGGGGCTGCTGGGCAAAGGCCCTCCAGCTCCAATCAGAAGGACTTGCCCAACGACTGCTCTTTTCTTCACACCGAAGCCCTTTCACAGACTTAACACTCTCCACCCGCATCCCGGCACTCGGAACCACTGTGGTCTCCAAAAACCGGAGACGGAAGAACCATATTAAATGCCCGGGCCTTCAATAAGCGGCAGAGTCAGGATGGAAATCCATAGACCCGGAGTCTCTGCTTTTCCAGGTTCAAGTGCGCCCAGCATGTTCCCTGTGCAGAAAACTAAGTGGGGGTGAAAGGATTTTAACACCCCACCCCACTGCGCCATATCTTCACACACACATACACACACACAAACACACACACACACACACACACACAGAGCATTTTTTTTTCCTCACCAGGCTGGTGCTGCAGACAAAGGGGGTTGAGTAGGATGGTGCTTGCTTTGGGTGAAGGTGACCAGCTCCCCAGGCATCCTTTGGAGCTTGTAGATTGGGTGATGGAGTGGAATACTGCCACCATCTTGGTTGAGCTCAACCGACCTACACATAAATGAATGTTTCTTGAGGCTACCTACCCTGGGAAATGTAGTGGTAAACCAAAGGCATTCTACTGCTGTCCTCCTGGCTGACGGCCCAGCAAGCAAGGCAAGGGGCTCTTACTGAGCACTTACTTTGAACTGGAATACGTGCTAAGCGTTACAAGGACATCTGAGTTATTCCTCTGAATGACCCAATGAGACAGACATTAGTTCTGCTTATAGACGACTGAGGCAAAGCACAGGCAGCGAGCGGCAGGCTGTACAGAAGTAACCGTACACGATGCGGTGACTCATGCGGGCCAGGGCAGAATGCTTAGAATAAAAACATAGATGTCTCTGAAGAAAGCAGTTAAAGTTCAAGTTGTTCAGAGAAGAACTTAGATGAAGGAGAGCGGGGACAGAAAGAGTGTTGAGGCAGATGGGACAGCAAGAGCAAAGCTCGGAATGCTAGGGCTTTACTTCACTAGTTTGCTAGTGCTTGGTGAACTTTGAGACCTGTAAACAGGAGCGAGCTAGGAAGGGCGGCTGGAGAGCATGAAGCCCATGTTAGGCGAGCCCTGTTCAGGACTTTGGTCTTTAATGGGAAAGAGAGGTGAAATAAAGTTTTACACAAGGAAGAGTCGTGGTTAGATCTGTTCTGTTTGTTTTAGGCTGGCCTGGAGCTCACTAAGTAGCCAAGGCTGGCTTTGATTTCTCATTCTCCACCCTTCAAGTGTTGGAATTATGGGTGTGTGTCACCACACCCACGCAGAACTGCCTTTTCTAATATCACCATTGTAAAGAGCTCAAGGAGGAGTAACAGTTTTCTTAGTGGTCAGACTACTGAAGTGGACCTGACTGGTTACAGTAGAGAAATCAGATGTGGCCTGGTCTGGAGCCCAGTATGTAGACCAGGCTGACCTTGAATTTACAGAGCTCCTCCAGCCTCTTTCTCCTGAGTGCTGAGATTAAAGGTGCGCACCATCACAGTACCTGGCTCACTGTTTATAGTATGCTCTCTCTAACCAGTATTTTGTCAGGTTGCTGGTGTTCAGAAGGAACTCCAAGACAGATAAATAACAAAAGAAGAATAGAAAGATTGAGAATACATGAACAGGTTAAGGATGAAGAGTTTGCAGGTACTCGGTTGTAGTGTAAAGTGCCTTTCTGATGTTGGGTTTGTATCTTTGAAAGTTCTAAAGCTTTGTACCAGCATAATGCCAGATTTTAAGTGCCTTTATTAAATGGGATTAGAACACTTCATTTTGTATTTCTGTTTGTTTCTTGGAGCTGTCTCCCTCATTCATGGCTACTGGAAAGCTGAGACTGCATGATCTGTATTTCTCTGATTCCAGCAGAGTGAAGTTGGCATACTTACTGTGCATCAAATAAAAGTCTGAATGAATGCGTGAATGAATGAAGGGATAATTATAGCCCAGAAAATATGGTTAAAAGGATTGCTACTCTGTCTCCTTTTGGAATTCTTCCTATTCTACAGTGAGACCCGAAACTATTCAGTTATTAGTTTCCAAGAGCCCTATTTGCCTGCCCCGGGGAAACAAGGAGGCAAGAATAATATGCAATTAGTCAACAGGTCATTAGAATAATTGCAGGAAAGGGAGCCGGAGTCGGGGGCGGGGAACCTACACGGACCACAAAACACCCTCTACCAGCGCAAAACACCCCACAATGCCCCCACCCGAACCTTGCCCTTAGCCAAAATGGCCCCTTTCGGCGGCTCCCTAACGTAACGCGCATGCTCATCTCCATTTTTTTGCGCCCGCCCCCTAGCCCTGACGCATGCGTTGTCGTGAGGCTGCTGTTCTCTGATTGGCTGGTGCGCGATTTTGAACCGGATCTGGCGGCGCGGTTCCACACTGCCGTTAGTGAGGCGCGCCGCGAGCGGACGGCAGCCCTTCTGGGGCGCGGCGGCCGGAGAGTGAGCGCCTCGGGCCGGTCGGGCTTGCGGGTGCGCGGGACCGGGAGCCTCGGTAAGCCGGTCTGAGGCCACGAGCGGGCGGCCGGGAGGGGGGCTGCTCTGGGCGTTGCGTCTTGGATCAAGTCAGGGGCGTCCTTTTGAGGCGTGGCCGCAGGGGTATGGGTGTGGTTCCCCTGAGGTGGTCTTCGCTTCACGCCTGGCCTGGGAGTGGCTGGGGTGGAGCTCGCTGTTACCCCTTCGGAGGAAAGCACTGGTGTTTGAGGGGCCTAGGCGGCCCAGAGTTGTCTCCCACAAGATTAATTAGAGCACCCCTAGTTGTGAAGAGTTGGAATGTTGCAAATTCGGAACCTTGAGTGCCTCCGGTTATCTTTAGGTCGCCCTTTAATAAGAATTCATTGCCCCGCTCTCACTGACCTACCGTCCTGAAGCACGTTTCTGATGCTGCCGGGTAACAGCTTAGTCACAGCTCCCACCGACAGAAAAGCTAAGGCTGCTATCCGGTAGCATTCCAGGAGTGTATAGGAGGGTTAGTGGAGTCACCATTTATCTTCCAGAGTTCGATCACACCTAAGTTAACTGTACCCTGTGTGAGTATGTGTGACGGTGTCCTATGTAGCCCATGCTGGCCTTTTGTAGCCAAGGATAGCTTTGCACTTCTGATCCTCCTACCTCTGGAGTGCTGGAATAACAGGCATTACAGGATAACTTGGAGGTCTCTAGTGTGGTCCACCATTCCCATTATTTGCTGTGCTGAGGACAGACGCCAGGGGCTCATGCATACTAGGCACGCGTGGTATCAGCTAAAGGCCAGCAGAACTGCACACTTTTTCAAGTTCAAGTAAGATTGTCTTCTACTTAAGTCTTGAACAAAAATGTGTTGATTGATGAAGCTGGTGTGCAAGCTGTGGGTTGCTGTGAAGAAAGGGAATCTGCTGTATTAGATTTCAGTGCTGCTGAGTGATGATTTTAGCTTTTGGGTTGGTGAAAGGTAGTAGACGTTTTTTTCTTCTGTGTAGCCCTGGCTGCCCTGGAACTATCTGTAGGCCAGGCTGGCTTCGAACTCAAGAGATCTGCCTGCCTCTGCTTTCTGAGTGCTGGGGTTAAAGACAATAGGCCACCACCACCCTGTCCAGTTCAAAGGTAGTAGACTTTTCATTCATGCCGAAAGTTCAGCTGATGTCACAAGAAGGTGGCTGGTGAATTAGTGGAGCTAAATGTCACCTGAGATAATTTGGCTCCGGATCTGAGACGGTCTGTGTAATGCTCCACAAATACAGGAGTTCTAGTCAGCCTTATAGAATCCTTAACATTGGCTTTTCTTTCCTTTGGGAAAACATTTTGGCAATATTTATCAAGAGCCATTTAAGACTTTTATACTATGATACATTAATTAAAGGCTGTTGCAAAGACTCTTCTTAAAGACTTGGTCATGAGGAGGTTCACTCATTCAGTGACTGTCAAGTCACCTTCCAAGCATCAGGCTGTGTTCTAGACACCAGTGGCTCTACAGCAAACAGACAGTAAAGTAAGCAAATATAGTAGATGGAGACAAAAGCTTTGGAGCAAAATAGAACTGCCATTTCCAAAAAGTTGCAATTTTAAATAGGGTAGTTAGCAGAGACTTCACTGAGAAGTAAATGCAGATTCCTGGGGGTGTGTGGGGAGGGGAGGGCAGAGGTGGGGGGACAGACAGGACAGTGCCATGCTAGAGACTGCAGGCAGAAGGTAATTGAAAAGCTATTTATAAATATCTAAATCCAAAGGGAATGAAAAAAAGATAGTAGCCCATCAACTCACTTTATTTATTTATTTATTTTTGAGACAGGGTTCCTTGGTATAGACTTGGTTGTTCTGGAACTCACTCTGTGGACCAGGCTGACCTTGAACTCACACAGATCCACCAACCTCTGCCTGCCTCCGAGCGCTGGGATTGTAGGCGTGTGCCACCACCGCCCGGCGCCCATCAACTCTTTAGTGCTTAATTGAAACAAAGTGCTGGTAATCAAAATTGTATGTGCCTTGCAGTGTAGCTCTGATAGTGCATGGTGGACAAAGGGTGTAGATCGATGGCGAGGGTTTTGTTTCACTGTTTAAAAGGTGTCATTCCCCAACGTATATTAGCATTGTGATACTGTTTCTATATCGGTGTCACAGATGACGAAGTTGATTGAGATCATTAGGAAAAGGCTTTGGGGATTAGTGAGACTCTAGGTGTGAAGACCCAGATATAGCAGGACACAGAATGCCCATGTGCTGAACTTAAAACATCACAATTCAGTTTTTCTTTCCCTCAGTTTAGTCTTCACTCATGTGGAGCCCAAGGCATTCTTTTTCTATACTTGATTTACTTATAGGAACAGCTGGTCTCATGGTAGTAGCTCTTCTGCCAGTTGGATGGAGCCTTTGATATGGAGCAGAAGCTGGGCATTTAAGGGAAATGAATTGTTCTCAAGTGCTGTTGAATGAACGCATCCTAGTGTTGAGCTTGTCTTTGGGAGTGCTTTTCTTTGGCAGCAGGAACCCTACATTGTTAATTTCTTGGGAATCTCTAGAACAGCAATGTGTATGTATAATAATGTTTTTGATTAAAACACTTTGTTGAAGCTGGGCGGTGGTGGCGCACGCCTTTAATCTCAGCACTCGGGAGGCAGAGGCAGGTGGATCTCTGTGAGTTCGAGGCCAACCTGGGCTACAAGAGCTAGTTCCAGGACAGGCTCCAAAAGGTACAGAGAAACCCTTTCCCGAAAAACAACAAACAACAACAAAACACTTAGTTGAAAAGAAAAAAAAACTCAAGCAATCTGCCATTGCTTTGTTTTATGCTATATAATACTCTTGATGCATCTAAAACACTTGAATAATGTTTGTAGGATGGGTATACAGATGCTTTTCCCAGGATACCCTGCAGAAAGACCTGTAATGGTTTGTTGTTCTAAAGGACTGTCTGTCTCTTCGCTGGGTGATTGAAATTAAATTGGGGCCTCAAAGCAATAACAGCAAGCTGAGACTCTTTTCTCCTGGTGTTGCCAAATTGCTCCCTTAGGGATATGCACAGATCGGGACTGTAACACAGTGACTCTCCACCTCGGGGCTCCCCATCAATAACAGCTGAGATTCTGGGCACCTTTTTGTTTAAAGCGCTATATAAACTGATTTCCTTGCTCCACACATGGGCTGTTGCCACATTCTCAAAAGGCAGTAGCCTCTGCTATGGAAAGTGACAGCTGCTTTACAGCTGAGAGCCCCTCTCTGCAACACGCCTGTTGTGTCCCTTCACATTAGTGCGTCTCCTAGCCCTGAAGCTAAATAATAAAGGGGAGGACATAAACAGGAGGATGGAAGTGTGGCCCAGCAGGAAAATTAAAACTATTCTCAGTAGACACTGAGAAGGACAAGGAGGCCTTACCTCTCCAAGTTACAGTTGACTGAGGTATTGAGAGCTAGTAGTGATGCAGAGGGATAGTTTCGTCACCTATACATAATTCCTGAGAGTCACTTCTGTAGAATGTTAGAATATAAGGCCCCCAGCATATAAAGAGGAGTATATTTTGCTAGAACCAGATTTTATTTCTCTTAAGCAAACCTGTATTATAGGGGGAAGAGTGAACTTTCTTCAGAACTAAGAGCTTCATTGAGAACAGCTTGTTTGACCCTGTCAGAAGTTTGTCATCTTTTTCAGTCTGGATTCTAGCTGATGTCTGTGTTTGCACACATAGACACATGAGTCTGCTTTGCGTGACTGTCAGGATTCGCAGGTGTCTGAGAAGATCTTTGGCATATATGGTCGATGCTTTTCTGACACTTCAGTGTTAGGGTGGAAAGAAAATAGACTTTGTACTCAACACCTGCTTTTCATTGTGCGCTCAGTATTTAGTCATTTCATGGTTCTGAGTCTAAGTTGTCTATAAAATGGCAGCTTAGTTAATTAGATTCATAGGAAGGAAAAATGTGAAACATCAAGGTTAGTACTCAATTCACAGCAAAGACATATTACATATTTTGTAGCACTATTTTAAAACAGTCTATACTTCTGAATTTTGTGCTGCCTCATGTGGTGGAGACAGTCTAGATGACTTAAGGGGAATCACTCTTTCAGGACCTAATTAACAGCCATCAGACCCCAAACAGAGTGTACTTCGTCTTTCCATAAGCTGTTTGTTTTTTGGAGACAGTGCTGTGTAGCCATGGCTGTCTTGGAACTCATTCTGTAGACCAGGCTGGCCTCGAACTCACAGAGATCTGCCTGCCTCTGCTACCCGAGTGCTAGGATTAAAGGTGTGTCCACCAACACCCGGGATTGCATTAGGATTTTAAATCACTGTCTCCTAGTATACCTTGAGAAGAGCTGAGACTTTGCATGCACACCAGCTACAATGTCTTGTAGAGTCTGGTTTCTGGAATCGGGCTTGTTCTCAGGAGATTGTCTCTTTCTTCAGCTAGGCAGAGTGGCTCATGTCTTATAATATCACCACTTGGGTGGACTGAAGTATGATTGCTGTGGGTTCAAAGCCAGCTTGGGCAGTCTTAAATAGCCCTTCCCTCAAAACAAAACAACCACAAGCACAGCTTCTAACCGTACTCCTTGGAGTACACAGGAACCAGAGTAATTGTGAACTAAAGAAACTTGAGCAGATGTTAGGGTCCTTTTTTTAATCCTGCTGCTGTAACAAAAAAAGTACCTTAAACTGGATTGGGTAATCTATATTTATTTTGTGTGTGTGCACACAGGGACCACATCAACCTTTAGTGATGTTCCTCAGGAGCTGTCCATCTTGGATGTTTTGCTTTGTTTGAGATAGGGTCTTATATGTATCCCAGGCTAGCCTTAACTTGGAGATCTGCCTGGCTCTGCCTCTCCCTCCCTAGTGCTGAGACTAATAGAATGAATGGTATGTGTCATCACGCCTGACCCAGTGTCTTGGTTTTTGGACAGGGTCTCACTGAGATCTGGGGGTGAACTCTGAGGATACTGTTGCTTCCCCAATGCAAAGATTCTAAGTGCACATCACCTGTTCATCTTAGAATTTCTCTTTTTACATCTTGTGTGTGTGTGTGCACATGTGCCACAGCACGTGTGTGTTTAACTTCATCATATTTGTCTGTGGGATTGAACTGGGGTTGTTAAGCTTACACAGCAGGGTCCTTGTCCTCTGAGCCACCTTGGTGGCCTGCACATAGGTTTTTACATGGTGCCAGGGACCAGACTCAGGTCCTCATGTGTGTGTAGCAAGCACTTTATGGATGGAGTTATCTCTTTATGCCTGAATAATCATTTATTTCTCAGGGTTTAGAAAGTCCAAGATGAAAGTGCCGTGGGATTGTTTGCTAAGGATTTCCTTTCTTTCCTTGATAATGCCTTTTTGTGACCTTGTGGCAGAAGAGCAATAGGGTCACCTATTTCCTTCAGGCCCTCCTGCATGAGGACACTAGTGCCTTAACATTCTAGTCCTGCTGCATAGGGAATTCAGTTTCAACATCCATTTTGGAGGGACACAACCATATCATAGAGGGAGTCAGGTCAGGTCAATTTAAGATAACATTTTTGGTGGTTGTGTTTTGAGACAAGGCCTTGCCGTATAGCCCCCTGGCCTGGAACGTGTGGCCATCCTGCCTTTATCTCTAGTGCTGAGCTTGCAACACAAAGCACCACGCCTGCTTAAAATGAAGTTTTTGCCTGGTGTGTGGTGCACACCTTTAATCTCAGAGGCAGATCTCTGGGTTCCAGTCCAGTTCTCAGAAACAAGACTGCCCCCACCCACCATTTTCAATATCATAGTTGCTGCAGAATCTATTCTCCTGAGCCCCTTAGAAATTTTTACATTTTGTGTAGCAGGTTATACTTAAGATGCTGAGATAGAAGAGATCAATATTCAGTATTACAGTTGCTGACTAGTGGCCTCCGTTTTTACTGGGAGCCAGAGATCATCATTTGAATCAATCCGGTATTTTCTTCCCTGCTTCTGTTCTGCAGCACCGTGTGTGGACCTCTCCATGACTTCCACATCCTTCCTGCTGGCCGTAATGCCACTCTTACTTTGTTCTACTCTGGGGGAAGATGTTTATAATAAATCAGTTAGTCTGGTTGCTTAGCAGCATGCCACAGTTAGTTGCTGGGAACCAGATACATTGTTGCCATTTGGAGAGCATGGTTCCAGCCCTATTCAGGTTACACTGCAGACAGAATTGGAACTGATAGAATTCTTTTTAATAGCAGTTGTTTCATGACTACAAATGAGTATTTTTATACTGTTTAATAGAAAATATTTTTATGCTCATTTATTCCTTTTTTGTGAGGTTTTGCTTGTTTGTTCTTTTTTTCTATTTTTTTTTTTACTCTCAAAGCTTGCGGTACAATCTTGCAAATATTTGCAAAATTACTAAAAACTCAAAATAGAGTTCTGAACTTTTTATTTAGATGCATAGAGTAACTACCTGGACAGAGCATCAGGGGTGAGAAAAATGTGAGGATCCTCTGTTGTGTTTCTAAGAATATTTCATTTTCAGGTAAAAGTGACTATTTTCTTCTCTTGATAATTTTTGTCACATTTAGTAAATGGCTTTCCTGATGACTAAAGAAGAACTTATTTTCCTAATCCATTCTTTGTTGAAGTCTATTTGGGGAACAGAGAGCTGCCTAGAAGGCTGGCCTGAGTTTTTAATGCTATATTAGCAGGTCTTTGGGAGGAAACACAAAGCCTGAAATTGTCTATACAGAGCACACTTTGCCCTTGTCCCTGGGAAGGTGCTGCATTGTCTCTCTGGCACAGAGTGGGATAACATAGTCCTTTGCCTGCATTCAGTATAAATTTATTCGACACAATCCCTGCATGCATTCCAGCAGAGAACCCCACACTACAGAAATAATTCTTATGCTGCTGAGCTGGCAGTTAATCACTGTGTGATGTCACCTGTGCCATTGGTGGGAAATGTGCTGACCATGTTCTGCCTTTTTAGAGACAGTTGTGACAGGATATTAGCTAAAGGTGAGGTCAAAATAAACAGTTCAAGTTACATTATAGGTTTTCAAAGTCTGAAAGATTATAAAGTAGCAAAAAAAATGTTAAATTAGATTTAAAGAACCACATTTTGTTTGTGGTATTTATAGTTCACTGACATGCGCCTTCCTACTGAAAACAATTAGCACCGGAATCATTATAAGGAGTGGGGTTGGCATAGAAGTAAACAGAGATGTATGTCGTCAGTGGTCCAATGGTTTTCTAGTTCATAAGTAAGCATTTAACATTGCAGCTTTGGTCTGGCACATGCTTGTAATCCCAGCATTTGGAATGCTGAGACAGGAAGATTCTGAGTTCAAGGCCAGTTTGAGCAACTAACTAGTAAGACCTCATCTCAGAAAATAAACAGCAGCCAGAGAGAGGGAGGGGGAGAGAGAGAGAAGCAAAAAATGAAAACAAAAGCACTAACTTTTTTAGGGTCACAAAATTGTTGGTTTAATATTCTTGAAATGGGAGCTGGGTAGTGGTGGTACACACCTTTAATCCCAGCACTTGGAAGGCAGAGACAGGTGGATCTCTGTGAGTTTGAGGCCAGCCTGGTCTACAGAGTAAGTTCCATGACAGGGCTATTACACGAAAAACCCTATCTTGAAAAACAACAAAACAAATAAACAAAGATTCTTGAAATTGTGGCTGCCAATAGGAGAGTCCAGGTATTAGTAACTGATGGGTTTAGTAGATTGTTACTGAATTTTCTGTAAGGGGGAGAAGGCAGCTTCCTTAATGTATATTTGATTTCTTGGCAGAAGATGGATACTACAATGGTGAATTTGTGGACTCTGTTTGAGCAGCTTGTGCGCCGGCTGGAGATTATCAATGAAGGAAATGAAAGCTGTAAGTCATTCTGAGCTGGTCTCTGGAGGATGGGGAGGGAGGACGGGTGAGATAAGGAAACCCATCAGATTTCAGCATTTGGTTTGTATGATGCTGACTGAAATGGCTGAGATCTGAAAGCTGGTGTTCTTTCAGGTTCTCTAAGAAGACAGTGATGGCTACCACTGGCCAAAGGGTGCTGAGCACTCGTTTCAAAGGACCATTAAAATTTATTCTATGTAACTAATTTTTATTTTTTTAGCTTTTGGAGACAGGGTTTCTCTGTGTAACAGTCCTGACTGTCCTGGAACTAGCTCTTGTAGACTAGGCTGACCTCAAACTCACTGAGATCCACCTGCCTCTGCCTTCTAAGTCCTAGGGTTAAAGGTGTGCACCACCACCACCCAGCTATATTATTCTTAAAAAAAAAAAAACAAACCTTGCCAGGCGGTGGTGGTGCACGCCTTTAATCCCAGCTCTCAGGAGGCAGAGGCAGGCGGATCTCTGTGAGTTCGAGATGAGCCTGGTCTACAAGAGCTAGTTCCAGGACAGGCTCCAAAGCTACAGAGAAACCCTGTCTCGAAAAACAAAAAAAACAAAACAAAACAAAACAAAAAAAAATTCTGTGTATGTGGGTACCCATAGATGCCAGAAGAGGGCACAGGAACTTCTGGAACTGCAGTTCTGGTGGCTGAGAGCTGTCTGACGTGGTGCTGGAAACGAGCGCAGGCCTTTACCACTGAGCCATCCATCGTGGTTTTTAAGTGAACTTTACCCAACTAGCTAGTTTGCTTGCTTTCTTGCTTACCAAGGGTCTCTTTCCATAGAATAATTGGTATTAATTACCAATTTTTTTTATTGATTCCATGAATTGGGAAAAATCTGGATTTCTGAGCATGTTGGGTTTTTTGTTTTCCCTTTTTAAGAGGGTAGGTCTCATACTGTAGTCCAGACAATTGAAGTCGCAGCAATCCTCTTACCTCAGAATCCTGACTACAAGCACAAAGCTACCTCATGCAGATCTGCTCTTCATGCTTCCAGACAAGCTGGCCTCCAGTTCACTAGCCCAGACTTGCCTAAAGTTCTGTTCTTCCTGCTTCAGCCTCCCAAGTTCTGCTGGTCTTGGAACTTACTATGTAGACCAGGCTGGCCTTGAACTTACAGAGATCTGCCTGACTCTGCCTCCCGTTCTGGGATTAAAGGTGTGCACCACCAATGCCCAGCTCTAAGATAACTTTTCATACTGCCCTATTTTCTAAAATTGGTCTGCTACTAACATAAGTTCCCTTATGACTCAATTTCTTTCTTTCCCCTCACCTCCCAGACAGGGTTTCTGTGTGTAGCCCTGACTGTCCTGGAACTCACTTTGTAGACCAGGCTGGTCTTGAACTCGGAGATTCACTGGCCCCTGGCTTCCAAGTGCTGACTGGGTTCTTTTGAATGAGTTGGTATACCAAGTTGGAAGTTTAGTCAGATTAAAATTGCTTGTATGTTGTACATTTCTATACATGGTTTAAATTTGTATAGGAAAAAAATGCCCTCTCTACCTAAAAATCTGCTGACTTTATGTGAATGTGGCTTAGTTTTATCTGTAAACAGGGTTTGACCAGCAGTAGCTATAGCTTGGAATCTTCCAGTATGTTGCTGGTAGAGAGTGATGCTTGTATATAGGTCGAAGTTAGCTCGGGAATTGAAGGCACTTGTGCGTGTGTAGAGCGGTCTTCATCAGCAGCAGGGGATAAAAATGAATGCTGCTGTGTGTCTTGCTTCATGCTGCTTGGGAGTGATTCTGTCATTGCAGATGTTTGAACAGAGTCCCCATTCTGCTTCCAGTGACTTTCCAAGAACTTGTGTGACCATTTCTGCTTTTACACTAAAGTATTTACTTCCCCTCAAGGCATTGTTAAACAGCAAAAGCAATTGGCTCTTTACTTTCTGATCAATATTTGTATAATTATTACTGAATGGAATTACAGGCCTTAGATATCTGTAATATGAATCTACTAGAGCGTATTGTAGCAGTTGTACTTGAATTTGCTGTGTAACTCTGGTTCAGCAATGTGTGACTGTAAAGGAGGCTGTTTTTTGTTTTATGTGACTGTCCTGGTGTGTGATGGCTGCCCCAAAGGTATTCCTCTTTGATTGCCTTCTGTTCAGGAGCTTTCAGCGTTTGTGACATCTGGAGCCAGGTGACTAATGAGTTATACTCCATAGCAGATGCACTGGTTAAGCCAAAACTGTGTAGCCTATTGAATCAGGAATTGCTTCCCACTAAGTTCTTGTCCAAAGTGACAAAACAGGTTTGTTCCTGGTCATGTTCAGATATGTTTGACTATAGCCTAGCAAGACTTTATATTTGGGATGAAGCTAACTATAGGCCTGTTTATTTGAGCAGTTGTAGTTTTGCTGCTTAGATTATTGAAGTTTTTACCTGTCCTCAGTTGAATTCATCCAGGTTGTGAAGGACTTCGAAGATTTTCGGAAGAAATGTCAAAGAACCAACCAGGAGCTGGAGAAATTCAAAGATCTGTTATTGAAAGCAGAGACTGGGCGGAGTGCTCTGGACGTTAAGCTGAAGCATGCGCGTAATCAAGTAGATGTAGAGATCAAACGGAGACAGCGGGCTGAGGCTGAGTGTGCAAAGCTGGTGTGTACGCCTTGAGTGTTAGACTGGTGATGGGCTTGGGAGACATCATTTGATAATGTTTCTCTTTATCAAATATACCCAGTTCCCCTCCACATAAACAACTGAAAATTGTTTGACATATTGCCTGTGATTGGAGATGAAACTACAGCCTATGACCTCTGTTTTTTCAGCCTGAAATTAATATTTATTTTCTCCTTTAGATTTGAAACTGTTTTTCGCTAGACATATTTCATATGAGAGGTATTAACAAAACGGCCAAGAATGTAGTACAGTTGGTAAAATGCTTGCCTGACATGCACAAGGTCCTGGGCTCCAGCACTCCAAATTTTTTTTTTTTTTTTAAGAATTAAAACGAGGGAGAATGATAATGAAATTCTAGAATCCTTATCAATCACAATTTATTTGCTATTCTGAAGGGGGGGTGGGCATCTTTTTGAGACAGGGTTCTACTGTACAATTCCTGATGGGCTGAAACTCAAGGATGATCTTCCTCCCTCTGCTCTCTGAATACTGGGTTTAGAGATATATGCCACCATGCCCATCCTATATTGTTTATTATAAATGCCTAAAATATTGTTCTCATTTTATGAATTGGTGGCACTGGCCTGCTGTCATCAATACAGACAAGGCAACTCTAATGCTTTATCACTGCTCTCTAACTCAGGATAAAGGGCTAGACATAGTGAGTTGAACAATGTGACTGGCATATGACATTCTTTTGATGTGGCAGGATGGGTCTGGTGCAAAAGAGAGCTTTATTTGAGGGGACTAGTCCATCTTAACTCAGTGTTAGATGCCTCAGTAACCCTAAATTGTCTGCATTACAGTTTTGTATCCATTTTAATATGTTTAGTTCCATTATTTAGAAAAACATGTGACTGCTTTGATCTATAAAAGAGGCCAATAATTGTACTGATAAAAACAATACTTGAAGTACTTTTGCTATGTGAAATCTATTTTGGAACTCTTATTCTATATCACTAACCTTTGGATTAGCAGTTTGATCTAAAAATCTCATAGCAGAGACCCCCTATTCTATATGGAGCTGATTTTACTCATCAGAAACCAACCACAGCCTGGGCTTGATGTGAATTAATATTCTATTGTTGTCATGCTTTCCTGAAGGCCCATTTGCATAATGTTGTATTTTAATGTCGTCTGTCTGTCCCATAAATTTAAGGTGAAGCTTTCTTCCCTGGCTAGTTATGTTTTACTCTGCTTTGGTCTGTAGGAACAACAGATTCAGCTGATTCGAGATATACTCATGTGTGACACATCTGGCAGCATTCAGCTAAGTGAGGAACAAAAATCAGCTCTAGCTTTTCTCAACCGAGGCCAAGCATCCAGTGGCAACCCTGGGAACAATAGGTGGGGAGCTGCATCTGTTGTCATCTGATCACAAGCAGCACAGCTGTCAGAAGTCCTGCATCTGACCCTTAAATGTACTGCTTCTGGGGTGTGTGCTGAACAAAGCCTAAGAGCCTTAGGAGTAGGGGGGGGCACAGAGCCTGCCCCCATTTGCTTTCATTATTTTTTTAAACTTTCCGTAGGATGTTGTTTCACCAAGGGTGCAATTTTGATGTTGGTGTGTTAAATTGCACATCAATAACTAATCCTGTACCTTGTGGAGAAAGCCGAGGTGAAAGTAGGAGTTCAGCAGTCCTCACAGTGTTTATTCTCCAGAGAGCTCCGCGACTGCTGGGAGCCATAGTGTCGCTGAAGTAGTTTCAGCCGGGCTTTGAATGTAATACTCCCAGTACAATAAGTAAGAAAAGACTTATACTCTCAGGGTTATTTGTTTTGTTGCTGTTTGGTCCATGAGGAATCTTGTTTGGTAAGATAGGGTCTTAGGATATAGATATAGCCCTGGCTAGCCTTCATTTATTGTTTATACTGAGCTGCCCTTGAATTCATAGAGACCTACCTTTGTCTTCCTCCTGAATGCTGGGTTAAAGCTGTGTTGCTACTATGTCCAGCTCACATGGAATCTTTATAATTAAGAAGATATGGGAACTTTATTTATAATTTTTTTTAAGTTTAAAAGAATTATGCTTGAGTGTGAGGTAAGCCATGTGTGCAGAGTGCACATGAAAACCAGAAGAGAATAGTTATAAGTTGGTCCCCCGGAATGAGAGCTGTAAAAGACTGTAAGCCGCCTGATGTTTGTAGTGTGAGGTCTTAATTGCTGAGCCATCTCTCGCCCCCGGCCCCTGTTTTTTGAGGCAGGGTCTTACACATCCCAGGCTGGCCTTGAATTCTTTAGCTTGTGCCCCTCAATTACTACAATAATTTCATGGACCACTGTATTCAGCTTAGACTTAGTGTCTTAAAAAGTCAGTGTTGGGGGCTGGGGATATAGCTCAGATAGTAGAGTATTTGCCTAGGATGGTTCAGTTCCCAGTGCTTTGTAAACTGGACATGGATGTGCACATCTGTAATCCCAGTGTTAGGGAAGTAGGGGCAGGAGAGTCAGGTGTTCAAGGTCATCTCCAATTATGGGAAGTTCATGGGCAGGCTGGGCTAGAAGCCTTGTCGCAGACAAAAATATCAAACCAAAAGCCCAGTACTGGGTAATATTCACTTGTAGGAAATCTCAGACTCAATTGGAATCAAAGTGAACCCCAGTCTGCTTCCTTGTAGTACACACTCATCAAGAAAAACCCCATAGCCCTGGCTATGACACTCGCTGCTGCAGCCACTGTGCTGTTCTGCACTCGCAGTGCTCCATGGAAATCATGGAGAGCAGCTCACTGCAGCTATGGCTTCAGCTTGTGCTTGTCTGTAAGCTCGCTCATGTTACCTGACCAGTGGGACTTTTCAGGGTACTGGTGGCTTTTATGTTTTATGGTGTCTCTAACACTGTGTTATTGTTTTTAATCCAGACTATCAACCATTGATGAATCTGGTTCCATTTTATCAGATATCAGCTTTGACAAGACTGATGAATCACTGGTAATAAACATTTGATCTCTAGAGTTATCTGCTTTTGTTAACCTGCCCTGTAGGATCATCCCTGCTCCTATCCTTGGCCGTCCTTTATGATTCTTCATTGATGATTTGTTACAGATTCTGAACTGGCAATTTAAATTATAAACTTAACACAAGCTATAAGACACTGGCTTAAATATTCATTTTCTGGAAGTAAGAATATGAAATTGGATTTGCTGTGAAGTTGAATTTATGTGAAGGGTCTCTGGGAGGCACTTGTAGTAATTGATGGTGTCTTAACTTGTTAAAGCCCTAGCTAGAGGTAAAAGTTAGCAAGATTGACCAGACAAGTTGTTTTAATTTTTGAGATTGGATCTCACTATGTAGTTGTAGCTGTCCTGG
The DNA here is from genome assembly GCA_028555095.1 of Dicrostonyx torquatus. Taxonomy (NCBI): domain Eukaryota; kingdom Metazoa; phylum Chordata; class Mammalia; order Rodentia; family Cricetidae; genus Dicrostonyx; species Dicrostonyx torquatus. Next base: position 144,094 of record JAQHUG010000417.1, read on the forward strand.
AGCTTGCTATGTAGACACAGGTAAGGTCTATTTGCTGCTCCTGAAGTGAATGGATTTGTACTTTATTACCAGCATAGTTTGTTTTTTGAGGGAAACTTAGCCATCCTTCATCTATTAGAAGGAAACTAAAGTCTTTGGGCTCGAGCCAGAAGGATAGAATTTAAATTTCTTGGCATCATATTATCTTTGATTAAGCAATGGTTGCTATGTCTAAACTTGTTTGCTTTTTGACAGTAGCAGAACTGGTGAAATTTCTGAATAAATGGTAATGTTTCAGAAACCTACTGACATTTTAGTCTTTAATGTTCAGGAGACTGGTAGTCCAGTGGCAGTTTATCATTTGTGTGGGAGGCTGAAACCTAGGAAACAAACCAAAGCATAGGAAGTTGCTAGTGTTTTGTTTTTGATGGCTAAGCAAGTAGCAAGTACTTACTACGTTCCTGGGAGTGTAAAACTCATAGTCAGTATTTAACCAGAGAAGCAAATGTCCATTTTAAGGATATAAATATTGGGAAGCCACCTTTTGAAATAAAGAATTATATAGAGTAGGTCTGGGTATATAATCAAGCATACTAGGTGAGTTTCGAGGAAAACCTTTACGGTGATAGCTGTTATAATTGGAACTGATCAACCAGTAGCTAAATTATTTGATCATAATTGGGGAAATTCAATTCATGTTTTGCTACTGTTCATTGTATGTGCTGTTTCCAGATACTGTGTTTCTAAGGGTAACCAGGAGTAAGGGAAGTACAGGTAGATACTAAAATGAATGCCGTGGTTACAGCAATGGAAGTGAAACTTGTCTGTAGTAAAAATATCCTTCAAAGGTAAACCGTATTTAGGATCAAGAAAGTGACATTGAGGGTTAAAAAACATAAACTAGGGGCCTGTTGGATAGACTATCCAGTTAGACAGTAGCAATCACTTAGGGCAAGAGTCATATCTAACATGGTCAGTACAGTGTCTTGTATTCTCTAAGTTCTAAAACTAATTAGAAGAATAATTGAGGATAAAGGACCAGGTGCCTGAAATATCACGACAGGAGTTGGTTCTCTGACCTTTTCCTGTCTCTGTGGCATTGGTTCCTGATTCTCTTACTGTGGCTTCAATATTTGAAGGAAGCCTGCTAACCGGAGCTTTGGAGCAAACTTCAAAGACCGTCCAAATTTCCCTCTTCTGGGGGTTTTAAGTTAGGTAGTCTGACTTATTTGATGTCAATTTATTTGTGCGGGATTTATGAGCGATCTAAGCAAAGAAAGACGTTAACATGGTCTAATTGCCAACAGGACTGGGATTCTTCTTTGGTGAAGAATTTCAAAATGAAGAGACGAGAAAAGAGGGTATGTCTGTGTTTTCCTTGCCTTCCTGGGTGGGACTTGAACCCACGCTCCCATGCACACTAGGCAAGTGCTCTCTCAGTAGTCACTTGTCACTCTTGTAACACATTCACTAAGTTCTCAGGATGTCCTTGATTTATTGTGTAGTAAAGCCTTAAATTTGTGATACTCCTGCCTCTGCCTTCTAAGTGGTTGTTGGGATTATAAATTTATGCCATTAGGCTCTGATGTTTTACAGTTTATAAAATAGTTTTTGCCAGGTGTGGTAGTGCATGTATTTAATTCCAGCACTTGGGAGGCAGAGGCAAGATCTCTGAGTCTACAGAGTGAGTTCTAGGACAGCCAGGGTTACACAGAGAAACACCGTCTTCAAAAACAAAAGTTTTCCCCCCTGGCATTATGTCCCACAGTTGTGATAATAACACTAAGCAGATTGAGTCGGGAAGGTCATGAAGGGAAGGTCATGAATTTGAGGCCAGTCTGGGCTATTTATCAAGTTTGAGACCAGGTTAAACTACACTATGATATTCTATTTAAAATAAACAAAACAAAAGCAGGGCTGAAGAGATGACTTGCAGTTAAGAGCACTTGGCTGCTTTTGTAGAGGATCTGGATGGTGTTCCCGGGTGGTGAGTCCCAAATGTGTGTCACTCCAGTTTTAGGGGATCCAGTGCCTTCTTATAGCCTCCTTGGGCATCAGTCTTACATGTAGTGTTCACATATATGTGTAGGCTACTCATAATATAAAAATATTAAAAGAAAACCAACCAAACAAAAAACCTATTAGTAATAGTTTTTCTTTTTGGGAAATTTGGATACAAAACTATATTTCTGGCACATCTTTAGACATTGTTAAACAAAAAGTACAAAATGTAGGTCAGCTGTGGTGGGGCATGCTTTTAATCCCAGCACTTGGGAGGTAGGGGCAGGTGGATCTCTGAATTAGAGTCCAGCTCGGTCTACAGATTTTCAGGACAGCTAGGGTTACATAGAGAAACCCTGTTTCAAAACAAACAATCACAAAACACAAATGGATTAATGCTACTGGGGCAATAATTCTTTAATTTTTTAAATTTTTTTTAAAAATTTTATGTGCATTGATGTCTTGCCTGCGTGTATGTCTGTATGAAGGTGTTGGGTCCCCTGGGACTGGAGTTACAGACAGTTGTAAGCTGCCATGTGGGTGCTGGGAATTGAACTTGGTCCTCTGGAAGAACAGTCAGTGCTCTTAACCACTGAGCCATCTCTCCAATCCCTAATTTAAAATTTTTATTTATTGCTATTATTGTGTGTGTGGGAGAGAGAGAGAAAGGGAGAGAAAGTACAGGCACGTGCATATTTCAGTGTATATGTATTGGTTCTTTCCAAGCCACTATAAGTTCTGGGAATTGAACTGAGATCATCAGGCTTGCACCGTAAGCAACTTTACCCACTGAGCCATCTCATCAGTCCTGCAGGGGCCATAGTGATATTGCTTAAAGTAGTGACACAGGGCAAGAGTCTACTTTATTTCACGAGTATGGGCTACATCTCCATATAGTAGAAGAGAATATGTTCGGATTATTTTTGAGATGTCATGTGAATTTTTATGCAGGACTTTTATGCTCTAATATAAGCTTCAGATGCAATGTGTATATAATGGGATATGGAAATCTATCTGGGCTGACATGCTTAGGGTATTTGATGTGTTTCCAAAGATTTCTTGTCCTTAGATAGGATTATAGTTCTTCTCTTTCTGATGTATTCTCCAAAGCTTGTCTCTTTTCTATAGCACTGAGAGCATTTTTGTGTTTGTTTAACAAACAGGCATGAAAATGAGCATTGCTATTTGTTGTAGCCCTGGTTCTTAGGACTTGCATATAGTTGCTGAGGGGACTGTTGTGTTTTCTGGGCTCAGTTCTACTTGAAACTGAAGTTTTGGTCTTTACTCCCTCTCTAGCGCTCCAACAGCCGGCAATTCATTGATGGCCCTCCTGGGCCTGTAAAGAAAACCTGTTCCATTGGCTCTACAGTAGACCAGGTAAGAGGAGTCAGAGCCAGAGAACTGTGGTCCTAAATACACCAGGGATTAGTGGCTTTGCAAGGTAAAATGACAGTCAGTATTAATACAATGTTATTTTGAGAGAAGTTTGAGTATTTTTCTATGTAGTAAGATCCTCTATTGTCCATGTGAATGGGCTTTGATTAAGAGCTATCAGTGTCAGCCAGGTGGTGGTGGCGCACACCTTTAATCCCAGCACTTGGGAGGCAGAGGCAGGTGGAGCTCTGTGAGTTCGAGGCCAGCCTGGTCTACAGAGTGAGTTCCAGGCCTTTAATCTTAGCACTCTGGAGGCAGAGACAGCCAGGACTACATAGAGAGTTCCTGTCTTAAAACAAACAAGAAAAAGATGAGAACTTTCAGCTATAGGTTTGATTGTATTTTGCTGTATATGTCCCCCTGCAGTGTTTAAGATTTTGACTTAAGGGCTTAGGATTGGAATATAAGTCCTAACTCGGGATTTGGGGATCTTTAGCTACTGGAAAATACCTATATAGAAACAAAGTTAGTTTATCTTTCTTTCACTATGGCTTCTGTTTCAGGCAAATGAATCAATAGTTGCAAAAACTACAGTGACTGTTCCAAGTGATGGTGGACCCATTGAAGCTGTGTCTACGATTGAGACATTGCCATCTTGGACCAGGAGTCGGGGGAAATCAGGTCTGATGGATTTATGACTAAATTTCATCACTGTCTCTACAGTGCTGGCTGTGGAGCACGCAGCTATAATCTGTCTAATCACTTGGAAGCAGAGATAGGTAGATTGGAATTGGGGGGCAGCCTAGGCTTCATAGTGAGTTCAGTTTGTGGATATATGGTGAGACCGAAAAACAGAAAACAGGGCTGGTGAGATGACTTAGCACTAAAGGATGCTAGCACCCAAATAGTGGCTTATAACCATCTAACTCCAGACCTAGGGAATCTGACATCCCTTTCTGGCCTCCTTGGTCACTACACACATATGCACAGATCAATTGAGGCAAGCACTCATACACATAATTAATAAAATCTCAAAGTTATAAAGAAGGAAAGGGAGGAAGAAAAGCCAGGTGTGTCTCATGTCTAAAAGTGAACCATGGGGGCTGGAGAGATGGCTCAGAGGTTAAGAGCACTGACTGCTCTTCCAAAGGTCCTGAGTTCAATTCCCAGCAACCACATGGTGGCTCACTACCATCTGGAAGGAGATCTGGTGCCCTCTTTTGGCATGCAAGCATACATGGAAGGAATGTTGTATACATAACAAATAAATCTTTAAAAAAAAAAAAAGTGAACCATGAAGTTCTGAGGTAGGAAGATCAAGCATAAGTTTGAGGCCAGCCTTGGCTACCAAAACCAAATGTAAATAAATAAATATACTGGTTGAAATTGAGAGTGGGTTCTTAAAAGCCTCTTGAGACAAGGCTGCCTGCTCGCTGTTGCCCTGGTGTGTGTGCTGTCCTTTACTTCTGGCTAGTCAGTCTGGGTGTACCACTAGTAGAAAATTGGACCTTTTCTGGAGACTGTCTATTCACTACTTACTACTAGTTATATTAATAGCAAAATTAAAAAGGAAAAATACGAAAATTAAAAGTGGGATTAAAATCCAGGATGAAAAATTTTAGGACAAAAGTTTAAATTTGATTGTTTTCTAGGTCCTTTGCAACCTGTGAACAGTGACTCCGCTCTGAACAGCAGGCCAGTGGAGCCAAGAACTGAGACAGACAATTCAGGCACACCTCAGAATACTGGAGGCATACGCCTACATGACTTTGTCTCAAAGACGGTAAATCTGGGATGACTTAATTTCCTTTGAGGCATTTAATTTGTTTTTGAAAATGGGCTCATTCTTGTAGCCTAGGTTGGCCTCTAGCTCTGTTGTGCCTCCTGCTTTAACCGCCCAAGTGCTGGGCTTACAGCACCTCACCACCACTCCTATTTATCTTTGTATTTGGAGGGAGCAGAACCATTTTGTATTGAGCTTCTTCGTGTTCAAGACAGGGTTTCTCTGTGTAGCCCTGGCCTTCCTGGAATTAGCTCTAGAGATCAGGCTGGCCTCAAACTCAGAGAGCTGCCCCTGCCTCTGCCGAGAGTACTGGGATTAAAGGCGTGCGCCATCAGCACCTAACTAATGTACAGATTTTTAAGGCTACTTTTCATCGAATTTGCCAAACCCATAGCTCATGTGACTCACATCCTAATCAACACATTACATATTATTTTATGTCCATAAAGTTACTCTTAATGATATTGGTGATGTTAATGTGGGGATCAGCTCATTTGGAGCTGGAATTACAGGTGATTGTGAGCTATCCAGTGTGGGTGCTGAGGATTCAACTGTGTCCTCTACAAGAATGGTGAGTGCTCTTAATCACTGAGTTGTGTCTCCAGCCCCACTGGCAGCTTTCATACTGGAGTTACGGGTGTGAGCCACCATTGCTTGGCTTCATTCATCCATTTAAATCCACTGACATTTAGTATATTCATAGAATTGGGTATCTGTAGCCATTGTCAATTTTAGAACATTTTCACCACCCAAAGATGGAATCTATACCTAATAGAATTTCCCCCACCATTCTGTGCTACATCAGTATCCAGTAGTCAGAGGCTACCATCATCCACAACTTGCCTCTTTTAAGATGTTTCATGTATGTGAGGCCATATGGTCTGTGCACTTTTGGATCTGGCTTCTTTCATTTACTCACCATTGCTGTAGCCTGTGTGTTTCATTTCTTCTTATTTGATGGAATGATGTTCCACCATATGGAAAGTATATGCCACATATTTATCTGTTTATTAGTGGGTAGACATTTAGGGTTTTCCATTTTCAGCTACTAGAAAGAAGGCTGTGTGCACACATTTTATGTAGACCATTTTCATTTTTCTTGCATATGCATACTTAGAAGTGGAATTAGTGGGTCATATGGTAACTATGCTTAATCTTCTGAGGGTCTTCCAGACTTTTCCCTTATGTGTATTTTACATTCCTATCAGTGTTATGTAAGAGTTTCGGTTTATGTTTTGTCAACACTTGCTACTAGCTGCCTTTTAATAGTGTGACATTCTTTATTTGAGAATTTTAGACATGAATACAATGTATCTTGATCATATTCAGCCCCTCTACCACTCCTCTAAACCCTGGACTACCCTCAACAGTCCTGCTCTCAACTTCATGTCCTCTTTTTATTCTACTTTTGAAATAACTTAGTGAGTCTAATTAGTGCTTCCAGTATGTGCATGGGTGTGAGGATTCATACACTGGAGCATGAGCAACTTCCCAGTGGCCACAGCTCCAGAGAAAAGTGACTCTTCCCCTCTCCAGCAGCGTGGATGGAGGAGGGGCTCACAAGGACCCACCCTAACTGAGGAGATAGTGGTAGCCAGTGACTATTGCCTTTTTAAAACTTTGTCTTTGCAATGGTTTCATTTTGTAGCCCTGATTGGCTTTGAACTCATAGAGATCCACCTGCCTTTGTCCCCTAGGTACTGGAATTAAAGGCATGTGTCGCTATGACCAGCAGACAGACCATTGCTATTCTTTTTTTTTTTTTTTTTTTTTTTTAAAGTTTTTATTTGAGGGCTGGAGAGATGGCTCAAAGGTCCTGAGTTCAATTCCCAGCAACCACATGGTGGCTCACAACCATCTGTAATGAGATCTGGTGCCCTCTTCTGGCCTGCAGACATATACACAGATAGACTATTGGTTGTGAGCCTAGCCTTTAACGGCTGAGCCATCTCTCCAGCCCCAGATAGACTATTGTATACATAATAAATAAATATTTTAAAAAAAAGTTTTTATTTGACTTCCTCACGACTGTAGCCATAAGCACCCAGACACCCCCACAGAACTCTACATCATCATCATCATAATATTTTGTTTGTTTGTTTGTTTTTTCTTTATTGATATTTATTGAGCTCTACATTTTTTTCTGCTCTCCTCCCTGCCTGCCCCCCCTTCAACCCTCCCCCAGTGTCCCTATGCTCCCAATTTACTCAGGAGATCTTGTCTTTTTATACTTTCCCATGTATATTAGGTCTATGTAAGTCTCTCTTAGTGTCCTCATTGTTGTCTAAGTTCTCTGTGATTATGG
>JAQHUG010000417.1:152288-226933 GCA_028555095.1 Dicrostonyx torquatus
TTTTGTGCATGGTGATAGATATGGGTCTATTTTTATTTTTCTACATGTTGATATCCAGTTATGCCAGCACCACTTGTTAACTATGCTTTCTTTTTTCCATTTGATATATTTTGCTTCTTTTCCAAATATCAGGTGTTCGAAGATGTGTGGATTGATATCCGGGTCGTCTATTTGGTTCTGTTGGTCCTCCTGTCTGTTCTTATGCCAGTACCAGGCTGTTTTCAGTACTATCCATTGCTATTCTTAAAATGAAGCAAACATGACCTACTTTTGAGAATTTTTGTGGGAATTACATTAAAATATGTAATGGCCTAAAATGTTTTGTACAATCTGTGTATTTAATACCTGTGGTTGACAATAACTTTGTTAATTCATATCATTCTGTTGCGTCTGCCCTGTTTTACATTCAGGTTATTAAGCCCGAATCTTGTGTTCCGTGTGGAAAGAGGATCAAATTTGGCAAGCTGTCTCTGAAGTGTCGAGACTGTCGTTTGGTCTCTCACCCAGAATGTCGGGACCGATGTCCCCTTCCCTGCATTTCTCCCCTGGTGGGAACTCCGGTTAAGATTGGAGAGGTAAGACTCATTAGAGCCAGCTGTCATTTGTTTCTTCTTTAGTTTATCAAAGGCATAGTCAGTTTTTATTTTAAAATTGTTGATATAAAATTTCCCTCCATGAAAAATGAATATAAATAATAAAATATTGACCTGTGGCAGAATCTTGTTTGGGTTTCTTTTGTTTAATAACCTTTCTCCTTCCTCTTCTTTTCTCCTCACTTCTTACTCCTACCACTTAATTCTGTAATTGTGAACTCACAGCCATTCTTATTTCATCAGTTCTCCTATCTCATCCTTAGTTCTTACCAAATATTTTTTATTTTTTTTCTTTCTCTTCTGAGTTTTAAAACAGGGTTTCTCGGGCTGGAGAGATGGCTCAGTGGTTAAGAGCATTGCCTGCTCTTCCAAAGGTCCTGAGTTCAGTTCCTGGCAACCACATGGTGGCTCACAACCATCTATAATGAGGTCTGGTGCCCTCTTCTGGTCTGTGTGACATAAACACAGACAGAATATTGTACGCATAATAAATAAATATTTAATTTAACAAAACAAACAAAACAGGGTTTCTCTGTAACCCTGGATATCTTGGAGCTTCTCTGTAGACCATGTTTGTCTTGAACCTGGAAATCTCTGTCTATGTCTGCCTCCAGAGTGCTGGGATCAAAGGCATGCACCACTATGCCCTGCTTGTTTTATTTTTTTTTTTTTAATATTTTATCAATTTATTTAGGTCCAGTCCATGAACTGAAAGCTTTGTTCTGTGTTAGTTGGCTGACAATGACCATAGTTTTGTCTTATTTATCTTTTTCTATGCATTGGTGTTTTGCCTCCATATATGTCTGTGTGAACGTGTTTGATCCCCTGGAACTGGAGTTACAGACAGTTGCGAGCTGCCATGTGGATGCTGGGAATTGAACCCAGGTCGTCTGGAAGAATAAGCAGTGCTCTTAACCACTGAGCCATCTCCCCAGCCCCTAAACCACAGTTTTGGTGAAAGTGTCTTTGCAGAGTTTTAGCATCAGGACACCTATTGTTAGCATAGGTGATAAGCAGCGCATGTGTGACTTATTTGTTTTTTAAGGTTTACGTATTTATTATGTATACAGTGTTTTGTCTGCATGCATGCTTGCAAGTCAGAAGAGGGCAGCAGATCTCATTACAGGTGGTTGTAAGCCACCATGTGGTTGCTGGGAATTGAACCTGGGTCCTCTGGAAGAACAGTCAGTGCTCTTAACCTCTCAGCCATCTCTCCAGCCCATAAGGCATGTTTTTCTGTTGTTTTTGTTTTTCAAGACAGGGTTTCTCTTTGTAACATCCCTTGCCTTCCTGAAACTCTCTTTGTAGATGAGGCTGACCTTAAACTCACAGAGATCCACCTGCTGCCTCCTGAGTGCTGGGATTAAAGGCATGCACTATCATCACCTGGTTTATATGTTTTAAACTGTAACATTTTAGTATTAAGAACATATACACTGCAAAATTATTTTAAAGATCTATTTTATTATTATGTATATGTGTGTATGTGTCTTCGAGTACTGACTCCAGCTAGAGTTGTAGGCAGTTGTGAGCCATATGACATAGGTGCTGGGACTTCAGACATTTCCAGTCCCACTATGAAATACTGTAGCACTAGAAAGAATATTTGAGACTGGCTGATGTCAAACCCGTTCCTGGTAAGGTACAGTTTGTGTATTGTCCGTGTTAACTCTGGAAGTCTTTGTACTCATTCTAAACACAAACACATCATCTTCTCATCTTTAGAACTTTCCCAGGCTGTGTTTTTCCCTGTGTATAATTCTCATATAGTAGTTTTTGAGACCATAGTCAAATTCCATCATCACATAAAGTAACCACTGATCCTTCTATATCTGGCTTTAGATGTTGATATATAATTGGATGCAATGGGTTTGCATTTCGTTGCGTGCAAAGCTAAAGTAGGCCTAACCAAGATGTGAGTGAGAAAAGACTTGTTACCTGTATGTAGTAGGCAAAGCAAATATTGGGATCAAGTTTTCCCTGAACGAATGTATAAAAAGACAAGATCTCCTGAGTAAATTAGGAGCATAAGGACATTGGGGGAGGGTTGAAGCGGGGAGGTTAAAGGTAGGGAGGGGAGCAGAGAAAAATGTAGAGCTCAATTAAATATCAATAAAGAAAAAAAAGACAAAAGTTTTCCCTGAGCGAAGGAAAATGGTGATTTTATAACATATTTACCTTGGGGTTAGCTCATTCCAAAAAGCACCCTGAGTTAAGGAGTACATTCCTGATTGTGCTCTGTTTAAGAAGAAAAGCTAGAGTACACATTTTTGGGGGTGTGCTTCATTCAAAATCATGATTGCACTTATGTAAAAGATTAAAGTATGGTTAAGAGCATTTGCTGCTCTTGCTGAGGACTTATGTTTGATCCCTACCAATTCATAAACTGGACATGGTGGCTTGTGCCTGTTATCTCAGCACTCTAGAGATAGGAGGACCAGAGTTTCAAGGTCATCCTAAGCTAATAATAAGTTTGAGGCCATCCTCGGCTACAAGAGATCCTGTCTCAAAACAAAATCAAAGAGTCTTGGTCAATTTTTCTTTTTTCTTTTTTTTTTTTTTTATAGAATTATTCTCAGGTCTTTTTCTTAAATATTTATTTATTTAGTATACAATATTCTCCGTGTATGCCTGCAGGCCAGAAGAGGGCACCAGACCCCATTACAGATGGTTGTGAGCCACCATGTGGTTGCTGGGAATTGAACTCAGGACCTTTGGAAGAGCAGGCAATGCTCTTAACCTCTGAGCCACCTCTCCAGCCACCCTTGGTCAATTTTTCTACCTTCATGGTGCTATTGATTTATACAAACCACACTTTTTCATGGGCCACCAACTATAAGTACTTCCTCGTCTTTTACTCAAAGACAAGAGAAAATAAGCACTGAAGCTAGGCATGCACTCTACTAACTGAGCCACACGCAATCCCTATGAGATTATTTTAAATTTTTATTATTATTAAACTGTGTATGAGGTGTGGAGTATGTGCACCTGAGTTCAGGTACCTCTGGAGGCCAGAGATGTCAGATTCTCCTGGAGCTAGAGTTACAGGTGGTTGTGTACCACCTGGTGTAGGGTTACTGGGAAGTAAGCGCAGGTCCTCTTAGCTGCTGAACCATCTCTCAGCCCCTGTGGTGGTTTAAAAGAAAATACCCCCCAAAGGGAGTGACACTTTTAGGAGGTGTGGCCTTGTTGGAGTAGGTGTGGTTTTGTTGGAGGAAGTGTATCACTGGAGGCAGACTTTGAGGTCTCATATATGCTCAAGCCATGCCCAGTGAGACAAATTCCTGTTGCCTGCATATCATAATGTAGCCAGCACCATGTCTGCCTGTACACCGCAATGCTTCCACAATGATAATGGTCTAGACCTCTGAACCTGTAAGATACCACATCAATTAAATGGTTTCCTTTTATAAGAGTTCCTGTGGTTAGCCAGGCAGTGGTGGCACACGCCTTTAATCCCAGCACTTGGGAGGCAGAGGCAGACAGATCTCTGTGAGTTCTAGGCCAGCCTGGTCTACAAGAGCTAGTTCCAGAACAGGCTCCAAAGCTACAGAGAAATCCTGTCTCAAAACATCCCCCCTTCCCCCACAAAAAAGAGTTGCTGTAGTCATGGTGCCTTTTCATTGCAATAGAAATCCTGATTAAGACAGCCCCCAAGACTATTTTAAAGTGTACTTTGAGAATAGAAATTCAAAAACTGATACAGTTTCCTTGTGTTTAATAGCAGCTCTTTGCAGATGGTCTTCCTCTCTTGGTCTCTGTGGTGTAAATAATAAAATCGTTTTTTCCAGGGAATGTTGGCAGATTTTGTGTCCCAGACTTCTCCAATGATCCCTGCGATTATTGTCAGCTGTGTGAATGAGATTGAGCAGCGAGGCCTGACTGAGGTAAGAGTGGACTCCTGACAGGGTAAGCTTGCTACTTGTATTAGTAGTTTGGGAGTTCCTAACTGTTGTCTTTTATAATAGGCAGGCTTATACAGGATCTCAGGTTGTGACCGGACAGTAAAAGAGCTGAAAGAGAAATTCCTCAAAGTGAAAACTGTACCCCTGCTCAGCAAAGTGGATGATATCCATGCCATCTGTAGCCTCCTGAAAGACTTCCTTCGAAACCTAAAAGAACCTCTTCTGACCTCTTGGCTAAGCAGAGCCTTTATGGAGGCAGCAGGTGAGGGCAGGTCTTGATTCCTGAGCTTTGTTCACACGTTTTACGTCTTCCCTGCTGCCCAGTACAGTGCCTGGGATGTAGTAGTTGGTGGGTGAATGACCGTATAAGCCTCTTGTCAAGCCTTTTCCTTCTTTTAGCCAAATAGAAGGGCTAAGAGATGGCTCAGTGTCTAAGCACTGGCTGCTCTTGTAGAGAACCTGGCTTTGATTCTCGGCATCCACGTGATACCACCTGTAACTCCAATCCAGGGTAATCTGACACCCTTTTATGGCCTCTTTGGGTACTACATGCATTGTAGTGCTCAGACTTACATGTTGGCAAAGCACCCATACACATAAAAAATAAGGGGAAGAATTAAACTAAATAGGACTTAATAGGGTTTGTTGTTGCCCCTTGTTTTTCAGTCAAGTTTTAGGTTTTCCTTCTGAGACTAGAACCATCTTTAATTCCTTTCTTTTCCACTACAAATCTTATTGGTAGCCTGTATATACACCTTAAATTTGCTATTTATCACAAGTCATGGGACTTAACTGTCCCTGGATTATGCTAAGAACCTGCTAACAGATTGTCCTGTCACCAGGTAATCTTTATACAGGAGCTGGCGTGGTCCTTTTACACTAAGTTAATTGTTGTCCCTTTCTCATCTATCCATTATTTTCATTTTATTTTATCTTAATACTTTTTTTTGTTTGTTTATTTGCAAAAAATTCTGATTCTAGTAGTGCTTAACTGAACATCTTTTTTTATTATTATTATTATTTGGTTTTTTGAGACAGGATTTCTCTGTGTAGTCCTGGCTATCCTGGAACTCACTTTGTAGATCAGGCTGGCCTCGAACTCAGAACACCTGCCTCTGCCTCCTGAGTGCTGGGATTAAAGGCGTGCATCACCATGCCCAGCTTTCCCATCAGTTTTAGACTGAACTCATCCTTAACATGGTTAAAAGGCCCTCTATGACTTGCCTCCTGGTTATGCCTCCAACATCATTTTCCATTATACTTTCCTTACTCTTTTTGAACCCTGGAGTCTTGGGTTTCTTTTTATTTTAACTTTTATGTATTTAGGTATTTTGCCTGCGTGGATGTCTGTGTACCACATGCACTCAGTGCCTATGGACGCCTGAAGAAGGTGTCAGATCCCCTAGAACTGGAGTTGCAGACAGCTGTGAGCTACCATGTGGGTGCTGGGAAATGAACTCAGGTCCCCCTGCAAGAGGAGCCAGTGCTCATCCCCTTAGCCATCTCTCCAGCCCCAAGTCTTGGATTTCTTAGCATATTCCTACCTTAAGTCCTTCATATTTGTTACAGTTTTAGCCCCAACTGTTTCTCCCTAGATGTCTCTGTAGCTTTAACTCCCCTCTCCTTCCCCCAGTTTCTTTTCATATATTTTGTCCTCAGAAACACCTTTCCTAAGCTAGGTTTGATGACATAGTAATCCCAGCATGTGGGAGGGGGGCAGGATTGTGACCAGCTTTGGCTGCATGGTGAGTTTGAGACTAGACTAGACTGCCTGAGACTCAGTTTCAAAAACTAAACAAACCCCACCTTTCTGACCACCTCCCACTGCCTTCCAGCATCCTGCTTGCCTTCTTTTCTTTTCTTTTTCTTTTTTTAAATTATTTATTTATTTTACATATTAGTGCTCTATCTGCATGTATGCCAGCATGACGGAAGAGGACACCAGATCTCATTATAGATGGTTGTGAGCCCTCATATGGTTGCTGGGAATTGAACTCGGGACCTCCGAAGGAGTAGGCAGTGCTCTTAACCACTGAGCCATCTCTCCAGCCCTTGCCTTCTTTTCTTTATCTCACGTATCACGTACACATGGTCTATGGTTTGTTTCTTTCTTTTTGGACCAACTCTTCCAGTACACTGTTTATTCTATGAAACAAGGCCCTTTTTTGGTTTGCTTTAGCCTCACATTTAAAATAGCACCTGGTAGCCAGGCACTGGTGGCATGCGCTCATTGTGGCACGCCTTTAATCCCAGCACTTGGGAGGCAGAGGCAGGTGGATCTCTGTGAGTTTGAGGCCAGCCTAGTCTACAGAGTGAGTTCTAAGACAGGCTCCATAGCTACAGAGAAGCTCTGTCTTGAAAAACAAAAAATAAAATAAAATAAAATAGCACCTGGTATATAGTAGTTCCTTAAATGTCGAGTGAATGAATTTCTTATTGATGGTTAGCACTGTGGTTGCATGTCTTCCCAGCAAATAGGTTGCCAGCTGTTTTCTCTTACAGCAATGGTATTTTTTTTTTTTAAAGAAGTTCTAGCTTCTCATATTGAACTGTTGGCCAGTGCCCTGCTTGTTAATGAAACCGGAGTCTGATGCTGTCATGAACCTCTCAGAAGTTTCAGAAACTCAGTGTATAGATGAACCTTGGTCGATAACTTGGAAGCTGCTGTCAAGGGGAAGAGTCTGGGCTTCTTAGTGCTTTCTTTTCATTACAGAGATAACAGACGAAGACAACAGCACAGCCGCCATGTACCAGGCTGTCAGTGAGCTGCCCCAGGCCAACAGGGACACATTGGCCTTCCTCATGATCCACCTGCAGAGGTCAGCACAGCAGGAACTTGGGAGTTGGGAGAAGATGATGTGGGCCCTGGGAAGTGTGGACTCACTCATACAAAATTTATATTTTGGTTATATTTAAGGGAATAATATGTTTTTAACTTTTTTTGTTTGTTTTTTTGTTTAGAGTGGCTCAGAGTCCAAATACTAAGATGGATATTGCCAATCTAGCTAAAGTCTTTGGTCCTACAATAGTTGCCCATACTGTGCCTAATCCAGACCCAGTGACAATGTTCCAGGACATCAAGCGTCAGCTCAAGGTAGGGGTGCACATGCATATACATAAGATCCTAGCTTTTGTAATGAGCTAGCATGGCATGATGACAATAAGCCTTGCATGCTGGGCACATGCACTGGCAGGCTGTGCCAGGAGAATTGTCACAAGTTTGAGGCCAGCCTGGTCTACATTTCAAGTTCTAGGTCAGTCTGACCTGCAGAGTGAAGCATACCAAGAAGGAATACATGAAGTAAGCCTTGCCTTTGATGCCCCGTTAGGTGGTGGAGCGCCTGCTGTCTCTGCCCCTGGAGTACTGGAATCAGTTCATGATGGTGGAACAAGAGAACATTGACATCCAGCGTGGCAATGGAAACTCAACACCACGAACACCAGACATTAAAGGTCAGTTCTACACTGTGCTTGCTTTTTCAGGGGCTTGGCAATGTGCACATTTCCCTGAGTTTGCTCCAGCTATTTGGAACATACTGGGCTGGGTGAAGTAATGAGCACCTTCAATCCCAACACTGGGAAAGTAAAGGCAGGAGGATACAAAGTCATTCTCTGCTACATTTTGAGTTCAGGGCCATTCTGGGTTACACGAGACCCATTTCTCAACTCCTCTCCACCACCATTATATTTATCTTGAAAATTCCAACAGTTTTTCATAGCTAAAATCAGTACTGCACCCAGTATCATGAATATACCCTAAGGGTTATTTCCCGTTTTAGGTTTGTTGGAATGTTTTACTGATCAATTTTATTTTTTGAAAATTGTTATTACATTTTATTATTTTATGTTTGTGGGAGCATATGCCTTGGTATGTTTGTGGGGTCAGAGGACAACTTGAGGGAACTGGCTCTCTCTCACCACTTGAGTCCAGGGATCAAGGCCAGGTCATCAGGTTTGGCGCCAAGTGCCTTTGCTCCTGAGCCATCTCACTGACTTCCCATTAGATTCTTATGCCATTTATGCTGCCACGAGCAGTTTTATGTGAGTAGAATCATTTTATTCCTATCACATAGACACATTAAAAGATTCTTTAGAAAAGTGTCTTGTTTCTTCTTATATGTTTAAATTTCAAATGTTCAGATGTTAGATGTATGAAGTTGGTACTTGAGAATGGTCTGAATCAGGAAGTGAATGTCAGCTATTTATTGAGTAGTCTGCATAGTTCAAAAGATTCAGGAATGAGTTACAAAACAAGGGCTAAAAGGGCCTGTGAAACTGCTAGATGTCCAACACCTTCAGAAGGTAGTCAGTGTAAACATCCATCTTGGCAAGTACTTTGTTTTTCCCCATTCTCTTAAAAACATATCTGAATTTTACTTGAAGTGAGCTTACTGGGGCCTGTGACCACTCCTGAATTTCAACTTGTCAAGACTCCTTTATCAAGTTCGCTGTCACAGAGATTGTACAATCTCTCCAAGAGCACTCCCAGGTATGCAGAAGTGTGTGTGTGTGTGTGTGTGTGTGTGTGTGTGTGTGTGTGTACATGTACCCTCATGCATGAACTACGGCAGCATACTCTGTAGGAGTCAGCTCTCTCCTACTGTGTGATTTCTAGGAATTAAATTCAGGGCTTCAGGTTTTGGAGCAGGCAGTCTCAACAACCCTAGCAGTCAGGAGACTGACACAGGAGATTTGCCGTGAGTCCAAGGCCAGCCAGGGCTATATAGTAAGGTCTTATCTAAGATAGATAGATAGATAGATAGATAGATAGATAGATAGATAGATAGATAGATAGATAGATAGATAGATAGATAAAGGCCTTGTCTAAAATAAATAGATACATAGAAAGATAGATAGATAGAGACAGACAGACAGACAGACAAAAAGGATAATTGAACTAAAAGTAACCAGATGTTAAAGGAAACTTCCTGTAGAGGCTGAATGAAGCTCTCCACTGTGATCCATTGTATTGGGTGATCAATAGCACCTTTAAATAGCTCTTAGAAGTTTTCTGTATTTAGTTCTTTATATCAAGTAACATTATAATTGTTTATTCAATATTTTTTATAGAATACTTTTTTAAAAAATGTGTATTTGTGTGTATGATATGTGGGTGGGCATGTGTACCATGGTACCCATGTGGAGGGCAACTCTGTGGAGTTGGATCTTCCCTCTTACCTTTATGTGGGCTCCAGGGATCGAGCTCAAGTCTCCATGTTTATACAGAACATGTCTTTCCTCATGGCACCATCTCACTGGCCCTGTAAAATACTTCTGATTTATTCTCTCTAATTTGTTTTTTTGTTTTGTTTTTAGATTTGGGAACAAAAGCAAGTCTGCCACCAACTTAGGTCAACAAGGCAAATTTTTCCCTGCTCCGTACCTCAAATAAAGCCATTTCTGCCTAGTGTCCCAGCATTTACTGACCACAGGACACACTTGTTTATTCCGCAGCCTCCTTTTAATTAGTATTTTAGCCTTTCTTAGGCTTTAAATAAAGTTTAATGTGTATGAGTTTATTATTATATAGCTCCTGTTGCCTGTGGTGACTCAGCAGCACCTGTACTAGTTGTTGGGAGCTTTCAAATAGATCTTTACCAGGGTGGAAGGGTAATGGGTATTGCTTTTGACTCTGGCGGGGGTGGGGAGTAACCCTTTGGCTTAAAGCCAAAATAATGCTCATAAAATGACTTTCCTTTGGTGTCACTTAGGCAATGACAGAAATCCTATCTTGTGGGTAAAACTGAGTTTTCTCAGGACAAGAAGTTGCAGAACAGGACAAAGAGCTGGACAGAAGCTGCAGGAAGGCTCCCTCTCAGAGCCCAGTCCCTGTGCTCCTTTAGGAACCAAGCAGTGGCATGGAGCCCTCAGTGGGGTTGATAGGCACTGACTGAGTATGCTTCACTTCATTTGGGTGCTTAGGTCTGTGTCATAGACAGTGAGCAGTGTAACCTGCAGTCCTGCACCTCGTAGTCTCTAATCAGCTTCTGCCTGGACTTTTGGAGTTGCTTGGGATCAGAGCCAGATTGATCTAAAGCTAAATTCATTCTGGTGACTGAACCTCTTGTTTTATTTTAAAGGTTGGTGTGTAGTAAGCTAACAGTTCAGAAGATTGCCAACATTTTCATATGACAAAGAAGCTAGTTGCTTCTGTCTTTGCACTTTGGGTGGTGCACTTCTCCCGTGAAGCAGACACATGTATGTGAATGTTGGCTTTTTGATTAGCATTTTTCCAGTGTCTAAATGGCTTCCTTCTCTAGGAGTTTTCTGACTCATACTAACTCTTATCTGTAAGACATATATTTGGAATATGATGTGAAAAAAATAAATAGTTTTGAGAAATGAATGTGATGTTGGTTTTCTTATGCAGGATGGTAAAGTAACCTTCAGCACCTTTCAGAAAATGTCTTCTCTTAAAGTGTTTTGAGTATGTTCGTCTCTACTTCTCATCTGAACCTTATGTCTGCCTGTAGGTCTTTGTTTCTCTCTCTCTTTTTTTTTAATTCTGTTTTTCTAAACTGAAGTCCTAGATTTGTTATCTTCTTGTTTGAAGAAAGCATTTTAGACAAAAATAATAGTAATAATAATAATAATAAACTTTTAAAACTTGTCTTTAGGGATCAGAATGGTGCAGATTTAGAGAAAAAAAATTGCAGCTGGCTGGCTGCCTGGAACCTGCTTCCCTGCTGGAAGTGACTCTGGAGTGAGCTGGGCTGATTAACTGAGGGCACCTGCTCTTAGAACTCTGAAGCTCTGAACAGAATGTATCCAAGATTGAACGCAAACAGTTGCAGGCTTAATATGTAACAGTGGAGAGAGGAGGCAACCTACTGGCTTTTTTCCCAGGAGGGGGCAGCTCTCACAGCAGGGTCCATCTGCCTCAGCAAATTGACAGAAGATGGGTCCCATCTCCCAGACTCCCTCCTCACACATGCCTTCTAGGTTTTATTTTTTTTAACTTTGTCATAGATGGTACCTCTTTTCTTCTTTCTGTCTTTGCAAGCTTCAAATTGGCCTGTAGCATCCCTCCAAGGCACACTTGAAGTCACTAATGTAGAAGAAGTAAATGGATTGTGTAGTGAAGGCAAGACTACCCTATGCAGGAATTGATGGCCCCATTAATGAAAAAGAAAATGGGGGGCTAGAGAGATGGCTCAGCAGTTAAGAGCATTGCCTGCTCTTCTAAAGGTCCTGAGTTCAATTCCCAGCAACCACATGGTGGCTCACAACCATCTGTGATGGGGTCTGGTGCCCTCTTCTGGCCTTCAGGCATACACGGCGACAGAATATTGTATACATAATAAACAAATAAATATTTTAAAAAAAAAGAAAATGGTTTTGTGTGTCAACTGTTGGCAGCCAGTTGCTCAGGTTTTGAGCTAAGCCAAGAGACCTTGGCCATGAAAATAATTTTGATTCTAGCAAAGGGAATGGTACCCACTTTCAGCTTCAGCACTACTTTACGTGTAATAGGTTGATTCAGTGCTTTGAAGTGGCTGTACCCTTATCTTTTGCGTCTAATCCTTTCTCATGCTGCCTCTTCGTCCATTATGTCTCACTGTGGCCCAGGCTGGCCTAGAGTTACTCCAACTGTGTTGCTAAAACTGCGAATTGTTTGTATTTATTTTGGAGGCAGTGTCGTACTATACATCCCTTGGGCTTGCTGTGTAGACCAGGCTGCCCTAGCATTCCTACTTCTCTAACTATAGACATACCACCATACCAAGGCCAACGGGAATCTTTAGATCTTAAATCTCAATTTATCCACAATTCCTGGTTTGACTGACAGCAACAATTTGTATTTATTGCTGGGTGTTTAACCATGTCTTCTTTTTTTTTTTCTTTTTTTGAGACAGGGTTTCTCTGTAGCTTTGGAGCCTGTCCTGGAGCTAGCTAGCTCTTGTAGACCAGGCTGGTCTCGAACTCGCAGAGATCCGCCTGCCTCTGCCTCCCGAGTGCTGGGATTAAAGGCGTGCGCCACCACCGCCCGGCTAACCATGTCTTAAAATGAATTTGTGTCTGGGCTTGGTGGTGGCAGCAGAGGCAGGTAGTTCAAGGCCAACCTGATCTGTAGAGGACTCTCTCAACAAACAAAAAGGCTGAATTTGTGTTGGGTGTGGTGACTTACATCTTTAATTCCGGTAGTCAAGAGGCAGAGGCAGGTAGGTCTCTGATTTCCAGGCCAGCCAGAGTTGCATAGTAAGCCTACCTAAAAAAAGGGAAAGGAAAGGGTGAATTTGCTATCTCTAGGAACAGAAAGCACTGGGTTTTATTACCCTTAGGATGGGCAGCTGATTTGCTGGAGAAGAAAGTCATTTTTGGAAGCAAACTAAAAATGTGCCAATGCAAGGAAGGGGTTCTTCATTTCTTCACGCCAAAATTATTAAGCAGCCCCAAATGACAGGCAGGAGCATAATGACTTTCTCTTTTTCTTTCTCCTCCTCTATCTCCTTTTTTTGGGTCAGGGGATGAGGAGGCAGGGTCTGTCTATGTAGTCCTAGCTGGCTTGGAACTTACAGAGATCTTGCCTCTGGCTCTCAAGTGCTGGCATTATAGACGTGTGCCACATGTCTTGTGCTATTAAAGGAAGCACTTTATGGTTTCTCTTTGTTGTGTTAGAATTGTACTCTTGTGTCTTGAGGTCATTATTCAGTAAAGTAAGAGTTGAACACAAGCACTGTGATATCATGACTGGTCAGTCTCATCATTGAGTGGTTAACAGGCAGATAGTGTATATGATGTGTATAGGTGAACAGAGAGCAATTCATGTTCCAGGGAGGAAGAAGCCATCATGCTTACTCAGAATAGGACACAGCTTAAAACCTGTTTTAAGTTGTTTATTTGTGGCATTTTCCATTTGATATTTTTGGGTCATGGTTGACTAGGGAATTGAAACTGCACAAAGCGAAGCCACAAATGCGAGTAGCTCTTGTACCCATGCATTGTGCATAGCCTCATACATTATTCTACATATACAATGTGCCCAGTGTGGACTGTTGTACCCATGCATATGTGCATAGCCTCATACATTATTCTACATATACAATGTGCCCAGTGTGGGCTCTTGTACCCATGTATATGTGTGTAGCTGCATACATTATTCTATACATACAGTGTCCATTTGGGCTGTACTGTTCTGTTTGGAGAACAGTGGTGTTCTTAATGGTGCATTATTTTTTCTAAGGCTTTCAACATGAATGGGAAAGAGTTATTGTGGAAGTCCAGGTTTGAGAAGTGAATGTGACTACAGTCAGCTCAACTCACACAGTAGGTTCTCAACCAATGTACTTTAATACAGTCTTGGTAATGACTCAGCTTTAGCCATCATTAGGATTCAGAGAAAACTTAAGCCTGTGGAGCTGGGCCTATTAGCATAATGCTTTTAGTGTACACAGAGTTTAGAGAATGCCACTTAACCTAAGAACTTGATAAAGTTTTAAAATATGTTTCCTGTAACTGGTATGTTTTGTAAACAATGGAAGGCGCCAGGCCAGGAGCTCCCTGACTTATGTAATTCATTAGACCTTGATTGTCAGAGCTGTATTTGTTGGTGGTGTCTATTCATGAAGCTGGGTAGAAGACAGCCAACGTCACCAGTGATAACCTTGTAATGTGTAAGAGCTTTGTCCTCTGGTCATGTAGGATGGGAAAGAAGGCCACTTTGGGGACTCATAGTTGGAAATGGGGACTTGTTTGGGTTTTGTTTAATTTTGGTTGTGAGCTAGTATCTCATGTAGCTCATGCTGGTCTCAAAACTTGCACTGTACCTGAGGATGACTTTGAACTTGCAATCATCTTGCCTCCGTGTCCAGAATGCTGGGATTACAGCTGTGTACCACCACACCACTTTATATGGCATTAGGGCTCAAGCCTGGGGTTTCCTGTGTGTACATGCTAGGCAGTCACTCTGTCAACTGAACCAAATCCCTAGCCCTCATTTTGTTTTTATCCTACACTGCTATACCCCACACAATGGCCATCCTGACTCAGACACAAATGATATGCAGGCTTCGGATAAGGCACTTGCCAGTTATTCCTACTCATCACTGAAGTTAAGGACATTCTCCATAAAATCTCTAGGACTTAAAAAGTACTTTCTTTAAGTTTATTTGCATTGTGTTTTGAATGTTGACCTGTATGTATGTATATGCACTAAGTGCATGCAGCTGCCCACTGAGGCCAGGAGAGGACATCAGATCCCCTGCAAATGGGACTGCAGATGATTGTGGGAACTGGGATTGAAACCTTGTCCTCTACAATAGCAGCAAGCACTTTTAACTGCTGAGCCCTCTCTTCAAGACTCTAGGACACTTAATATAGTGATTTACCTATAAATCACACACAAAGTGATTTGTGTCCTGTTACCTGACCTCAGCATGCTGTGTGAGGGCAGAAGGTATGGATGCTGTGTCTCAGTTGGTGAGTTCAGTGAGATCATTTGGCCCAGATGCCTACAAACTATAGTTTACCTGGGATTAGACCCTGGGAATTCCAGCTCTTAGTCTCATGTTAGCATTTGTGGATGCCATTGCAAACTTCTTATTAACAGAGTCCTGCTAATGGTATTTAATACCTGATAGTTTAAGTTGCCTTTACTTAGGCCCAGTATTATTCGTATCCCCAAATGGTCAAATAGTAAATGAGCAAAGTTAGTTGGGCTTGGCATAAGTTTAGGATTCTAGCATTGTAGCAAGGTTTGACTGAGATTGTGAGTTCTGGGTCAGCCCAGGCAACTTAGTGAGACTATGTCTCAAAATTTAAAATTAAGAAACAGGACTGGGGTATATAACCCAGTGGAAGAGTGCTTGACTAGAATGTGTGAGACCTCAGTGGTTCAAACTCAGAACTGCCCAAAACAAACTACAAAAAATCCCAACCAAACAAAACTGTCTGCTCTTCCAGAGGATCCATTCCAAGGATCTACACAATGGCTTAAAACTGTAACTTTAGTTTCTGGGGTCTCCGAGGGCAACAGGGACATGTAGTACACAGACATACTTGCAAATAAAGCACCCATGTATATTAAATAGACAAAAAGCTATAGTAAGAAGTGGGCAGCGATCATTTATATTTCAGAATTTTCTCATCATTGTAAGAACTAGGTCTCACTCCTGAGCCAAATAAATGCTTTCTAAGTTGCACCCAGTCTAGAGTCAAGACACACTGCTAACTATATGTGGATATAGTTCAGCATTCTCAAGAGATGACTCAGAGCAAGGGCAGCTCACACTGTAGGGACAGGATGGGGACACATTTTGTACTGGTTGGGGTATTGCTCGGCAGAGTGGAGGACTTGAACTTGGTAGTCCTGGGCTGTTTTCTGTCTAGGAGAATGAACAGGTATGAGCATGTGAGGTTGGTCCTGGTGCTAGTCTGTTCTCAGGCCACCCGTGCGTGGCCTCTGTGCTATGAAGCTGAAAGCCAAAGCCAGACAAGCCTGAGCCACGCTGTCAGCCAGCGGATTAGCTTTTTGGCATTCCCTCTGAGTGGCATTAGCTCGCACTCCGACTCATGTTTACCATCTGGCTTTGAGTAAGACATCTTGGAGTGCTCTCTCCAGCAGCCTGTGCTGTGCCAGGGTTTTCTGAGGGTTGCTCAGCTTTCCTCTCATCAACCCTGGGGCCTGGTGCTCTCCACAAAGTCTTCAGTCTGTTGTGTCCACATGTGTGAATGCCTGGCATCAGAAGAATTCGTTAGACCTTAGAGATGGGGAAATGAGCTTCAAGCATAAGCAGTCAGTGTGCTTAATGGTCCAAGGTCTTCCTGTTGTCAAAACTAACAAGTGGCTTTGTCCTCAGGTGGGTCGTTCCTACACAGAGGACACACTCTGCCTGTGAGATGATATGCTAGGGAGACACAGAAGGGGCTGGGATTTCTCTCCCCCTTTGGAATGCAAAGCCTGTGGGTGGAGGTGCCTAAAGGGAGCACCTCCTTTCCTCCCAGGGAGCTGGCTGCTCTCCCCTCCTGGGCTAATGTGCACTGACTAGGGCTAAATGCCTGATGCTCCTGGATGGCATCCAGCCCCTCAGCAAAGCAGCCACATTGGAGATACAGCTGCTGGCATTAAAGGGCTAAGTCCTCTCCAGCTGCTCTGCTTTAACGGGAACCTCCTGCGGTCCGGCAGCTTAAGGGAGCTGTCTTAGCTGGGTTAGAGGAAATGACTAATCTCTACATCTTCTCATAATACTGCTTGGAGGCTCTGGGGAAGATAACCTGGTGGGGTGGGAAGTGGCTGGATAATGGTGTCAGAGTGCTTGGCTATTATCGTCTCAAAATCGCAGTCCTGGAAGTGCCAGAGCTGAGCCATGCCATACAGTAGTGAACTGCCTGAGATCCCTGGCCACAGCAGCTGCAGTGCCCTTACCCGCACCACAGCCCAGCTCCCAGAAAACCTAAAGCACTCTGGCACAGGCACAAATGCTCTGTGGAAGGAAAAAGGTAGGAAGCTACAAGACCAAAGGAGGCAGGAGGAGGCCCTGGCACATGCCAAAGAGTGAAAACTGGGGGAGATGAGGGAGGTCACGCAAATGTGTCTAGAACTTGAATGGGACAATTGAGATGGTGGAGCTGGCACAAATCCTGCCAGCTGGACGCTGCCTGCTAGCTTTGGGCAGTGTGTTGGCTACAGAGAACTCCAGTGGGCTCTAGCACTGACTTTATGGAAAGTTGACAGAAGTGTGACACGGGCAGAGTGACTACAGTGAAACCAACATGCTCAAGAGCGTGTCACGTGTGCAAGGCCCAAGCTCCAGCATACATCGAAACCATACGACTGATGTCTGATTTGAACAGGGATGGCAAATTGAGCCTGTTGGCAAGAAGCCAAGCTTGGAAGCATTCACCATCTTCACATTTTAGACAAGGAGCAGCTGTGGTGATGAGAACACACTGGAGGCCTTGAAAAGGGCATCTACAGCTCACCAACTACAGAGCACTGTGTCTCTGGCTGAGGTGCGGAGCACTAGTGGAAAGGACCTGGAGACTGCTCTGCAGTGAGCCCCCCGTGTAAATGGGGGTCAGGGACTGCTTTACCACCTCCCTCAAACCTTGTTCTTCTGTCCTCACCCTCCTCCCCAGACCTAGGGATCAAGATCTCTTTTCCCTCATCCCCAAAGCTACCTAGAGCAAGACAGGAGTAGGAGGGTGGGTGGCTGATGGGCCACCACTGAGCTTGCTTCAACCCAGCCTTGGACAGATCTACAGCTCCACTGCCATGGGCCATCAATTGAATAGAGGACGCGCAGAACATGGATGGAGCTTCCCCGGCTCTCTTGGCTGCTGTTTATCAGCTCGTCTACTGCATGGCTTGGGCTTCTCCATGCAGGGGTGACTCCTCTCTTGCTGTCCTCTGTCTTTCCCCACCCCAGACTTCAGGTCCTGTCTACTGCAGTGGCAATGACGTGGCTGTCTGCTCAGAGTTCACCCCTCCCTATCCTTGACTGTTTACTTGTGTGCTCCCTTTCTCTTTGGGTGTCAGACAATAAAGGGGAAATATTCTGCTATGAAAAAGAATTATGGGTCTGGCTTGCAGTGTTTTGTCTTGCCTCTGTAAAAAGGATTCCAAGGCATGGCCTGGGTAACTTGAAAACTGGCTGTCTTAGTTAGGGTTTCTATTGGTATGACCATGGCAACTCCTATAAAGGAACATATTACAGTTTCATAGGTTCAGCCCATTATCATGGTAGAAATGGTGGCATGCAGGTAGATGTAGTACTGGAGAAATAACAGAGTTCTACATCTTGCAGGCAACAGGAAGTGATCTGTCTCCCTAGGGGTAGCTTGAGCATAGAAGACCTCAAAGCCTAACCCTCTGGACTGTGAACCCACAAATAAAATGTTTTCTTTTATAAGTTGTTGGTGTCCCTTCACAGCAACAGAAGTGTGACTAAGACACACTAAGTTAGTGCGTGCTAAGAGTGGAGACATGGAGATTGAACCTTGGGGTTTAATCCTTAGCATCAACTAACAAGCAAACCCCAGGGCACCCCTCATCTGAGCATAGCTGCTTCAGGGAAAGCAGAGACACTAAGATTCTCCACAAAAAAAGTAGACAGGCAACTGTAACACAGGGTCAAAAGTCTATCCCAGACATTATCCCCAGAGCAAAGACTCAAGTATAGAGAAACACTATTGGACGAAGGTCGGTGATAGAGGTCGGGTACGTTAACAGATTAGTCTGTAGTAGTAAGATGAGCAGGGCATGAGTGTCTCTTAAGATCCTTGTTTAGTTTGCTCACTAAGTCCAGATACCCAAGGAGGGTGTGTCTTCCACCAAGGAGACTGTGATGACTCGATGCCTGTAATGTCATCACTTTGGAGGCTGAGGCAGCCTGTGACAGTTACTCAAATAATCTTGAAGAAAGGTGCCAGGGCATTGGGGTGGAGTGTGTGAGAGTAGAGGAGGAGAGCCGGAAGCTGACAGTCTCTGCAGTCACCTTGGGGAGAAATTGGGAGGCTGTCCCAGTTCCCAACTGGAGAAACATTCAGCCTGTGGCTCTCATTGCCCTGGTCGGAGTTCTGGCCCATCTGCAGGTTGGGGTGGGAGTCAGGGTCCCTGCGTGACTCTGAACTTCTTTCTCCCTAAGAGTCATTGCATCTTCATCTGCCCTAATCAGAGCTCTGAGATCCCTTTGTTCGTCTCTCTCTTTTTTTTTTTTTCTGTCCACTGCAGTCTATTAATTAGTGCCATCAGACTCCTGTAAACCCCTTCACTAACAGTGCCTAGCCTCCTCAGCTTTGCTGAACGTGACTGTGCCTTGTGTGGCTCTCCCTGAGAAGTGATTGCAGATCCTGGCAATGCCGACCCCCTGCCATAGCTGTCCAGAGTGGCCACAGCATGGCTAGATGCTTGCCTTGATTAGCTCTTAACTTCCTCCCTGCCTTTCTCTGACACTGCTGCAGCCCAGCCCAACGCTGTAGGTTAAAAAAAAATTCTTGTCTCCCATCAGGAGTTCAAGGTCACTGCAAGCACATTGGTCAACTTGTAGTCATTTGACCTTCTCATAGATGGCAAGAATATTGTTCCATGCTGTACCTCAAACCTCAGATCTGGAACTGGTGCTCTGTCTGTCTGTCTCTCTGTCTGTGTTTCCTCTCTCATCACTGCTGCTTTATTCATAACTAAAGGTCTGTGCATTTGTTGTATTAAAAATGTTGGAAAAAGCCCAGTGTAAGTGTAATAAAAAGACCAAGAAGAAACATTCACATATTGTGAACAAAGATTGCATTCCTAAACAGAAAACATGCCAGACAGTGCTCTTAAAGTCACCACCAAAAGGAAGTGAAGCAGGGGGCAGTGTCCTAGATGATGAACTACAACTGACCCTTCAGCAGGAAGAGGCTGGGCTTCTTCACACCCAGAAGGCAAAATCCCTTCCTATAAACCCCTGAAAACAGTCAGGTCACACAGCAGGACAATGGATGAATTAGACCTGCTGAGGGTTGCCCATTACTTTGGGTGTATGTGGCTTTTGTTGCTCTCTGTTGGAGACAGAGAGTCTCTGTTGCCCAAGCAGATCTCCAGCTCCAGACTCAACAGATTTTCCTGCCTCAGCCTCTAGAGTGGCTAGGAGTTCCTATGGCTGGTCTTATTCTGTCGTCTATGGGGTGAGACAGTCCTTCCCTGCCACCGTTTGCCAGTGTTGTATCAGCTAGCACAGCTGACTGACCTGAGTTGTTCACTAACACCAACAGCCCTGCCCTCGGCTCCTGGGAGAACATGGACTAGAAATGGCTTTGTGGAAGTGGCTCTATGAATTACTCTTCAGATCTCCAGACTTCCCACCTCACAGCGTTATAAACCCAGGAGACCAAGACTATTTTAAGGAGTGGGAATTAGCTGGGGCAAGGGGCTATCTGTGAAGCAAGAAGCAGTCACATCCAAAAGGGCTGTGTTTAGCTGTCCTGGGGGATGCAGGGCAGAGACCCCTCGAGTTTCTTCTGAGGCCCCAAGCTGACTTTAACTGTAGTTGATGTGGGTCGAGAGGTTGGGTGTATCTGCAGCCAACTGTAGGCTGTCCTGGAAGCTGGCTCAGGCTGCCACAGGCTGTGAGGAACTAGGATTGTAAGCCAGCTCAGGGAAGCCTCTAGGTGCAGAGGCCTAGGCTCTGGAGTCTTTGGTGGGAAATGCTCCTGTGATTTCAGAGTTGTCTCAGAGGCCTCACCTCCCGAGTCTAGATGTCCCACTCTGGAGTCTGTTCTGGGCCTTGCTGGTTCACATGCAAGCCTGGGGTTCCAAAGGGCAGGCATATGTGGGGGATGGGCTGACTAGGCACCCATGGTGTAGCCAGCCTTCACAAGTGAAGCCAGCCCTCCTCTCCGGTGTGCTCAGTGTTTCCCATTTTACCTCCAGTTCCTCCAGGTCACCAAGTCTAGGAGCAATGTGTCCTGCTCTCTTTAGCTAGGACATGGTTAGAATAGCTCTGGCAGGCCTGGAGCTCATGAATATCCTCCTGCCTCAGTCTCTGGAGTATGGGAACTACAGGTATGCACCACCACATTTGACTCCTGTTGTTTGCTGCCGCAGGAAGTTCCAAATCCTCACCTTTTCACTTAACTACAGCCTCACCCAGCATCCTTCAGTCTCAAAGCTCCCCTGAGCCCGCTTTCCAGCTGTGATCACCCCAATGTCCACTTCTCTGTTCTGAGGCCATTATCATTTTATTTCTCTTCCTGTGTATGACTTTTTACCTTTCCTTTGGAGTCCACCTCACTTCCAGAAACACATGCACACACACCCCTCCACGGCTCGGCTAAGCCCAGGGTAGGAAAAGGAGGCAAGGCCTTCTTTAGTCACAGCCCTGGCTTTGCCGGGAACTACACAGGAAGCAGCCTTGTTCACGTGGCTGAAATGGCATCTTACTGTAGATGTGGTGAGACCAGGTCTCAGATAGCCATCCTATGAGGAAATGAGTCCACATGCCAGAGCTTGAGAGCTTACATTCCCTTGGGAGGCTAAGGCAGTGCCTTCGTTTCAAGTTTGAGGTTACTCGGGTTACAGAGTAAGACCCTGCCTCAAACCTGATCCCCACCTCCTGAGTGCTAGGATACAGATATCTGCCACCATGCCACGTTTATGTGGTGCTGGAGGTCAGACCCAGGGCCTTGTGCGTGCTGGGCCAGCATTCGGCCAGCTGAACTACCTTCTAGCCCTGTCTTGTTCTTCAGCCTTGGCACACAAGAATCCCTTAAGCCAAAGTGGCTTTCTTGGAATGCGAGTCTCTGGTTTGGTCCCCATCTTCCCTTAGACCTGGAGACCCCTCCGGGCTTTTCTGGTTGCACAGTGGTATCAGATGGTGGCAAGTTAAAGACCAACAGTTGTGGTGGGGTGGCAGTGGCGGTGGGGGTGGGGGAAGCAGGGGGCTTCCTGCCAGCCAATCGGAAGCAATTGCCTAGGCTCTGGGCTCAGATCATCTGCCCCTGCTAAGACAATCATCAACATAAAAAGCTAATTGTATTAATCACCAAGGCACCCATCCTGAGTCCCCCTCCCCTTGGAGAGAATTATGAATTGCCACTGCAGATGGCTCCCCTGATTGAAAGCAGTACTCAGCGGGAAGAAGGGCCAGATCAGATTACACACCATTAATTAAAAACTTCCCCTGACAAACGAGAGCCAGGGGATGCACACCGAGGGCCTGCCTGGTGGGTCTCTGTCCTCCCCAGACCCCTTGTCCCCAGCCAGCCCCAGGGACTGTGATGGTGATGTCTGCATCTCCAACTGGAACTGCTGAGATCTGGAGTGCCGAAGGCCAACTCTTCCCTGGTCTAAACAGATGGCCTGGTGTCCTAGAAAAGCCTCTAGAGGAAAGTCCAACCTTTGCTTACTTATTCCGTCCGACCTTCGAAGCTCCTCAGCTTTAACCTAATTACTGACTCTTCCTTTCTCGGGAAGGCCATCCGCTCGCTCTAGCCCTCCTCTACAGAAGGGCGGCTGAAGGGTTATCAGTGAAACCGGTTCCCAGCTTCTGGCAGGCCACCCCCTTGCTCTTTTGGGTTCCTAAATTCGGTAATCTCTTCAACCACCATGGCTAGCAGAGGAATGATCTGAAGGAGGCGAGAAGGCAGTTTGGGTAAACAGACAAAGTAGCCAGTGTTGGTTCAAACTTTGGGAGTCTGATTCCAAGAAGTTTATTTTTGGCACAGCACAATTTGGTGAAAATTTTCCTAGTGATAATTAACTCAGTCTTGCATGTACAATGAACCTTAAGAAATTCTTTGTAAAGTACATGTGACATTTTCCATAAAGATGGGTTCTGTAGGTTGACAAATTCACAATAAGGGTCTTGGGAGTAGGGAGCAGATCTGGTGTGGTTTTGCAGGCTACACAGACAGTTCAACAGTCACCAGGTTATTAACCACTTCCACTTTCAGCCTTCTGAGCAGATAACAGGTTACACATCCCTCCCTTTGAAGGAACAAGCCTGTGTGTTTAACACTCATGGTTCCCCTAGTGCATACCTGTGAGCTCAAGGACCTCTGTGCCTCCCATGCCTAAATTCTGGGGTTGCCAGTCCTGCTCCAGAGTGGTAGGTGGAGACACTAACTCTGACTTCCACCTTCTTCCCAGCCCCTGCGTGGAAGCATAGACTTTTCAGCTGCTGTCATTTTGGCCCATTTGGAGCTCCAAGTTCTGAATTTTCCTCTTCTTGATCAATTACTGCCTCCTCTCCCTCCCCAGCTGCCCAGCCTCCGTCATTCATTCATCAAACTTTTATTGAGCACCCAGTGTGTTCTTGGCTCTGGGGCACTGAGATAATTTGTCAAGAGGCTTAAAAGCCTACTGCAGGAGTTCCCTGCCACAACCCTCCCTGAGCCTCTGCCTCTTTCCCTCCAGTGGCTGCAGCTGCTCTGAGACCCCAGAGAGCTCTATTTTAGAAAATTCTAAGATGAGAGCTGGAGAGACCTTAGGGATCTTTGCAATAAAGTCAAGTGACCTTTGGCAAGTCAATCATGTCCTCTGTTCACATGCTTGTACACAGATGAACACACACACACACACACACACACACACACACACACACACACCTGTCCCTGCTTATAAAAGGGCACAAGAAGCCCTGGGGCTTCAAGATTATGACGATGGCTCAGGAGGGCTCAGCTTGGAGAGGTGGATAGTACTCGGTACCAATGCTACTGCAGCATGCAGAGGACCATGGATGCAGGTCCTGGGTCACCAGCCACAGCTGCAGTAGTCCCAGGTCCACCCATTGCCTTGGCCTTGCAATGTTTCGGCAGCCCCTCCCTCCTGCGGCCCAGCGAAGACAAGTGCTTATCAATTATCTCGCCTTCTTTTCTTTTCTTTTTTTTCTTCTTCTTCCTTTTTTTAAAATGGATTTGGCTGCTGCATCTCAGGGTACCATGGTGATGGGTGCCATAGAGATGAGAACTGACTTGAATTGGCTTATCTCTTCATGCCAGGGTCCCTTCCTAGCCCTAGCCCCACCCCCACAAAGCTTCCAGGTCAGAAGACCTCAGAGAGAAGGAGGCAGGGCCTCCTAGGAAGCAACCCAGTGAAGGAGAGCAGAACCTGCTTTCTCTCCCTCCCTCTCCATCATTCCCCCTTCCCTCTTCCTTCCCATTACCAACGGGCAATTGTATTCAAACCCAATAATTACAGTAACTGCAACAATAATCATCATTTATTGGAGTTGTTCTATCAGCATTTAACTCCCCAAAGCATCTTCTAACTCGCTGTTGCCACAGCGCTCTCTGCGGGAGGAGTGTGCCCATTTTACAGTGGATAAGCTGAAATTCAGACAGGATCCCCACCACCACACGACCGAGCTCCTATTAGAGGCAGAGAAGATGCACAGCAGCCTTTAACATCTACCAAAATCAGTTCAACTCCCAGGGTCTTTCAGAGGCGCTAAACCTCTAATCTCGATTTTCTGGGTCATTCTGGGGTCTCATTTAAGAGGACTTATTTAACAACTTCTTTGGGTCCTATGATGCTGAGAACCAGACTGGAGAGGCTTCCGGCCCAGGATGTAGACTTTATTTAGTACAGGAGTAGAGGTTTTCCTGTGTCTACACTGAGGGGCCCCAGGGGAAGACCATATATCTGGTCCAGAGCTCCCTAATGCTGTTCCTTGCTAACCCAGGAGAAGGTTCCTCTGTCTCAGCTGGTCCCACAGTATGGGGTGTGGACCTTCCTGAGCATTTGGGAAGTAGGAATGAAGTTCTTTTAGGAAAGCAATTTCTGTTCTCAGGAAACCCCACGCTGATGGATCCCCAAACCACTCTGAGAGCAAAGAAACCCTATGAGAAGCTCAGGCTTCTCAAAGAGTAGTGTTCCCCTCCTTTCCTCAGTGGAAAAATTTGGGGCTTCCTAAAGCTCCCTCAGAATCCAAGCAGAAAGGCTATCTGGGTCCCAATTCCCCTTTCCCCAAGGTAGGGATCCAGAGGCCCAGGATGCCACGGGATCCTGCTGTCTCCCTTCATGATTGTCCGAACGGAACCAGAACCAGGATCACAGGAGGGAGAAGGCATTACAAGTGTTGGGGGGACTGGGGATTAGGGGGGAAGTGGAGGAGCTAGCGGAAGGAGGGGACCAGCAGGAAGTGTCCAAGAGGCCTGGGTCGGTGGTAGTGGGGGAATCCAGGAAGAGGGTCAACAAAAGCAAAGTATGGATGAAAAGGACACAATGAAACACATTACTTTGTATGTAAAATTTTAAACACCGAAAGAAAGAAAAAGGAAATGCAAGGAAGATCTTGGAGAATTAAATTAACTGGATGGATTTACTTCTAGACTTTTTTCTGTCTATTGATGCAGAAGCAAGTCATGGTGGTGTGCCCAAGTCCCAACTATTTCATAGGCCTAAGGGGAAGACTGAATGAATATAAGGTCAGCCTGGGCTGTGGATCTCAGGGGAGAAAGACAGGCAAGGAAAAGAAGCAACTGTTTTGTCAGGGATAGGATTGGTACCTACTTAGAACAAGTGGCCAAGTCTCCCCCTGAACACCAAGGACACCTAAAGCCAGGTCTTATAAGGCGAGCTGCCCACCTGCATGCCACCCTGGACGCCCGAGGGGCCAGGGGCTGGATAGTGTCACACGCTCACTTCTGTGTCTTCTGAGTTCGTTTGGGATTCTTTCTTCTGGGGCTCTGCATCTACCACTTTCTCCACCTTGGTGGTACCCACGAGGATGGCCAGTCGCTGGGCCACAGTCTTGGTGTCAGGGAACAGGATGAAGTTGTAGATCAGCGAAGCCAGAACAGCCCCTGTGAGGGGTCCCACCCAGAAGATCTGAGGAGACAGAAGTAGGTGTGAGCCATTATCAGCGCAGGGTGATTTTGGAACCCTGCCTGCTGCCCTTAGCACTGACTTGCTCCCAAACCCAGCCCCAGAGACTCTGCCCACAGAGCAGTGACCTGAAAACTATGAGCCCAGGGCTTCCTTCCTTCCCTGGAGGGTGCAGCCAAAGCTAACGCTGGGGCTCCATCCCTCTCTCTCTGCTCCTCTTTCCTCTTACCTCTCCTGTTTTAGCCCTGACTATTGCTGTTTCTATCTCTGTTTCTGTGTGGTCTATTTCTGTTTGTCTTTTTCTTTATTCAAGTTTGAAAATTGGTCCAGCTGGAGAAAGTGAAGAAGGAAGCAGCCAGAACATAAAGCCTGGGCCAAGGCTGCAGCTCCTGCCCTGGCCCACTTCTTGCGAGTCCCTGGATACTGAAGGATATTGGAGCTCAAAGAGCTGAGATGCTCACCTGGGCTTTTTGAATGCAGGGAAATCTGTACTCCTGGATGGTCTAAATGACCTGGTGATGAGAGCTGGCTGATTCTTCTCCGTGTGGGTTTCCTAATGGTAAAACCTACTAGCTCTAGTCCTCGACACCCCAAGCCTAACAGTGGAGGGGCTCACCCAGTGGACCGCAAACTTCCCAACAATGACAGCAGGACCAAAGGAGCGAGCTGGGTTCATGGAACAGCCGGTGAAGTAGATCTAGGGAAGACATTCAGGATCAAAGTACAAGGAAGTGTGAGGCAGTCTAGGGGAGGACATTTCCCTCTGTCCTGGCTCAGCCTCCCCACCCTTGGCTAGCCCTAAATTACAGGGCACTCACTACCTCAGGCCACAAGACATGAGGAGCTCAGGGAAAGACACTTCCTGTAGTTTCTCCAGGGAGGATTCCAGTATGTGCACATGCAGGGTGTCCTTTTTTGTCCCTTACCCCAATGAGGTGGCCCAGGGCCACAGAGATCCCAATCATGGCAGCTGGGGAGCCCAAGGTCTGCCGACTGTCCATGGAAGCGAAGACACAGAGCACCAGCTGCAGCGTCAAGATCAACTCCACGGCCACCGCCTGGCCAGTTGAAGTGTTATTGTGGACCTGGGCAGAGAGGAACGGAGTATGCCAGGGTGGACGTAGGCTCTGCCCGCAGGACAATGAGACTCCCTAGGTCTAGTCTTCTCTCAGCCCCAGGACCTAAGGTCTGAGCAGCCGACTCATGCCTGATGCCCGTGGAAGGCGCCTCTCCCACTCTGCTACTGAGTGAGGCCTGTGGTTCAGGGGTGACACAGAAGTAAGGAACAAGAAAGCTTGAGGACAGAATGGAGGAGGCCTGTGGGTAGCAGTGGAAGCAGGTGGAACAAAGGCGATTAGGGGAGGGAAGCAGGCCCCAGGGACCTGGGAAATGGCAGAGCACTGCGAGTTAAATAGTGTGGGCAGCATCCCCTCTCTCCCTCAGTCCCCACCCCACCCCTGTGCCAGCCTTTAGATGCCTGGTCCTTCTGACTCCCTCTCCTCCCTGTTGCCATTCTCTGCCCTGTGTGTGTATCACACCACATTTCCATTCCTGTCCTGCCTAGATGAATGCCCAAGTCCATTCCTCTAGAACCTAGAGACCTGCTTGGAGCAGCTAAGGCGTGCATGGCTACGTTATCCGACCCCTCCACCCCGCCTTTGCTCCAGTCTGGACTCGCACCCTTAGCACCTGACTGTCACCCGTGCCCTATCACCTGCATCATTCCCAGACCTCTTTGCACCTACCACGTTGACTCCAAGGGTCTCTCGGACACCTCCTGGAGTTACCCCATAAAGAAGAGCGGCTCCAACGGTGGCCCCTGCCAGCTGGGCAGCAATATAGGCCATAGCCCGAGGCAAAGAGATATGAGACCCTACGAGGTAGGCCAGCGTCACAGCAGGGTTGGCATGGGCCCCGCTGGTTTTCCAGGAGATCTGCACAGCTGTGGCTGTGGCCAGGTTGAAGGTGATGGCGATCTGCAGCACAGAGGGAAGGGTCACAGGCCAGGGCAGGACAGAGCCCACACCAAAGAACACATACAGCCCCGTGGCCAGGAACTCAGCAAACAGAGCCTTGCTGATGGCTGTCCAGAGTCTGCCAGCCAGTAAGAAAGCCCTACAACACAGCCTTGGCTCCATGTCTTGTCCCCTTGTGCTTAAGGTCTGCTGCTCCTGCTCTTCCCTGACTCCCCTGTCTCCTCAGGTCTCTTGTCCCCTTGTCTCACTTTCTGTGGTGGCCTGCACACTGCTGTCCTCAAGAGCAAGCTGCTCAGGCTGACAGGGAGCCTGCTGAGGGCATTATGCGTGTCTTGGGGTGGGAGGTACAGAGGGTTGTGCTCACGTGCCTAGCTCCACCTAGGGCTCACCCGACGCGGGAGCAGGCCAGTAAGGGGGTGACACTGGGCACTGAGCTGGAACCTTCCAGGACAGCCAAACACTGGCTGCTAAAAGAAGTCTAGCCTGAGACCTGGAGATTCAGAATGGACGTCAGGTCCCCAGTGTCAGCTCAGAGACAGCAGGATCACTGAGAACCCCAAGTCCAAGGCCTGCTTCAGGGTTTCCCATGTCCAACCATCTAGTCTCTTCCTCTGAAGAGGTGGAGTGTATCCTGTGCCCCATAAACCTAGGTGTGAAATTAAGGTCTTTCCACCATTCCCACCTAAAGCCCCACTACCATGTTGCAGACGCAGAGTCAATTTTACTGAGGATATGTGGTCCTGGATGCGTGGAGGGAGCAATGGGGTTTGGGTTCAGCACATAGTCCTCAAACTCTGCCAGCTGCCACATGGGGCCCTGACTAGTTCTACTGTCCACCGGTGGGAGTTTCCTCTGGCCCTTCCCTCTCTTCCTGCCTGTCTTCTCTTACCCACTTCATAGCCTTACTTCTGCCTGTCTGCCTCTCTGAGCCCTCGAACCCGGTGATTTATTAGGTCAGATGGTTATCTACTTTTGCAGCTATGCTGGTCCTAAAGTGTCACCAATGCCTAGACAGTATCCCCTTATTCCCAGCAGCATCACAAGGCATTTTCTTAAATAAAGGTCTTCTCTCTGTAGAGCTGACCAAGCAATACTCTCAACCTGCCCTGCCCTGCCCTGGCCCCTGGCTGCGTCTGCCACACACACACACGGCCCCGGTTATCCTCAGGCTCCTCAGTCTGTCTCCAGATGCATCCATCCCCTCCTCCCTCTTTTCTTTTCTCCAGTTCAGTTTGGTGGTACCTAAGAAGTAATCTTTGACCCTTCTCCCCATAAAGCTATCTAGCCCTGCTGGTTTCGAATCCTGCTGGCATCCAGGCTGTGCCCTCCTCCAGCAGCCCTGCAGCCATTAGCCAGTTGGTGTCCTCACTTTGCCCTAGTCAACTCTCCACACTTCAGTCAGAACGGAGCTTCACAAACGCGGTGATCAGCCAGCTGCCGCTCTGCTGAAGTCTCTGCTAGGCCTCTGCCACCCTCTTTGGCCAGCATCCTGGGATGAGCATCCTGCCCATTGCTGAGACTCTCCCTCTTCTCGGAGAGTCCTCAACACCCTCTTTGCCTGGGTAACTCCTAGCCCATCCCTGAGGTCAGCTTCCAGTGTCACCTGCTTCTGTCCCGGGTAAGGACATCTCTGTGTGTTGTCACCGTACCTAGATAGTTTCATACACAAGTCAGGACACTGTTCCTGCAGAGTTGATGTGTCTCCCCAACAAGGTGCTAAGCCCTTAGGAAAGGAATCATATTTAGTTCATCGTTATACACAGTGTCTTGCATGGAGACTGTCTATACTAGATACTCAATAATGAGCAGGTGACTGTCACATTGGCTTTATTCTGGTCTGCTGTTCCTATGGCTGTCCTCCTGCCCCCTCACAGCACTGAATTCTATGATATCTTCAAAGGACCACAGGCTCTGCCATGCCTTCCCCCATCTCAGTCCCAGGCAAGCCCCTCCCCTGCCTATTCTGTTCTTCTAGCTGTCCTGGCTTTCCCTTTCTCTCCTCAGAGGAACCTTGGTTTCTCAGTGGACGCAGCATGCTCTTGCCAGTGCCCCGCTGCTAGTCCCTGTCCTCGCCACCACTCCTTTCTCGTTCTCATCCCCTCTCTGTCTGGTCTGAGCTGCCAGGCCCAGCTGGCAGCACTGAACGCTGTGTGGGCACAGCCATAACAGCAGGTCTCTGCCTCCTCTGTGACTCTCATGCCCCCTCCCCAGCTTCTTGTTGACACAATGCCTGATAATCAGGAGGGATAGGGGATGTCAGCTGGGAGTCAGCTCCAGTCTCAGTCTCGTTTAGGCCGGACACCTTTGACCCCAAGCTGAACCTGCTGGGGCTAGGCACCCATACTCCCCTGGTCTCATTGGAAGCTGAAGCTCTGCTCAGCTAATCCTTTCACTGTCTCACTGGCCCCAGAAGATTCTTTCTCCCTTTTATGTTTGCTTTTTTAAGACAGGATTTCTCTGAGTAACCTTGACTGTCCTGGAACTCGCTTTTAGACCAGGCTGGCCTCGAACTCACAGAGATCTGCTGCCTCTGCCTCCCAAGTGTTGGGATTGGTGCTCTCTCCTATTCTTAAAAATTATTTTCTTTACATTTTTTTTCTAGGAGAGCTTTGTAAAGTTTTTAATTCCAAATTTCTTCTTTTGCTTTGCTTTTATTTCATTCATTTTCTTTACATTTTTATTTTATTATGTGTATATGAGTATATGCACATATCGTGTTCAGAGGACAACTTTCTAGAGCCATTTCCCATGTGGGTCGTAGGGATTGAAGTCATGTCATAAGGTTCAGTAAGGTGCCTCTACTCACTGAGCCATCCCCCTGCCCATCTCTCCCATTCTTCAAACCTCCCCCTACTGCACAAACTCCTTGCTTCATCTGACTTCCCATAATTGTGGGTCAACTCAACCTGTACCTCCCATCCTACCTAGAAAGCCAGGCCTCCTTGCCCGCTTCCTACCAGCTGAGGGCTCAACCATGGCCCACACCCTACCCAACTGCCCATGGCTCTAAACAAGAGGTGGCCTCTCTCTGATGCCAGAGATCCTTCCAAAATGCCACAGTGGTCACATCACCCCACTGCCCATCAGCCCTTCAATGGCTCCCCTTTACCTCAATGACCAACATGCAAGGAGAGATTGCTTCCTCCTGCCCCAGCTCCCACCCCCATCTGTCCTCTTTACTACAGCTGGGCCAAACATTTACAGTGTCCCTTCTGAGCCCTCCACGTTGGTGAGGCATTTCTTCCATCTCTCCTTCAAGACCATTCTCAAGTGTAGTTTCCCTGAGAAGCCTTCGCTGGTGTTTGTCCCTAGCAGAATATAAATATAATTTCACTACGGAGTGATATAGGATTGAACAACAGTGACGGAGACTGAAGGGTGCCCCCACGTACCTCAAAGGCCTGCTTCCCAGCCCTCTCCTGGGCTGTGCCTGGTAGAAGGATGGCCATTTACCAGCCGTCATGTCTGACCTAGCCTGGTTCTGGATGTGTACCGACAGCAGTGGTGGCTGTGTGGAGCATTTTGATAACACAAACAGAAGTGTGTTGAATATTGCCATGTGAACTGCACCCCGACTAACTGCTTGGCTTCTGTGATGGCACAACCTTGGTTTTAAGTGGGTATTGTTTTTAGGACCCCACGGGTTGGGAGAGGTTTCTGAAGACACTTCAGGAAAGTGCCTCCAGTCAGAGACACCATCGGCTCCCACTCCCTCACCTCTGGGGCACTGGAGATTAGCCGTACAGAGAAGGGTTTCGACTCTGGCAGGTCGAGGCCAAGTACCACCTGCAGCCCTGCTCTGATGGCGAAAGGTAAAAGACACTAAGTGCCATGACAGGTTCTTTCCCAAGATCATACAGGACAGACCTCCTTGGCTTCCACTCAGCCTGGGACAAGGTCTTTTACCCTCTACAGGCAGGCAGGCATTGCCCAGTTCCTGTTTTTCCTGCCCCAGCCAGCACCTTCCTGTGCCCAAACAGTCCCAGACTCTAGTGCCAATCTGAGCTCACTCATGCTCAGAAGCCTTTTGTCCCAGCCCCACACCTGGCTGCCTGACGCTCCTCCTGGACATACGCTCCCACTGAAGCCCGCTCAGGCCGTGTGTGTGTGTGTGTGTGTGTGTGTGTATGTGTGTGTGTGTGCGCGTGTGTGTGTATGTGTATGTGTGCGTGTGTGCACGTGTGTGTGTATGTGTGTGTATGTGTATGTGTGTGTGTGTGCGGTGATGCCAGCAAGAGAAAGTAAAGCATAATCGCAAGGAAGAGGCTCAAGACAGTCTGTGTCACCTTGCTAACTCTGGCCAGACTGGCAGGCTGCCAGGTCACTCTTGACGGAGGAAGGGGTTGAGCTGAGAGGAGCTACGATCAGATCCTTCCCCAAATTCTTCCTCCTGTCCATCCACCTACACAGCCACCTCCTGCCCACCACCGTCCAGTTTTAGCTCAAATCCTCTTCCACCTATCACAGCACCTTGTCTATCCACCGCTGATGGAAACTGGCAGCTTCTGGAGAGAGGAATAGATGCAGAGGAAGAGCCTCCAGCTGGAGAATATGGGCTCTCCGTCCATAAGTCTGTCAGAGAGCTGACAGAGCATGTGTGTGCTTGGGTGGGACTTCACACAGGTGCGCTGCAGAATACATGGAGCCTGGCTCTTTGAGAGTGAGTAGTGGCCAGAGTGGGGATGGGGTGCCATGGCTGTGGCTTGCATGCCCATGCTAAGAGGAACACACAGGGAAGATATAGCCTCCCCAAGCACAGCTGCAGGTCAGTGCCACAGCTAGGAGCCCCAGAGATGGACAGGATTAGTGTATGTGTGTGTGTGCATGGCTCTTTGTCAGTTCATGGACGATGACACACAGGTGCACAGCGCCCCCTGCTGGCAAAGCAGCCTGCCCACTGCTCTAACTGGATCAGGGAGAGCAGTACTCAACTGCTCCACCTACGCCGAGGGTCTGTCTCTTGTAGGCCCCTGTTCACCCTGTCATATGTCCCTTGGGGCCTGTCAGACAGGAAAGTGCAAATCAGAGTTGTCTGAAAGCTGAATTGATGTTCTGTCGCCCTCTGTACTTACTCCTGGGTAGCGAGGTAGTGGGCTGGTGAGGGGCTACTCTCTGGTTACCTCAGACACCTAAGCCTGGGATACCCCCTTTGTACTCTTGAGTCATCTCTGCTTGGATCCAGAGTCCAATCCCAGGGAAGAAGTGATGTGTATGGATTTGGTGTGCGAGTCTGCCCCCTGCTGGCTAGATCTGGCACTTACAGTCAGCACCCTCACTTGCAGGAAGTGGGAAAGAGAAGGCAAGGTGCGGTGTGTGTGTGTGTGTGTGTGTGTAGGGGTAGGTTCTGTGTATTTCTCCCTTCCCCCCACCGAGTTACTTGATATTCCATGGAAACCTGTGGGGCAGGCAGGTTTGGGTCCAGCGGTTTTCACTGCCTTTCAGACCCTAGGCTGTTTTGGGGGTGAGCTGGGTGGGTTGGCCTCCCAGCCTGGGTCTGCAGCTTCTCCTTCCCATTCCTGCTGCCTCTGCCCCTGCCCCTGCTGAAGCAAAGCTGAGGAACAAGGGAGAGGTTCTGCTGAGGAGCAGCAGGCTCAAGCAGGATCTGGAGAGCAGACGTCCCTACTCTCTCAGAGGAACCATCCTTACTAGGGTCTAATTCCCAGTCATGATCTCACTTCTCCTCATGGCAACCTCGGGGGCAGGTAAACAGATCCCAATTTATGGGCTCATCATCCCAGTTGTAGCAAGATTTGAATGTGGGGCCGTGCGGTGCTGGTGTATGCCTTTAATCTCAGCACTTGGTGGGCGAGGCAGCCAGGTCTACAGAGACAGTTCCAGGACAGCCCTGGAACTCAAAACAAACTTGAAAAAAAAAAGCCAAAAAAGATTTGGATGTGGGTGGCCAGTTTCCACCTTGGACTCTTTAACCATGATGCTGGGTTGGGTGCTGACTGCTCACGGGTCTTTACCCGCTCCTCACAGAGAGGCCGTTGGTACTCCTCGCTCTTACCTCATCTGGCTCCTCACGACCCTGTGAGGAAGCATTTGGATGCATTTTAACAATGGAAGCTCAGGAGTTTCCCGAGTGTCAACAGCAACTGGACAAGCAGGCAAGGACAGGAGGGGTGAGGGGGTGACAGGACCCCCTCCCCACCCTGCCAAAGGCAAAAGACTGATGCCCTGAGGAGCTGGGTGGGGAGATGCTGTGCACCTATGAGGGAGATGGTAACCTCTGAGCACAGGCTCTAAGACGCCACCTTTCAAAAACACTGGAGTCCCAGAGAAGGAAGCTCTAGGCTGGTGCTATCAGGACTGAGAGCCTCTCACCCCTTTGGAATCTCAAGGGCCTGTGTTGGTTCACTCCCCACACTATCTGGCACACCAGGCCCTCCTCAAGTGGCAGGGACTTAACATAGCCGAAGGGACAGGTGGAACAGGCATGTGACTTGGGTGTGGACCCTCTTCTTGGCCCTCCCTGGTCTTGTGCTGTTTCTGTATTTTTCTGTTTCTACATTTTGGTCTCGCCACCCTCCAGCTCTCTGGTCCTGTCCGCCTCTCCTTTTGGAGGACTTGTCTGATGTTCTCTGTACCCTCTGATGAACATGTGTGAGGGTGTGGTATCACAAAGGGAAACATGACTGGCTTTTGTCCCAAGAGGTTTCTGGAGAGAGATGACAGCAGAACATGAAGATTGATGGTTTTACTGGGAAGTGCTCAACCCCCAAACCAGCACACACCTCCATCCTTGACCAAAAATAAATAGGATGGTATTCAATGAACCATCTGTCCCTCTGCTGAGGGTTTCTGGGGGATGTCCCCTCTGCCCACATGGGGGCTGGCTTTGGTACTTAAGAGGCTGGGCTGGTGACATAAGCAGGCTGCCACCACCCCTTTCTGGTGTGATCCTGGCAGTCTGTAAGCTTGGTACTGCATTCACACTCTGAGGTCTGACCTGTGGCATTCATTCTGCCTAATCCTGAAGAGACCCTGTCCCTGTCAGACTCCAGCCCCTGGCCCCACCCGAGTGTCCCACTATGAGTTTCTGCTTCCATCTCTATCTTCAGCGTGGGTCCAGTGCCTCTTCCCCACCAAGAGGGCGGTTGAGAAAGATGCTCGGAGGTCTAGTTTTCTTCTTTGCCAGCAGTTCAGGGATGAGGGACTGGCCCCTGCCTGTGCTGGTTAGTGTGCCGTCAGCTCTATGGTCTTTTTCCGCTCTTCCCGATGCTCTTCCCAGTCCTCCTCCGGCTCATATGTGCCTTTGACGACAGCCACGCGATCACTGAGGCTCAGGGAGGAGGGGAAGAGCAAGTAGAAGTAGAGGATGGCAGCCAGGACGGCCCCCACAATCGGCCCCACCCAGAAGACCTGCAAGACAGGGTTAAATCAGAAGCTGAGCCCCAGAACTCATGGCCTTCCTCATTAGAACACAGACACACAGACCCTGAAAGGAAATGGACATGCAGACTTCCAGGTTTCCAGATGGAAAGATGTCTTCCCATCTTGGGGACTGATACTCTCAGCCAGTCCTTAATGACAAAGTCATGGATCACAGACACGCAGACCCTCCAAGGAGGCAGGCAGAGCCCAGAACAGACAGGCTTCCTAATCCCAGTCTAAAGAGAGGCAAGGGAACCTTCCGAGTAGGTGAACAGAGCCCCCAACATGATGTCTTCCAAGGTGCAGAGCTGAGCCAGAATTCCCCTGCTGAAGCCCCAGCAAGGCTCTGCCACCCTTTTCTGTACTCTAAGCCTGACTGACATATGGACACAACACATTGTCCAGAGGGACAGCCAGAAAAACATGCCCTCAACATCTTCACTTGGACAGATACACAGAGGGACAGACAAAATCCTCAGAGGATCAACACAGAAACCCGTTCCACTTCAAGAGAAGTGCTGGTCCACCCCACCCCTCGGACTACATTTCAGCCCCTTCTGTGTTCCCTTCTTCCAACCCCCAAGTTCTGGGCCCATAACATCCAGAAAGTCCAGTCACTTTTGGATTTCAGTTCAGTTCACTGTGTTTCCAGCACCTGTTAGGGAGCCAAGGGAAGGCCCACACTCACCCAGTGAGAGGGGCTGAACCGATCCATGACCACCGCTGGGCCGAAAGAACGGGCTGGGTTCATGGAACAGCCGGTGAAGTAGATCTGGGTAGATGGGGGTCACAGTGAGGAGGGCACCATCACTTCCCCCTCCCACAGAATTTTCACTCTCTCAGGGTCACACAGGTGACCACCCTCAGGTTTTCCAGTTCCTAGGTTGCTGACTCTGTTCACGCAGCCCACCTGACCATCAAACCATGCCCTCCAGACCATGTCCTGGTCCCTTCTCAGCCTCTTTTGGGCTTCCTTCTCTGACCTCACCCTCCCTTCCACTTGGTCACACTGTTTCTCAATCCAGAGAGTCTTTTGGGGAGGGGGT
Organism: Dicrostonyx torquatus; assembly: GCA_028555095.1. Classification (NCBI taxonomy): domain Eukaryota; kingdom Metazoa; phylum Chordata; class Mammalia; order Rodentia; family Cricetidae; genus Dicrostonyx; species Dicrostonyx torquatus. The sequence continues at coordinate 188,433 of JAQHUG010000417.1, forward strand.
GTGTAAACCTAGGGTACAGTAGGGCTGCAGCTCAGAAGCCCCAAGACCAGGCCTTAACCTCTGCTGGGTCTCATCCATATTCATCCTGAGTGATTTTCCTCCATGACATCCCAGCCTATGTCAGCACTACTCACCCCCACAAGGTGGCCCAGTGTGACAGACAGGCCGATAGACAGAGCTGGGGAGCCCACTGGGCTGGTGCGGCGGGAGTCAGTGGAGGAGAAGATGCAGAGAGCCAGCTGGAAGGTCAAGATCAGCTCCACCACTGTGGCCTTGCCAGGTGTTATGCTGTTGCTGAGCTACAAGGAAAAGCTGGATTAGGCCCCTGCTGCCTTCAGGTTCTGTGGCAGAGCTAGCGAGGATGGTTCTGGCCTTCAAGGACACCTAGAAACCAAGCCCTCTGCATGAACCAGACAAGCCGTTCGTTATAGAAACTATACTTGAGTGTGCACAGGCTTGAAGCACAGGCCTGTAGCCAGAGGGTAGGGTGTCAGCGAGTTTTCCTGGGCACCATCGTGTCAATGGCTCTGCCCAATCCCCAGCCCCCACAAGCTGGCATTTACCCTCCCTCCTGTGGGCAGCTGCCCAGTTTGCCTCCTGCAAACTGCCCCTGGCCTCCTATCCGTGCCTGACCCGCTGCTGGTGCCAACCTCAAACCCGTCTCTCCAGTGTGGCTGACTCACGGCTTGACAATGGCCGCGAAAATCCTCCTCTGTGTTTGATTAATGAACCCAGTTCACATGGGACAGGGGGCTGAATCTAGGGCTGCAAAAATGGGGAGACAGTAGGGGGCAGGAGCAGGAGTTACAAAAGGGGGAGCCGGTATTTGGGGAGCGTCACATCATAGCTTCTAAGTGTAATACCCATGACACTTGCTATGCTATGCCCACCTCCACGTTATGGCTAATAAATTGGAGGCCCATGAAGATCGGGGTTATCCCAGACCATGATTAAGATCCATTGCTCTTTGAAGGTTCCATTAAAAGTACACAGCCAAGGGGATGACAAGAAAAGGCTCATAGGTGAGCCTAGAAGAGGGGTTGTTTCGGCAGCTATGGGGAGCAAGGCCAGGCAGAGCAGTGTAAGAGAAAGGGCAGATGAAATAGAGTGTGAGGAGAAGCTGGCACAGGCGGCACAGCTTGGCCAGGTGGTTGGTTGGTAAACCTATTTTTCCTGGTAAAGTTTTTGTGCACCAGCCTTTTGGTTGTACCCATTCTCAAGATGGAGGAGCATGGAGGATCTGGTCTTAAATGTCCCCAGGGTCTCTGCCCACACCTCCACCGTCTGGTAGGCACTCACCGCATTGACGGCCAGGTTGCCCCGGGCATTGATTGGTGCCAACCAGTAGAGGATGCCTGCCCCAGCAATGGCGCCCACCAGCTGGGCTGCCACGTAGAAGATAGCACGAAGCAGGGAGATCTGGTTGCCTACTAAGAGGGCCAGAGTAATGGCCGGATTGATGTGGCCACCGCTCACAGGCCCCAGAGCTTGAGCCAGGGTACCTATGGCCAGGCCAAAAGCGATGGAGATCTGCAGAATGGAGGGCAGTGCCGAGGGCCACTTAAGTGCCGAGCCCAGGCCAAAGAAGACGAAGATGAGGGTGGCCAGGAACTCCGCAAACACGGCCTTGAAGAAGGCCACTGAGCACACCTCCTTCTTCATGGTGGCCTTGGGTGCCCGGTGGCAGCGGCAGCGTCGCAGGGAGGCCGTCGGGGCGGCGCTGGCAGCGGCGGGCGTCTGGCTGCGGGGCTCTGCGCGCGGTGCGGCGCCCACTCCGTGGCAGGCGGCCTGGCGCGGGCCAGGCAGGGGTGCGCTATATACAGGGCGCGCGCCCCGCGGCGGGCAGAGCGCGGGGGGGCCGGGGGCGGCTCCCGTGCCCAGGGGCCAGCGCAGAGCACAGGGAGCGAGCCTGGCGGGCGCGCGCTCGCCGCCCCCCGCCCCGCGCGCCCCCGACCCCCCGCCCGCACAGCGGCGGACTCGCCCGGGCCACGTGACCCACGCAGCGGTGTAGACCGGCCCGGCGGCCTGGGTCGCGCGCATCATGCGCTCCGCGCAGCTCCCGCGCCCTCCTGACCGACGTACGTGCCCGAGCTCCCTGGGCTGCTGTCTCCCGTCGCACAGAGCTCTGGAAGTCCCTCTCGTCGGCCTTCACCTGCGGCCCAGGACGGCTGACAGTCTTTCCCTTTTCTGCTCCACCGGCTTTTGGTCCAGCTCCTCCTTTTCCTCGCGCGACCAGGGCATCCTGACCCGGCTTCACCCACGGCCGGGCCAGAGTGATGCGATTCTCTGAGGACAGCGCCTCTTAGCTCCCTATCCGCCCGTGGCGGAGGCGGTCCGGCGATCGTGGGCCTCTCCCCGGTCCAGCCCGGCGGGAGCGGGGGCGTTGGGTAGGGAACACAGTGCCAGCCTGCCCTGCGCTTGGCAATCCTCGACGCCACGTGTGGCAGTGTCGGCTCTAGGCAGCAGGCTCTAGGAGACATTCTCCATGGCAGCCCTTGGGAGCCCTGGGTTGGTGACCGATTTGGGTTTAGGGAAGAGGCCCTGAGACCGGGGTCAGAGTGAAGGGTCCTGGCCTCTCCTGTTTCCGACCTAGAAGTTCCTCACTTTAGACCTCCGCTTTCTTCTCTTTTCCTCCTCAGCCAGACTCTTTAGGTCCATTTAAACCCTCATTTAGTTTTGGTCGCTCTCCAAGTCGGCTTCTTTTCCCTGTTGGTCTTTCTTCCAAACGTGGCAGTCTCAGTTTCTCTCTCTCTCTCTCTGCTCCTTCGTTCGTGTTCACTAGTCTCTTTGCCGTTTTCCTTTTTTCTATCCCTTTTTGTTTTCTAAGTTATACTCTTTCTGTCTGTCTCTCTGACTCTTGGTTTCTGCTTTTTCCTTCCTTTTACAGTCAACCTGTCTATTACTGTTTCTGGCTACTCTCTGTTTCACCGTTTTTAGTCTCTTAATCCGTGGGTCTTTGTTTTTGCCTGTCTCTATCTCATTTTCCTATGTCTGACTCTCATACAGTTTATCTTTCTGGCCCCCACTCCCACCGCAATCAAGTGCTTCCACACTCTAGGACTGGGACACACATTTTTCTAGTTCCCAGCTCCCTCTTGTCCTTATCTCTTCCCTCTGGGCTTCCAGACCTCCTCTGCTGCTCTCAGCCCTCGCCAGGTTTGGTATGTGTGGAAGGAGGATTGAGGGCTTTCCAGGGCTTGGGGACAGGGCAAGGACCCACCTCAGGGGCCCCCTGCCCTCCACCGTTCATGCTTGAGCTCTTTGCTTTGTGCCAGCTATAGAGCAAGGCTCAGGAAAGTCATCTCATACTACAATCCATTTAAAAACCTCCCAGGGCAGTTGCGTCCTAAGGTGCAGCCGGGAGAGAGAAAAGAAAGCAGAGGATGAGAGGAGGCACCTACAGAAAAGCAAGTCCTGGAGGAGGGACTTCAGGCCAGGTGGCAGCTAAGAGGCCAAAGAAAACAGGGTCCAAAGAAACCCTGCTATTGTTTCCCATTCTGCCTGGCATTTCCTGCTGAGCGACTCCTCCCCAACGGCTCCAGTCAGGTGGACTGTTCTTTTCTCCGTGAAGCTGCAAGGCTATGCCCCCAGCAGGGCAAGGCAACTGCAGTAAGGATTTTCTCTAGGGCTTGAGGTTCAGACTGGATCGCTCCAGAGACCTTGAGGCTAGACACACCCCCTCTGTAGCGCTTAGTTTACCTTCTCTAGGCACCTCTCTCCTTTTTAAAAATAATTGATTAATTTATTTTTCTTCACCTTTTTTGTCCAGACACTGTCTTACTGAATCCATAGGTCTCACATTCTATTTTTCTCGAGTGGGCAGGAATCAGAGCTCCTGGTAGACTGCCATCAAAGGACGTTCCTGCCTGAGAATGTGAGCCTTACTCTTTTCCAGCTAACAAAGGACCGGAAAGGCTAAAAACTTGCTTTTGCTGCGAATGCAGCTTAGTGATAGAGCCATTGCTTAACGTTCAATTCCCAGTGCTGGGGAGGAAAAAAAGTTAGTTTGGGTCAGGCATGGTAGCTCACACCTTTCATTCCAGTCTTTGGGAGGCAGAGACAGGCAGATCTTTGTGAGTTCAAGGCCAGTCTGGTCTACAGAGTGAGTTCTAGATCAACCAGAGACTACATAGTGAGACCCTATCTCAAAAACAAACACAAAAGAACTAGTTCTTGCCATTTTATGGATTAAAATATAGGTTGGAATTGTCTCTTCTGTGCTAGCTATTTAATTCCCAGCGACCTTGTGAGAAGACCAGAACTCAGAAGTCACTTCCTCAGGCTGGCACAGTGGCCTGGGATAGAGACCACAGACTTGGTCACAAGGAATGGCCTTGGTGTAACCAAAGAAGGCCCCATCTGTCAAGGTACCCCCAAGGGCAACCGGTTCTGTTTCCAAGGATTGCATCTGAGGCCTTTTCATTTCTCTAACCATCAGGGTCACCAGGTCCTTTACTGGAGAAATGATGGGAGAGAGTTACTGGCAAAATTATGGAGACATGGGAAGAGAAAGGAGCCCAGAGTCTGGATGGAGCCTCTTACCAGCGGCAAACCAAGAATTTCAACCCAGTTGGCAGCATTTGCTTAAAGCTTTCTCCTTTCCCAACCGTAAACCCCTGGTATTTTAGCCTCTCAGGGAAGATGCCATTTACAATAAAAAGACTTGTGAAACGTGGTGTCTACTGGCATTTTCTTACCTCACTGTAATCCCACCCATGACACCTTGGGAGCTACTTTACAATCTGTTATAGAGAGGGGACTCAGACTAGCGCAGAGTCAATAATCCCAACGCAATTAACGTTTGCTTAAGGCTTTCTCCTTCCCAGCTGTAAACCTGTAATTTTCTAGGAATCCCATCAGAAACGCCCTTTACAGGAAAGCAGTACATCCCAACCTCCTTGTGCAGCTTCCAGTTTTATTTTTTCAGACCCAAGGCTCCTCCAGAGCCACTTCCAGAGACACCCTGAAATCACATTAATTGAAGAAAAACAGTTTCTCAGCACCCGTTGAGAGTCACCAACACATTCTATATGGCTAACACTCAGACATGTCACCGGCAGTCTTCACGGCAGTCTTCACCGGCAGTCACCACGCTCTCAGCTAGTCCTCATTTTTCTTCTAATAAAAGTGTCTTTTAATGAACTCCAACCCTACTTCGTGCTGGTGTCTCCTGGAGTTCTTTTCTGTGTCAGAGCCAAGGATCCGAAATGAGCTAAAGATTAAGGGAACTCAGGCACTTGTAGGTGACAATGGGGCTGTGATTCCGTCCCTGCCACTGCTGTCATAGGTACTATATTTTTGAATGGGGGCTGGAGAGATGGTTCCATTTTTAAGAGCATTGGCTGCTCTTCCAGAGAACCTGGGTTCGATTCCCAGAGCTCACATGGTGGCTCACAATGGTCTGTAACCCAGGCCAAGGGATGACCTATTCTGGCCTCCATGGGCACCAAGCACATACATGGTGCACAGACATATATGCAGGCAATATGTTCATAACACATACAATAAAATAAAAGTAATACTAATTGTCTTTGCCCTGTGTACTCAAGGTCCTGACCTTCCTGTTCCAAAGGAAGTTCCCTGGGAACTATTCATCTGGGAAGAGTGGCCAAGGGGCTAACATCTCTCAGAGAAAGGCTCTTCTCCCATCTCTCCTAATATAGGGACCTCTGGAAGGAGAGGGTTGGGGTGGAAATGTTAGGAACCTGGGACTGTCTCTGGCAAGTGGACTGAATTGATCATTTTTAAGCTGTGGGAGAGAGAAAGCATTTATTGACAAATGAGCATTTATTGTTTACTATATGCAGAACACTGTGTTAGACAAGACCAAAAGGAAAAGACAGTGAGAACGCCTTGCCTCCGAGGAGCTTACACTCTGCCTGTGAGGCGTGGTGGCCATTCAGGAACACAGCTTATAGACACAAACATCAAAGCAACTTTTGGAGGAATGAAATAATTCTGCACAAAATGGGAAAGGGGGAAGGATGCCACCGGGACAGGTGGTCAGCCACTTCCTCCTGTCAGTCCAGAGCTTTGTGTGTCCCGAGCTTGGGGACCTGGAAGTCTGCTCACCTGCCTCCGCGCCGTGCTGTGTCTGTCTAGTTTGGGTGTGTCAGACCTCCACCTTCTTGACTGGGTGCTCTTCAAGGGCAGGAACCACCCATGAGTCCTTGTGGCATTTCCTCTGAGCCACTCACCACCCATTTAAAAACCATTTGTCCACTACATGACGGAGACTTGGACTGGGCTGAGTGTTCTGGTTTTGGTCAGGGGCTCTCAGGAAGAGACTGGGGCTTGCCTCAGTGGAAAGATGCGGGATCTTGTGTAAGACAGCCTGGGTTCAAGTCTTGGCTCTGCTGTGTATTATTACCTGTATGTCTTTGGGCCAGCCTTTAGGGCCTCAGTTCTAGAATCAAATGGGAAAAGGAGCATTTGCTCTGCCTATCTCATAAGGTTGGAATGTTGAGAGAATTGTGTGGAAACAGTAAAGCCTCACATGGCTGGGGACTATGACCCTTCCTGAACCGAAGGTCTCCATAGATGAGTTAATACATAGGAAGTGGCCAGCCCTAGTGCTGGGACAGAGATGCGTATCACTCTTATTCCCCAATTCTCCCATCATTTAGGCTTCAGTCTTGGGGCAGATGTGACTCAGGAAGTGATCCAGATACATTCTTGACCTTCAAGAGGGGTGTGTTGGGGTAAGTGGAGTGGGCATGGGGTGCCTTAATCCTTTGAGCTTTCAGGGCAATGACCGAGAGACGGCCCCAGAGGTCACTCACTGATGCCACTGTTCGGAAGCCATGAGGTCAAGTCACTGTCACCAGCTATTGGAGTATGGGAGGGTCCTTCCCACAGCATGTATGCCCAATGAGCCTCTTCTTGCCTCCAATGAGAAATTTGGTCAAGGAGACACAAAGGTCACAGTTACAGAGATTTTGTTTTGTTCTGGTCACATGAATGGGGTGTTGGAGTGAGGCTGGTGCTGTGGACAGACAGATGCAGTCAGAAGCCTTGAGAGTGTGGGGGTGACAACATGGAGAAGAGGCTCCAGGTGTGAGCCGAGAGAGGAAGGGTGGCTGAGGGAGAAGGTGGAAGACTGCCAGCATGCAGGCAAAGAGGAAAGCTCAGAGCCTGGACCAGCAAGCGGCCAGCCCCAAACCCGGCTCTGTCTGGACCTTGGGGCCCCAGGGCTCCCATTTGCTTTAACTACCAATTACACGAAGTAGAGAAAGTTAGAGGTCTGGCCTCTTCTGTCTTCCCCTACTGGAGAAGGCAGCGATAATGAAAATGAGCCTAATAATGTGTGATAAATGGAATCACACTTCACAAGGCATCTGGCATCTTTATATGCATAGTCTTACTTAATCCCAGTCTAATCTCATCTGAGAACCGTTGCCTTGCTCTGGCTTTTAGAAGTCTAGGTTCCAGATTCTGGGCCCGCCTCTGCCTGGTCCAGTCTCTTCCTTTCTCTGATCCAGGAGAGCGCAGACTGCAAGGCCCACACACAGTAAGCGTCAGGCTGTGGGAGCTGGAAGAGTGTGGAGCACAGGGCAGGGAGGGAGGAAAGGAAAGAGATTCCTGGGGAGGAGGGGCAACAAGTGACGGAGGGGTGTTGCTTAGTGCCTGTGGTTGCATGCCTGAGCACCTTGCCCTGCCAGCCATAGGCATGTGCTGTGTGCCAGCCTCCCGGGCTCACTTGCGAAACCGAGTGTCTCCTTTCATGCAGTATCTAATTGCAAATCTCCCCTCTCAGGACAAAAGCTGCAGCCCGATGGAGGGCTTTTGTTTTCTTTGCCCAAATGGTAGACTAATCTTTGGGGGTGTGTGGGCTCCCTGTGGAAGAGAGTCATGCAACACTCTCTCCCCGTTGAAGAGCCCTCCCTTGGGGTAGAAAAGGAGTCCTTGGATACCCAGTCCTCCGTTCCCCAGAGGTTATGTCTAGGGGACTTGTTCTCTAGTTGACAGGCTCCTTCCAGCAATGAGTCCCGGCAAGTCTTTGGGCCGAGGACTGTTATTTGGTAGAGTCTTCCCAGAGGGTCGAGGAAGAGGTTGGAAACCAGCTCCCCACTCCTTCCTGGGCCTGGCTTGCTAGGAGGACTCTTCCATAGCAGAGAAAGAGGATTTATTGCAGGTGCCAGAGTAGGCGGCCAAAGCGGGAATGTGAAATCCCGGCCCTGTATCACCATGGGCATTCAGGGTCATACTCAGGCACATGCAGACCCTGCACGTGAGGAGAGAAGCACGCGGAGATGGACGAGCATTTTTACACGTGAAAACAACAACAACAAAAAAACAAAAACAAAAACAGATACCAACCACAGACCCCCAAGGTGGTCTCTACGCACGTTTCCCCCTGCACCAGGTGCGGGCTCTCCAGAGCTCTCCGTCTCCCGCCTGCCTGCTTTCCCTCCCCACTGGCTTGGTTCCCCAAGTCCCTGGTTCCCTGCAAGAGGTGAGCCGGATGGTTGCTGGGGCCAAGACCTCGGGGTGGGGGGTGCTGCTAGGCTCCCGGGCGAGCCCCTTCTTGAGGCTCACCGCGCTTGCGGGCGCTGGAGCAGCCACTCTGCACAGGGGGCGGACAGTGCGCCGGGGGAGGGAAGGGGCGGGCGATCGCTGGCTGCGCTGCGGTACGCTGCGGTGCTGGGTGGTGCGGGGCGGGGCGCTCAGGCTTTGCTCCCACGCGGCAGGCTCTGCGGGGAGTGGAGCTCCACCGACTGCCGCCGCCGCACCTCGCGCTCCTCCCAATCAGTGTCGGGCTCTAGACCCTTGAGCACCGCCAGTCGCTCCTGCAGGCTCTTTGCTGAGGGGAACAGCAGGTAGTTGTAGAGGAGGGAGCCAATGATAGCGCCCACCAGGGGTCCGATCCAGAAGACCTGTGCCGGTGAGAGGAGAGGTTCTGGCACCGGCTCACCCAGCCCGCCGAACCTCCCCTGTACACTCTGCTGTCCAGGCTGCGTAGGAACCAGCCCTCGGGTGTGTCTGATACGGTCAGCATGAGCTGCCAAGGGCGACTTAGTGTAGGGAGCGAGTGGGCAAATTCTTAAGCCTGCTGCCTGGCTGGGAGTCTGGATTCTACCACTTGTGTGAACTTAGACAACTCACTTTCTCGGAACCTGTTTCTTTTCTTACAAGAATGCTCACTTCTTAGAGATGGGGCAATTAAACAGGCAAGGTTTGCAAAGTTCCGAGCACAGGGCCCAACACATACCAAGCTAACTGTTAAGCATGAGTATCATTTACTGGGTTCTGAATGCCAGGCACTATGTTATGGAGATAAACTCGCTTAATTTTCCCCAAGAAAACCGATAAAATACTGACTGTTATCTTCATTTATAGCAAGGGTCAGGGGAAGACAGAATCTCTGTCACGGCTCTGAAGGGTGGGACAAATATTTTCCAGGGCCTCAGGACAAGTGGAGAGGGATTGAGAAGTCCACCCTCCATCTCCCCCAAATCTGTTATAGCCCCCTATGTCTCTCTGGGATGATTTCTAGAAACAGGGAAGCCAGGGCTTTGGCCATTACCCAGTGGTCATCAAACTTGCCGGTGACAACTGCCGGAGCCAGGGAGCGTGCTGGGTTCATGGAACAGCCTGTGAAGTAGATCTGCAGCAGGAGGCAGGGTGGGGGGGTAGAGAAAAAGAGAGACTGAGAACAGGGCTAGGCGTCCTCACCCCCACCCCCTCCTAGTGCTTGGAAGCTTGGGCTCAGTTTAAGGTGAACCCATGAAAGGTGGCAGGAGTGGCACATGCCTTTCAGCCTTTCATCCCAGCACTCTCAGAGGCAGGAGGATCTCAGTAAGTTCTATATACTGAGTTTCAGGCCAGCCGAGGCTATGTAGAGAGACCCAGTCTCCAAAAAAAAAAAAAAAAAAAAAAGAGTGATTATTAATCCCTGGGAGCCCCAGTCTCAGGTTATGTGTCTCCCTTGGGCATTCTGTGTGTTACTGTTCCTCAGTAAGTTCTATATACTGAGTTTCAGGCCAGCCGAGGCTATGTAGAGAGACCCAGTCTCCAAAAAAAAAAAAAAAAAAAAAAGAGTGATTAATCCCTGGGAGCCCCAGTCTCAGGTTATGTGTCTCCCTTGGGCATTCTGTGTGTTACTGTTCCTCTGGGGAGTTATATGTGTCTATCTCTACAATGTCCCATGTGGATGTTTCTTTGGGGGACGTGCATGTTTTGGTTCCTGCAGGGTGGCTGGAACCTGCGGCCGTGACTTACTCCAAGGAGGTGGCCCAGGGTAACAGAGAAACCGATGGAGAGAGCAGGGCTGCCCAGGTTGTCACTGCGACGCTCGTCGGTGGAGGCAAAGATGCACATCACCAGCTGCAGGGTCAGGAAGAGCTCCACGGTCACCGCCTGGCCCGCTGTTGCATTGTTGTGGAGCTGGAAGGGGCAGCGAGTGAGTGGAAGGGAGCTGCTCACACTGCCTGCCCCCTCTTTTGTTCACAGGCTTCTAGCTCCACGGAGGCCTCTAAGGTGAGAGCCAGGAAACTGCCCCCTCCACCTTAATTGTAACCACTACCCCTTCTGGATCCTGGCCCCAAGGCAGGTGAGAGGAAAGATGTCGGGATTCAGATTTGCGGGAAGGGTCTGGTTGCAGCAGGAAGCTTTGGGACTGGTAACAGAACAGTCTGTTTCTCTAGGTCACCCCAATGCAATGGGATGCTGAGGGGATCAATCTTCCTGTGGTACCCCGGTCAAAGAACATATAGTCTGGTGGGTCACCTCTCCCCATTGCATTCAGAATTCTGTCCCCAGGGCTGCTCCCTGTACATTCTGTGGAGGCGGGGCAGGGAGTGGGGGCTCTAGAATGTGGAAGGTGGGGTGCCCATGGTCAATGCAGCTCCTGCTGTGGGAAAGAAGAGAACTTGGGGTTGAGCTAAGAGGCGGTTTCATAACCTGGCCACACCCAGTGCTGATTTCTCTCTGGGTTTGTCATCCTGGAACCCACGCCCTGCCCTCTGGGATTGAGCACTGCACAGGGAGGGCCAGTGACAATTCCTAAGCCCCACACTCCTTTAGGTCCTGAGCTCCTAGCCTGGTGCTTCAAGGTCTTTCTAGGGTCTAACCTCAAACTCTATCTGCTACAGCCTCCTAGAGACAGGAAAGGACTTGGAGCTGCTGCATTTGAGGCTTCTGTTTCCTGGGGGACTATATGCTTTGGTCTCAGTGTCCCATTCTGTACAACAAGGATGATAAGACCAATCCTGGAGGATCAAGGATGACAAGGGCAAGCCTCTAAGCCCGCTCTTGTTGGCAGTGGCTGTTCAAGGGGGATAGTTGAGATGTGGGTCTGATGTCACATAGCCCGGACTATTTCTAGATGACACTGTTTACTGCCTCCATGATTTGGGCCCACTGAATGCTGGGTTAAAACTATAGGATCCGGAGACCTCAGAACTGAACTTACAATGCTGTACCAAGGATAAACTAGCATGTGGCCTGCAAAGGGCAGATCCGCATCAAGGGCAACTTCCTCTGGTCCAAGCTGACTCTTGGTGTCATCCTCAGAGAACATGAGCAGCTCAGGTGGTCACTGGTCTCTCACCAGCCTCAAGGCAAAAGAGCACTATGCTGCCTTATTCCAGACAGACAGGCTTCCCGCCACCACACAAGATGGATCAGTGCAGAGGAACAGCTTTTGATGGTGACTGCTGGGTAGGCTGGGAAATGTTGGAGGACAAGGCTGGCCGCTCCCCAGGGCCTTACTTTCCCCAGTGTCTTCCTGCTAGAAAAAGCCTGAGGTGTGCTCTCAGGAAGTTCTTCTTTGACTCTAGCTGGATGTCTGCCTGTTGTAAAACTCATTTCATTTTTGATAGCAATAGATACATTCCATCCCTTGCTTCAGCCTCCCTAGCCTTTTGGCTGTAGGTGTCCAGAAGAAGAGTGTTTTCTGTCCCTCTCATGAGGAAAGTCACTCCTTCAGATGAGGTGAGTGTGTGCAGGGCCAAGGAAGCAAGTAAGTGGCAAAATGGAGAAAGAGGCATGAGAGGTTCTGGCTTTCCTGGTTTGGGGTAGGGGTCCAGTTGTGCTGAAGGGTCCCTAGATTCATAGGCCCACACAGATTGAAGAGGAGAAGGACAATGGCTCCATTTTCTCCTCTCAAAGTGTCCCAGGTGCTATGCACCACCATGACACAAAGGCACCACTGCTTGGCAAGCTCCAGACTCTCCCTGCAGGCTTCTGTTGGGTTCTGGTAATCCTGGCATGAGCAAACTCTAGAACGTTCGCTCCACCGCTTCCCTTCCCAAGTCTGTTTCTTTGTTTGCGAGACAAAGCCCAGATGGTATTTAGGACAATGGCTGAGGGAGAGATTACAGGTTTTGTAGCTGAATCAGGGTTTGAGGGTTTAGCACACACCCTACCCACCCAAGCCCACCCTTCCTTAGAGAGCTGTCAGTGTTTGGCTCGTGAGGAACTGTCTAGTCCTCACACAGCTCTGTGGAGAGAGCACATCCCTTCCTCTCTAGATCTCTGCAACCGCATTTGGAAGTTCCCGAGGCCCCGAGGGCCTGCTTGTCTGTTCTAGGGTGCTGTGTCTGGCTGCACTTCACTCTAGGCCTCCTCTGGAGTACAACAGAAACCCACCCGAGCATGCTCTCCCTTGGTGGTACTGGGTGCAAGGCCCCCAGGTGGCCAATAGGATTCTGCTCCTGGTGACTCTATGGCTCTCTCCTCAGCTCTCCTGATGTAGCTGGGCTCCTAGCCTAGCTCTCTGTTCCCCCACTCAGCCTGTCCACACGTCTCACCTAGCACAAGGGTTCTCAGTGTCTGCCCCTCCGAGAAGGGGCAGAGCTTCAGGCTACTCACAGCGTTTACAGCCAGGTCCCCGCGGATTTCTACTGGAGTAATCTCATGGAGTATCGCAGCCCCGACCACAGCCCCCAGCAGCTGGGCAGCCACGTAGAAGGCAGCTCGAAGGAAGGAGACATGGCAGCCCACTAGGCAGGCCACAGTCACAGCAGGGTTGATGTGGGCCCCGCTGACATGGCCCAGAGCTTGAACCAAGGTGCCAATGCCCAGGCCAAAGGCCACAGCGATCTGAAGCACAGAAGGTGGGGAGCTGGCCCACTGGAGGGCTGAGCCAAGGCCAAAGAAAACGAAAAGGAGCGTGGCCAGGAATTCAGCCAACACGGCCCGGGAGAAGGCTATGGATCGGAGTTCCCACATGCTGCCCAGCCTTCTGAGCCCTGGCCAGGGGTCTGGGCCACGGGAGTGGCTTTTCCTTGCCCCCTCTCTCTTTCTCTCCTCTCTTTCTCTGGGCCTCTGTGGAGGCTGGAACTTGGGTACTTATAGGGCCTTTCTATCCTGGATTTGGGCACGTGGGATAGAGGAGGTGTGTCTGCCAATACCATGTTCTCCCATGGTGGCCTTGCCACCACCCCTGCCCCTGCCCACCCAATGTCCTATCTTACCATCTTGGCTTTCACAGCTGACTAATGTTCTCATTAATGAACTCCAGATAAGGATTGACGTCCTCTGTTTTCCGTGTTTGTTCCCTCAGCTACCCCAGGGAGCTGCCGCAGGGTCTCCCCTGCCTCCACAGTGGCCACCACCAGCACCACCAGCACCAGTTCCTGTAGAGAAGACTGTGTCCACTGACTTTCTCACTGACTAAGTAACTGGTCAAGGAAGGGGCAATGCCTCATCCAAAACCAACTGTGAGGAACTGTCGGAGCTGACTGGACAGTCTTCCTTCTGGAAAGGGATGGAAAACAACCGGATGGCCTGTGACAAACTTCCAAGGCAAAAAGCCTAGAACTGGCTTTCTGGCAGTTAATCACCCATAAGTCATTATGCTTTACCTTCAGCCAGGAGCCCCAGCCAGAGAGCAACTCCCTTGCCTGCAGCCCAGAGGCCCTGCATGGTGCAGTCACTAGGGTCAGCTGGGGAAAATGAGGGCTTCTGTTCAGAAGAGCTCACTCCTGTCTCTGAGATGTGACATTTCTGGTCTGTCTCTATAAATGAGATAATAAAACTATCTCACGGGATAGAGATTTGCATGGATACAGTGCCGGGCTCTCAGGAAGAACTCGGGTTCTGTCGGCCATTGCTCAGCACTGTTTGCATTTTGAGGCAAACAGGTGCCCAAACTCACAGTCTCTGCAGCTGCAACAGATTCCAGATACCACTCGTCAGCTCAGAGCCAACCCTTGCCACAGGAAGAAGGCACTTCTGTGGCACGTGTTTGGCACAGCTAGTCCTATAAGGTCAAGGAAACCACAGTGCCTGCTAGTGACCCTCTAATTTTGGTGCCACTCACTTGGTCAGTGTCCAGGCGAGGCTGCCCTGCTGTCACAGCTGCTGTGACTGTTGAGGCCTAGAAGATGGGCCTATCCCATCCCTCTTCCTTCTCTGGAGACTGAAAGGTAGGTGGGCTCAATGCATTCAGATGATGGCCTTCTAGACTGCCTGGCCAGCAGTAGTCCGAGGAACAGAAGTTTGGGAGGGACTGACAAGTGTAGAGTAGAGACTTTGTGCTATGGTTAAAGGGGGAAACTGATGCCAAGGGACGACCGGTTACTTATCCAAGGTGTCCCCAAAGATTGGGGACTAGAACCTAGTGTACAGTGCTTTCCATGACACCCTCCACTTCCGACGCCAGCTCTGAGCCTCAGTCTCCTCTCCTGAATGACGGTGGCAGGGATATTTCCCCATACATTTGTTTTCAGAATGTACAAGTGTACAACAAACAGGTATCCACATACATAACACATGCACACATGCACACACCCCACACATGATTGCAATTCCTGCTGTTTGGGAGGAAGATGAGAACGAGGGGGAGGAAACCAAAACAGACCCAAGCTCCAGGAGAATAGGGAGCCCACAAGGCTTGGGCCTCAGGCAGTGCTTGCACAAGGTGTCTGTTCCCTAGGTGCTCTGCTCAGGGTTCCCGCCCCCAATTCAAGGCTCTCCAGAGAAAGTCAGGGGTAGGGGTGGTAGAGCCCTATTTTTAGAAGGGTACCCGTGACTCAGTTTCCTCCTTTAGCCATAACATACCCAGACTTGGCACACAAAAAGTGTGGAGGACCCTACCCAGTATCTTGACTGCATCTTGAAGATAAATACTATCTTTTATGTACTGTCTCCCTCTATACCTTCAGTCCCTGCCTATTTCAGGGGTCCCTGGAAAACCCTCAGGCTTTATATGAGCTAAAGTTGTGACAGTGACTCCAAACTGACCTTGATCATTGGCTATGGGACCTTCAATGCGCCACACACCCTTTCTTGTGATCATGAGAGCAGCGTTCATTGGTTCACTGCCTGTGACCAGTGTAGTGTCACCATAGACCCAGAATAGATGTCTATGATGCCATCTGCTTCTCCATGGTCCATGAAACCTCACCACAAATTTGAGCGGTTTTTGCTATACCTACATATTTTCATGGGGCTAGGGGTGTGGCTCGGCGGAAGAGCACAGGGGAAGCCCTGGGTTCCATTGCACTGAAATAACAAACGGAACACCAAGGATAGGATCAGGCAGACCATGGTATCTGTGGGTCTCATTTCACAGACCAGAACATGAAACCCACAGGGATTGTGACTTCCAGGAGCTTTCAGAATATTCTGGTTTGGACCCAAGCCATGGAGGAGGAGCTTCCTAAATTGCAGTTCCCAGAACTGAATGAGGGGGATCATGACAATTTGGCCACAGTAAAAGGTTTCGGAACATGCAACAACCAAAACTTAATTCAAAACCCAAGGTCTAGTGGATCAGTGTTTGCAGCGGCTCAGTTGTGCGCTCATGCACTTCGTGTGCACATGCAGTACACCTCCCAAAGCCAGCAAAACCTTGCTTGCAGTACCTTGGTGAGATCTGAGATTGTTGTGTTGTGCATTGCAGTGTTTTTACTGTACATATTCAGTCTTCTGTGGTTATATAGAAATGTAATTAATGATTTAATTATGAGAAAAAAGACTTTAGTATTTTCCTACCATCATTTTTCTGCATGTATCATTTTTGAATACCTGTAGATTATATCATGTTAGAATGTTTGAGCTTAGAAAATTGCTGTTCGTGGACTGAGGAGATGGCTCAGTGGGTAAGTGCTTGTCATACACATTCGCATTCCCCCAGTAATGTCATCACAACCGGAAGAGCATGGTAGCCTGCCTATAATCCCCGTACCAGGAGATTGAGAAAGGGTTCCTCAGGGCAAGCCGACTAGCTAGAGTAGCCAAATTGGTGAGCTCTGGGTTCAGGGAAAAACCTACCTAATAAAGAAAGTAGAGAGAAATCAAGAAGGTATCCAATGTCAGTCTCAGGACTCTACACACACGTGACTGCATGTGCACGCGCGCACACACACACACACACACACCACATACCATGTACACACACACTCAAAAAGAAAAAACTACCCTGTTTAGCTGGACATGGTATCACATATCTGTAATTCCAGTACTTGGAAGACTGAGGTAGAGAACCAGGAGTTCAAGACCAGCCTAGGCTAAAGAACAAGTTCCAAGTTAGGCTGAACTACATGAGACTCTGTTCCAAAAAAAAAAAACAAAACAAAACAAACACACTGTTGTAATTGGGGGGAGAGGTGTGGGTTGTGTTCCCAGCGCCTGGCTCCCAAGCCCCCAGCTGCTGGCCCGCTCAGCCGCTGGTTGCTTGCTTATGCCCGAAATAACCACATGAGACCTGTATTAATTTAAATATTGCCTTGCCCATTATCTCTAGCCTCTTCCTGGCTAGCCCTCACCTCATAAATTAACCCATTATAAAAGTCTGTATGTCACCACGAGGTGGGTGACTTACCGGATGGATCTACGGTACTTCCTTCTGCGGCGGGAGCTTCATGGCAACTGGCTCTGACCCAGTCTTCCCAGCGTCCTCTTTTCTTTTCCCCGCCTATCTAAGTCCTGCCCTATCAAATGGCACAGGCAGCTTTTTTAATTAACCAATCAAAGCACAGAAATACAGATGAACCCTCCTTCAACACACAAATAATAAACAACCCACATGTGCACAAATAGATAAAAGATAATAAAACTTGTTATTTGTGTTGCTGACTTCCATGAAAAATTGCTGAATGGATTTTGACATGTTATGAGGATAGAGTTTCCAGTGATTTTTGAACTTACACTAAAGCCACTGGTTTTATCCCACATATTTATATGAACCAATGCCCTCATATTGACCACTATAAAATCTAAATAGTAATACTTCTAGAAAACATTGAAGATGTACATCTTGCAGTATCAAATAGCCACAATTTAATTCTGTATGTAAAATAAATGAGTACATTTATCTCAATATGCAAATTTGCTTCTTTCTTTAATAAATGGTAAAATTACCAGGCAGTGGTGGCATTCGCCTTTAATCCCAGCACTTAGGAGGTAGAGGCAGACAGATCTCTATGAGTTCTAGGCCAGCCTGGTTTACAGAGCAAGTTCCAGGACTGCGAAGAGAAACCCTGTCTCAAAGAAACTAAAACCAATCCAAACCAAACCAAACAAGCAAACATAAAATTACATGTATATCAAAGACTATTTTAAAAGTAAATTTCTTTATAATTTCTTATTATTAAGTGTTTGAGTTATGTGCTTGTTTTACATACCTACATACTTGGGGCTGCAGAAAACTTTCTCAGACAAACAGGGATGTGAGTGGGAGACACTGAAGAAGCCTTGATCCATCTGTCCAACCACCCACTGAACCCTGGGAGGTCTAGGGAGTCAGCTATGTCTCTGTGAGTGACTGCTCAGTAGAATCTGGGCAATGTGCTGTCTTGGGTGAGCGAGTATGTACCTCATAGCCTTGAAGTGTGCCTTGAAAAGGATTTCTGCACGCAATACAGCAATGACCAAGACCGTTCTTGACCCCAGAGCACTAAACACTGCTTTCTCGCCAGCTCATGTTCTTTTCACTCGCTGTAGGGGCCTTTTCTTTCCTTAGAATCGATTCTTCAAGCCAGAATCACTGTGTGTAGCGAAAGAGTTCCGAGATGGCCTCTCTCGTTCAAGTTTAATATTCCTGAATTCAGTTTGGCTGGGAGAAGATTTTTTCTTCTTTTCATCCTCTCCTGGTGTGCTTCTTGCTTTTGAGGTCTCACGTAATCAAGACTGAAAACCAACAAAACAAAACACCTAAACAACAACAACAAAAATGTATCCAAGGCTGGCTCCAGAGTCTGATCCTTCTGCCCAAGCCCACCGCCCACAAACACACACAGCTTCTCTGCCACCGGAAGCAGTGATGTCATACCATCTCTTCAAAAGAATTTAAATCATTTATGTATTTAGTGTGTTGGGAGTGGCCTGTGTGTTATGGCGTGCATATGGGCATCGGAGGGTAACCTGTGGGAGCAGCTTCTCCCTTCCAACCATGTGTTCTCTGGGAATCAAACTTTTCTTCAGGGTGGCCAGGAAGCACCTTTACCACTGAGCTATCTTGCTGGCCTGAGGTCTGGTCTGACTGCTGCTCCCTCAGAACTCCTTCCAGCCCTGCACTGTTGCAGGGATGGCTCACCTCACATGTGAGCAGTGATGACTTTGTTCTTTCCTCGGAAGTAAACCACATGACACAGCTTCATCTCCTGGTGGGATCTTTCTTTTGTAGCCATGAACAGTTATGGTTGCTGCTTTGTGCTCATTCTTGAGTCACTAAGACCGAGTTCTTGCTCATCTGTTTCTGCAGCTTCCTGAGTGCTCGATAACTTTGCTTACTGCTGAGCCACTGTGCGAATTTACTTATTTATTCATTCACAATTATCCTCATTTATCCCTCCCTCAGCTACCTACCCCCTCACTTCCCAAGCCCACCTCTAGCTTGCTAAGTTCTTGTGACCCACTGCCTTTAGGGTTGTATGAACATGAGTGTCAGATCATCCACTTGAGTGTGTCCACTACCAATGGCTACACACCTGAGAAATACGACTTCCTTTTCTCCAGCAACCATTAGTTATTTGTGGCTCCTTGGGGTGCAGCCTCAAGAGCTCCACTCTTATTCTTGATGGACCTCTGTCTTGAACAGGTCTTCTGCAGGCAACCTCCCCCGTTGTGAGTTCATGGGTGCAGTAACCATGTCAGGACCAGAAGACAGTGTTTCACAGAGTTCTTTCCTATCCTCTGGGTGTTGCCTGAGCCTTGGAGGGAATGCCAGAGATCAATCAGATGACCCACTGATCATGCCACAGTTACTTCTTTTCCACATTTTGATGAGTTATGAGTCTCTGCATTAACCACCGCCCACTGCATAAAGAAACTTCTTTGACCAAGGATCTATGACTATAAATAGAAGTGTTTAGAATGCAGTTTAACACACCAAGTCCATTTAGCAAAACGGCTGAAGTAGTTGGTCTCCCCTTTCCCACCAGAGCCTACGACCTCACCAGCCATGGGCTTCTGAACAGGTTTACAGCACCAAGCACGAATTCCCTCCTGTGGAACGGACTCAGATGTAATATGAGTGATCTGTACTGTAGCATTTTGAAGACCTATTTTATCATTTGAGACAGAGTCTCATTACAGAGCTCAGGCTGACCTCAAACTTATGCTCCTCCTGCCTCAGTCTCTTGAGTGCTGGGATTACAAGCAAGTGCTGCTCACCCAGTGTGAAGGCATTCTCAGAGGTGACTAACCTATATAGAAAGGAGAAGGCTCTTGGAACCTTACCAGGTCAAGTCTATGTTTGCACCAGCAATGACAGCTACTCCCAGATGTCATCACACGCCATAATTGTGAGGAAGATAATGAGAAAATAAGACACACCATAGGATTGATGGATACAGCAGCTACTGTATTAAATGTGTTTAACTTTCACCTTGTCATGTGTATTAGCTCTCTGTGGTGGTTTGAATGAAAATGGCCCCCATGGCCCCATAGGAAGTGGCATAATTAGAAGATGTGACCTTGCTAGAGCAGTTGTGGCCTTGTTGGAGAAAGTGTGTCATTGGGGACAGGCTTAGAGGTTTCAGTGCTCAAGCCGGGTCCAGAGTCACTCTCTCTTCCTGCTGCCTGCTGATCCAGATGCAGAACTCTTTGCTGCCTCTCCAGCACCGTGTCTGCCTGTGTGCCATCGTGCTTCCTGCCACGATAAGACTAAACCTCTAAAACTTTAAGCCAGCCCAAATTAAATGCTTCCCATTATAAGAATTGCTGTTTTCATGGTGTCTCTTTGCAGCCTAGAACACTGAGTAAGACACTATCTCTCATCCTCATAGACATCCTATGAGCCAAAGGTTACCTCCATTTTTAAAGACAGAAAAATGTGACAAAGAGAGGTTAGGGAGCTTTCCTGAGGTGACAGAACCAGTAAGTGGGAAGGCAGAATAGGAACCCCAGTAATCAGACTTCAAAGAACCTTTTAGTTTTTTTTTTTTTAGATGTATTTGTTTTGTCTTATTATATAAGTATTTTGTCTGCACATATGTATGTGCACCAGATATGTGCTTGGTGCTTGAGCATGTCAGAAGAAAGCATTGGGTCTCCTGGAGCTGGAGTTTATAGATGGCTGTGAGCCGCCATATAGGTGCTGGGACTCTAATCCAGGTCCTCTGGAAGAGCAGCTGGCACTCTGAGCCATCTCTCCAGCCCACTAGGGGGCTTTTTAAAAAAAGATTTATTACCAAGCTTAGTGGTACATGCCTTTAGTCTTAGCACTTGGGAGGCAGAGGCAGGCAGATCTCTGAGCTGGTGGCCAGCCTGGTCTACATAGAGTTCCAGGACAGCCAGGGCTATATAGATGACCCTGCCTTTAAAATAAATAATTATTGGGACTGGAAAGATGACTCAGCAGATAAGAGCACAGGCTGTTCTCTCAGAGGACCCAAGTTCAATTCTCAGCACCCACATAGCAGTTCACACTATGTACCTCCAGTTCTAGGGGGCCAATGCCCTTTCCTGGTCTCTTCAGGTAGCATCCATGCATGTGGTGCATAGACACACATGCAGGAAAAACCTTCATCCATATACATAAAATAAAAAATTTTGGAAGTTTTTCTTTTTTGCATTTTATTTATTTGGTTTTTCAAGACAGGGTTTCTCTGTAGCTTTGGAGCCTGTCCTGGAACTAGCTCTGTAGACCAGGCTGGTTTCGAATTCACAGAGATCCACCTGCCTCTGCCTCCCGAGTGCTAGGATTAAAGGCGTGCGCCACCACCGCCCAGCTTGGAAGTTTTTGTTTTTTTTTTTAACTATACACTGTGTTGGTATGGGGTATGTGCACATGCACGCAGGCACCCTCAGAGTTCCAGGAACTGGAGTTCCAGGAGTCATAAACTGCCCTATGAGTAAGCTGGGAGCTGAACTTGCAAAAATACTATGTATCCTAATCATGGGAGCCATCCTTTCGTCCCTCAAGGGAGGTTTGGTTTCTAGGAAAGTTAACTTCATTCCATCCCTTAGAATAGTCAAGATGGCCTGGCTTTGGTAGCACACGCCTTAACATGCCTTTAATCTCAACATTCAGTCGGCCGAGGTAAATCCATACCAGCTTCAAGCTACTAGCAAAGGACACACTAACAATTATATTATCAGGGACCTCTAGCTCTCTCTTTTGCCTTGATTTTGTTTATTTTTTTAAATATGATGTTACTATGTAGCTCCAGCTGGCCTGGAATTTGATATGTAGATCAGGCTGACCTCAAACTCACTGCTATGCTTCTCCCTGCCCTGCTGGTGTGGCAGCACACACCTTTAATCCCAGCACTCAGGAAGCAGAGGCAGATGGTCTCTGTGAGTTCAAGGCCAACCTGGTCTACATACTGAGTTTCAGGCCAGCCATAGTGTCCTAGTTGTTCTGTTGCTGTGAAGAGACACCATGAACCACACAACTCAAAGGGAAAGTGATTGTGGGCTTGTGATGTTCCCATCATGGTAGGGAGCACTGTGGCATATATCACTCTGGAACAGTAACAGCTACATACTGATCAACGGACTGCAGATAGAGAGACTGGGCCTGGCATGGGGTTTTTAACCTGCAAAGCCCACCCCCAATGACACGCTTCCTGCAAAAAAGGCCACACCTCCTCCAACGAAGCCATATTCCTCCTCCTAATCCTTCTAATCCTATCAGAGAGCTCCACTCTCTGTTGACGAAGCGTTGATCAAATATATGAGCCTATGGGGATCATTCTTATTCAAACCAATGCATATAGTGAGACTCTGTCTAAAAAAAAAGGGAATATTCCAAGCAATATTTGATATATATCAAAGTTATTCTAAACAGTTCTCTATCTCCTTGAAGGCTTGGGAACATCTGAGCTGCATCTTAAGTCCTCAGGTGCTGTGCCTCAGTCGCCCTTTTTTCCACAGCAGAGTTCATGACAGTGGCACAGATCTGGTGAGGGTAAGGGCAGCCATGAGCACACCAGGCTGCTTTCCCTGTTCTCACCCATGACAGGAAAGGATGCAGGCCCAGAGGTGACAGAGTCCTGTGGCCTCTGTCCTGCCCATTTGAAGGGGTAAGGTGGGGCTAAGTCCCAGAGGTTGGACTTTCACCTTACCTTTTATGGCTTCCCAGCATCCTCAGGGCCTTTGGCTTGGGAGTCCCCTCTCTTCCCTTCATTTCTAAACCCTTCTGTGAGTTCATGGCCTATGTGTCGTCCTCATCTTCCACAGCCAGGACCTGACATCCGCCCTTTGGATGGAGCCCTGTGCTAAGAAGAACATTTACTATTCTAATCCATAAATATTATCTCTCAAATGGTGAGATGAGTGATGGATGGTTAGAAAAGATAGATAAAACTAGTATTTCAGAAAACATTCCTCAGCTCCATTTCCTGGCTCTTAGCTGCTGCTGCTGACCCGGTGGGCCCTGACTTCTCTGGAGACTGTTTCTGGTTTGTTCCCAATCGCACCCCCAGTACCTCTCACCCTCTCTGGCAGTTCTAGCTTCTCAGTGAATGTTTGTTGAGGGACCACTTCCTCAGCCCCATCCTGGCTCTGACCGCCACCCCCACCCCCACCCTCTGTGAAGGAGCTACTGGAACTGATTCCAGAAGAGGCTGGTTCTTGGAGCGTGGGCTAGACAGGGAGTACCAGAGTGTATCTGAGCTTTGGTGGTGTGGGGAAGGTCCTTGCATGTGACAAGGTCTGGATGTAAAAAGTGAGCAGGGGCAGGGAGATGTTCCTCACAACTGCCTTGGGAGGAGATGAGTTCCTGCTTACTCAGACGGGTCTCAACAGGATGAGCGGGGTGAGGGGGGGCAGCACCAGCAATGCGAGGGAGCATAGGTCACAGGCCAATGGAGCCCCCTGACAGGAGGGCAGCTGGGTGTATGGCAGCTCCAAACTCTTCCTTATCCCTGTGTCCTCCTCACCCATTGCATCTGGAGGAAGTCGGCCAGACTGGAGGCCCAGTGGGGGGAGGGGACGCCTTGATGACTGCTGCTGTTTCTACATATCAGGGCCTGGGAAGGCCTGTTGGCACCACCAGCTGGCCTAGGAAGTCTGGTGTGCTCACCTCCAGGGAGAGGGGGAGCGGTGAATGCCAGCCAGGATACACCATAGCCATTACCAAACAGGAGCTGGCAACAAGCAATACCCAGTGACCTTGTATACAAAGGTCACCAGGACCTATTTACTCTCTGCTCACAGCATCCTGACTCCCTGTGCCAGCTGTCGGCTTCCTTGTTGGGCATCCTATTAGCTCCTCTCCCTTCCATACCCCTCCCTCCCCCACCTCTGGCCTGTCACCACAACCTTTACCTTCCTTAGTGTCGCCTCCCCCCACAGCTTCTGCCCCAGCCTGTTCCTTCTTCCTTAACAACCAGCACTAAGCTCCGCTCTCCCTGTCCTCTCAATTACAAGGTGCAGCGAGACAGTGTATCTGGATTAGGGAACAGGGAACTGAAGGAGCAGCTGGCAGCCACCTCCTCTGTCCCACCCCTTCTGCCACATCCCTTGTCTCACATCCCGTGAGATACACAGGGATAGAGTGTATGCTTTCACAAATGAGCTGCAAGCTCTTAGGACAGAAGCCATATCTAACGTATCTTTGCTGTCCTAATGCTTTGCACGTGATTGGCATGGGATGGATGCTGGAAAAATGTTTGTAGAATGAACACGTTTGTCTAAGGTCAGGTAGCTAGGAAGTAGCTATAATTCAAACCTAGTTCTTCCTGGATCTCACCTCACCCCACCCTGAACCCTCCAGGAAGCTTTCCTCTACTTAGTCAGTCAGCTTCTGTCCCCACGCCTGGACACTTGCTACGTTCTTGTCCTCACCCAGGATAGGTCCTGACCCCACAACTCTGTGACTTTGGGAATGACATGGAAAGACCTCAGCCATGACAGTGATCCCTGCTTGTAGGCCACTCACCATGCCTTTGACTCTGCCCCTGTCTCATGCTGGCTCCCACAAGGGCCACCTAGCCCTAGGCCCGGCTCTGTTCATTTTGCAGCAGCCTAGTACCAGCCTCTGACCTGCGCACTCAGTCTGCATTCCCTCCTAGTTCAAGCCTGGATCTCTGCTGTCCCCCATAGTAATGTGAATTGCATGGGGCTGAACACTGACCTTAGGATGGGCATTGTTTTCCCCAGTGATAGAAGGCATGGAGACCTGCCTGGCCATGGGGCCTGAAACCATTCAGGCCTTCCAAGGTCTTAGCAAGGGTTGAAGACTGTGTGGCTCTGGGAAGTCCTTTACCCTATCTAACCACCCACCCCGGTTAGATACCTATCTAACCCTATCTAACATCACCTCTGGCCACAACGTTGGCCCATTCGCTCTGCTGCCAGTTGACAGATGGCTGTTCTCTCATGGCTTTAGAACAGTGAGGCAGCTCATTATATTTACTTAGCCACGCAACAAATGTTTCCTGAGCACGAGCCATGTGCCAGGTACTGGTCTAGGCTTTGGCCATCTACCACGGAAGAAATCTGACAGATTGCTGGGGTGGGGGGGGGCTTGCAGTACAGAACATTTAGTTTGTGAGGCAGAGGCCAACCGCCTGATAAGGCCCGAAAACACCAGGATGAGGCTGAGTGGTGAGGATTTGCCCAGCACCTGCGTAAGATCAGCACCAGAAAACAAATGAACAAACAAACCAAGATCAACAGCAGCAAAAAGAGAAGAAAAGAAAAGGTTAAATGAAAGTGTCAATGTTGGAAAGGAATAATGTTTACTCTCAAGCATCGCCCCGCTGCTTAGTGCATGAATTCCATAATTCAATTAAAAGTGAATGCTGGGCTAGTGGCTCAGCAGCCAATGTGCTTGCCTGAAAAGCGAGTTCAGTCTGCAGGAGCCACATGGTGGAAGAAGACAACTGACTCCTGCAAGTTGTCCTCTGACCCTCACATTTGACAACTGCACACATGCGCTTGCATGCACACATTATGAAGCATTTTTAAGTGAATGTTGTATCTTTTAAAAGATAATCACAGTCAGCTATGGTGGCACACTCCTTTAATCCCAGCATTTGGGAGGCAGAGGTGGGCAGTGCTCTGTGAGTTTAAGGCCAGCCTGGTCTACAGAGTGAGCAATCAGGACTTCATAGATTCTCAAGCAAAACAAAATAAGATAACCACAAGCTGATATGGCGGCACACAACTGTAATTGCAGAACTGGGAAGTGGAGCCAGGAGGATCAGGAGTTCAAAATCACTCTCTGATGTATGTGATCCTGTCTCAACACCCTCTCTCCCAGAAAAAAAAGGTAATCAAAGAGTTAACATCTGACCCCACATTATCTTTATCGTATATTCAAAAGAGCAGACCATTCCAGCCTCACCCTCCACTCACACTCACACACTCTCTCTCTCATACACACACACTCACATCCTCTCACACACACATATACACTCACACTCTCATACACTCTCACTCTCATAAACTCACACACACTCACATTCACACTCTTACACTCACACTCACATACTCTCACACACTTACACTCACACTCACATACTCTCACACTCTTACACTTACACTCTCATACACTCACATACACACTCACATTCACAGTCTCACACTCACACACTCTGACACACTCATACACTCACACAATCACACACACTCACACACCCTTACACTCACACTCTCATACACTCTCACACTCACACACTCTCATACACACTCACACATGTCTATAGGCACACTACTTGCATTGGGTAA
The DNA here is from genome assembly GCA_028555095.1 of Dicrostonyx torquatus. Lineage (NCBI taxonomy): Eukaryota > Metazoa > Chordata > Mammalia > Rodentia > Cricetidae > Dicrostonyx > Dicrostonyx torquatus. The sequence continues at coordinate 214,503 of JAQHUG010000417.1, forward strand.
AGTTAGAAAACAACTCCAATGACCACCGGTAGAGGAATACACATGCAATGTGCTCACACAGTAGAATTTTATTCAGCTGACAACACAGATGAAACTTAAATGTATTAAGTGTGGAGTAATCATAGAAACCAGGAAAGTAGAAGGAACCATTTCTGGGGTGGGGTAGTGGGGATCAGAAAAGAGAAGACTAGCAGAATACAAATAGGAAATGGGAAAATGGGGTCTCCAATGCGGGAGGAGGAAGGAAGTAAATGCAGAAGGAGAGAGGAGAAACAAATGACAGTAAAACTGCCAGAAAAAGTCATAATTAAAACGCATATAATGTACATACGTACCTACACACACAAACACACAGAGTTTAAATGAGAATTTCCCAATCAGGATGACAATTCTCGCTCCAAGAGCCAAGACCATCTAACAAAAGCCCCAACAGCAAGCATGAGAAGCCCCCTTTTGAGTTGTTGGTCAGGGTTGTCCAGCCACATGACAGACTATTGCTATTGCCCTGGTTACCCACTAGAGGTGAAAGGTAAGTCCTTATTGCTGAAGACAGCATGCACTCCAGACACAGGGCCCGGAGGCCCCCAAGCTGGAACTCACCTGAGTCTTCTCCCTGCGGACTAGCTCCCATGGAACTAGAAGGTGCCATGCAAGCTTCCAAAGGAGGGAAGCAACCTGAAAACCTTATCAATGGTCAGCATGGCATGATAGCCCCAAGGGTGCGGTAGTGGCACACATACTTTGGTGTAACCAACAGTTCTCTAATTGGATTTAATACCTGCTCAACAAGAGGGATACCATGCTTAGTACTGGAAACCTAGTCACCTTCTCAGTGCTAGTGAAGTCATAAATCTTGGAGGAGAACCTACAACCTCCACTTCACTAAACCAGCATCCTAACTACACTCTACATATTTGTCCTTACACCCACAGATAAATATAGTCTTCATCTCTCATCAAGGAAATTTTTCTTCTCAGCTAATAGAGACCCTTACAGAAAACCACGATCAATCAAAACAGAGTCGTGGAGCACAGACCAGAGGACGCACCTGCAACACAGCTCCCTCAGCCCAGGCTCAGGGACAGCTGCAGGGGAGGGGATGAAACAGGGTGAGAGCCAGAGGAGCCAGGAGTTCACCATGAGAGCTTGTCTTCTGGCTATGTCAGAAGCTGCACTGTTTTGTCATCCTTTACTCTTTTGGCTTTTTGGAGGGCCTGCCACCCAGCTCCCAAGTAAATCACACACAGAGAGACTTTTTCTTACTTATAAATGCCCAGTCTTAACTTGGCTTGATTCTTGCCTGCATTTCTTAAATTATCCTGTCTACCTTTCCCCTCTGGGCTTTTATCTTTTTTACTTATGTATTTCTTACTTTCCTTCTTACTCCGTGGTTAACTGTCACTGTCCCCAATGTCCTCCTCTTCTAGTTCTCTTGCTTTTCCTCTTTCTTGTTTCTCCTTCTATTTATCCTCTCTGTCTGCCAGCCCCACCTATCTTTGCTCCTGCCTTGCTATTGGCTGTTCATCTCTTTATTAGATCATCAGGCGTTTTAGGCAGGCACAGTAGCACAGCTTCACAGAGTTAAACAAATGCAGCATACATAAAAGTCACATACCTTGAACTAATACTCCCCAACACTGCATCCATAAAATCTCACCAACCTGATGCTTGAACATGAGCTGAGCAAGGATGACAGCAATAGACATGCCCAAGTGGACGGGAAAGACCATAAGAACTAAGGCAACTACGGCATGAAGAGGCCTGGGTGACAGCCTTCCCTAGAGAAGACACACATTGGCTATCCAATACCAAACGGTCAGTCCTGAAAACATACATGCAAGTAAAATCATACAGACACATATAAATATATGCATGTATGTATATAACAATAATTAATAAAAAAAAAGGAGGCCACAAATTTGAAAGAGAACAAAGAGGGGTATATGGGAAGGTTTAGAGGGAGAAAAGGGAAAGGGAAAATGATGTAATTAATTATCTTATAATCTCAAAAAATGAGACAATTAAAAGAACCTTTTAAGTGGAAGAAGCAGACATGAAAAGACATATGTTGTATGGTACCTTTTATGCATTGTCCAGAACAGGCAAATCCACAGAGACAAAAATAGACAAATGATTGTCAGAGGCTGGGGCGGGGGGATGACGGAGAACGGGAGTTCAGTGGGAACAGGGTTTCCTCTGGGGTGATGAGCTTCCCAGTAGTAATAGTTGCATCATACTATGGGTTTACTGAATATCTCTGAGCCGTCTACTGGAAGATGGTTGAAATGGTGGATTCTGGGAGAATCTGCTTTACAGTGGAAAAAGAGGTTGCTGTACCGACCTTGTCACACTGTCACACTATGCCACAAGCAGAGTGGTAGATTCAGAGGCCAGCCAAGTCAAGCCTTGAGGGCGTTGGAGGGCGATGGAGCAGGATCAAGGGAGGGAAGGAATAAGGAATGGCTGGGTTTACTGTCTTGCCTTAGCAAGGCAAGCTCTGGGGGTGGGCAGACTGGAGAAGTATGGTGACACTGGACATTTCTTGGTTGACCGGCTTCCGGGACAGGCAAGACAGGCAGAAGAAGACCAGAGAGTCACAGAGGCCAAAGGCAACGTGTGGAAGGCAAAGCTGAAGGGTAGCAAGCAGAGGCTTCAGTGATGGCGGGAGCATCAGGTGAAGGTTGCTAACCGGAGAGAAAGGCAGTGGAGAGAGAGAGAGAGAGACTCCATGTTCAAGGAGAACACCAGAGCCAAGCTGAACCACAAGCTGGTCCCAGCCAGGAACAGGGAGGGCTGTCTTTCGGGAGGTGGGGGAGGAAGAGTAGGAACATAGAGGGGGACATTATGAAGGTGGGCACAGGTTGAGGGCTTTCCTAGGTCTGCACTTCTGAGCTCTTTGCAAATGAGGAGGAGGGTCAGCTAACAGTATGCTGACTCCAGAAGGCAGCACTGGAGGGCCCAGGACAGGGCTGAATTAGCAGTGGAGCACAGAGAAGGGCGGCGGCGGGGGGGGGGGGGGGGGGGGGGGGGGGGGGGGGGNGGGGGGGGGGGGGGGGGGGGGGGGGGGGGGGGGGGCGGTCATGGATGGGGACAGCAGAGAGAGAGGATGGCAGAGAGAGGGACAGCGGAGAGAGCCTGCTCTCTCCTCATGGCAGCAAGCCCTCTCCAGCAGGGCTCAATAGTCCCATGGGAAGGCACTAAGGCAGCCAGGTCTTCCGGCCCAGAAGGCTCTGAGTGATGTAGTAGTCCCTGGGCAGGGATGACAGACAGGGAAGCTCCGTAAGGCCAGAGAGCTTGGAGGAGAAGGCATGGTGGGGCCTGGAAATCTTGGGGTGTGAGACTGAGGGACAGACAGACGGGAGGTGACTAGAGAGCAGACCATGAGCTTTGAGGGTCACAGGGTTTAAGGTTAGGTGAGTCCCCAGGTGTGGGTCGGAGGCCTGACTGCCACAGACAAGGTACAGCAGAAGTTAGCCCCTCTCTGGCTGAAAGCAGACTGAACATGGCTGAAGCATGGGAGAGGGCTCTGGGACCATGCTGCAGGAGGAAGAGAAAGGCTTGTCCCAGGATGCTGTGCCAGGAGTCAGGCTAGACGGAGGAATGGGAGAGACAGAGCAAGAAATGCTGGTGGCTGTGTGCTTCCGTATGGGCACCAGCGGCTGGACACAGGTTTCCAGATCAGTTCCCTCTGCAGAGCCCAGCAGAGAGGGACTCCATCCTGAGAGGAGGGCCGCCACAGTTGGAGCTGCCCTTTTGAGGGAGCTTGTACCCATCTCTCCAGCCAGCTGTCAGCACCCTCGTTAAGATGTGATGGACGTACATGGTCCATGTCCTGTCCCTAGGCTGCAGCTTTCAGCTGAAAGAAACAGTGAATTTTCAGCCCATAGACCCACACTTCAGCCAACAACAGTGGCCTCTTTCCAAGCCATCTGTGTACTAGACCACAGCCAGAGCGAGGGGGGCACCCCACCTCCCCGCAGCCAGAGTGAGGGAGGCACCCCACCTCCCCGCAGCCAGAGTGAGGGGGTACCCCACCTCCCCCAGCCAGAGTGAGGGGGGCACCCCACCTCCCCGCAGCCAGAGTGAGGGGGGCACCCCACCTCCCCGCAGCCAGAGTGAGGGGGTACCCCACCTCCCCGCAGCCAGAGCGAGGGGGGCACCCCACTTCCCTCCCATAGGACCTTCTCTGCTCCCCCAGGTCTGCAGGATGGGTTCAGCAGCCACTCAGACAGATGCATCTCATGAATGGACCACACTTAATCACCTGTGTTCTCCTCCATGGCTGAATATAGTGGTCACTTCCTCCCGAAGGACATCCTCCTCCCTCCCTCTGGCTAGCTCCTAGCCCTGTCCTCTCCACCTCCAGGAAGCCTTCCCTGATGAGTCAAGAACACCCTCTTGTGTATTCCTAGAGCTTCCTCCAAGTCCAAACTCTGTGCTCATCTGTGGCCTGGCCTTCCTGCCGCGGATCTGGGGTCTCTAACACATCATCTAATATGAGTGTTCAGCACAAGCTATTGCATGTGGCTGGGCTGCAGATTTCTGTTTAATTCTCCCTCTTTCTCTTAGACAAGGTCTCATTTAACCTAGCTGGCCTGAGTAGCACTCTATTCTGGGGGATCCCTAAGGTCACCTTAATTCCTCACTGCTCCCTGAAGACAATGAGTGGACCATAGGCTTTTCACTGCTTACCCAGCTGTCTGACCCTGCAGGTGAACGTATCCAACCCTGGGTCATATATGCCTTGATATCATACCCTTTCCAGTCCTCACCAGTTGCATTCCTCCCCCTTCTTTGGTGTAAACTCCTGGGTGTCTGCCTGGAGATCACAATGTGTGACACACCCACCTGCGCTGTCCCCCTCCCTTCTGCATCTGTGTTTCCCGGTGTAGAATGATCTTTTTGTACACTGTGAAGATGTGTCTTTGCCAAGGTGACTTCTGATTGGTTTAATAAAGGGCTGAGTGGCCAATAGCTAGGCAGGAAGAGGTTAGATGGGACTTCTGGGCAGAGGTGGGGGGAGAGAGAGAAAGAGAGAGAGAGAGAGAGAGAGAGAGAGAGAGAGAGAGAGAGAGAGAGGAATCTAGGAGCAGGAGAGAGGCCAGGAGAGAAAACAGGAGGTATAAGATGGAAAAGAGGTAAAAAGCCACAAGGCAAAGTGTAGATTAATATAAATGGGTTCATTTAAGCTATAAGACCTAGTGGGACAAACCGAAGCTATAGGCTGAGCTTCATAATTAATAATGTCTCCATGTCGGTTTTTGTGAGTTGGTGGCCCAAATAAAAATCTGTCTACAACTTCCCACACCCTTTCTCTGACTAAGTTTCCCTTGGCCCCCTCCTTCCCAAGCCCTCTCTAGTCTCAACTCCCAGAGTTACTCCAGCTTACACAGTTGGGCAGAAATAAGGGCAGAGCTAGGAAGCAGAGGACTCTGGGAGTCAGGCCAGGTCATGTTCCTTAAGCATCCTGGGGTTTTCTCTGGAATGAGGGGAGCTGTCTGGAGCTGCAGGAAACGTGTTCTAGAAACTGTAGCTCTACCAAGAGTTTCCATAGTGCCCTGGAGGGACTCAAGGCAGCCTTTACCCCAGAGGACCTGCCCAACAGTGTGTACAGAGGACTCCTGGGTAAAGAGGAAAAGGGGGGTCAGAGCCTGTGGAAGGGTTCATACCCTACAGCTCCGCAGTCAGTTCCAGGGCACCCCAAGTTCTGGGGCTTCTGGGGGTTACAAGGAAAGTTAGAGATGGTCTGCCTGGCCAGTGGTCCTGCTCAGCCTTCCCGAGGCTGGAGGGAGGGATCACTCACAGTTTGCTGCATTTCTCTGAAAGCTCCAGGCTCTAAAGGTTTCCTGACTTGAAACTGAAGTCAAATAGCAATGAGCCTCAGCTCTATCAACCTTGGGCCGCTCAGCGTGCTATCTGCAGCAGATCTGAGCCTGCTCCATAGGCTTCTAAACCAACAAGAACTAGGGAAACAAATTAATCATTACTGACACTGGATCTAGAGGCTAGAGAGGAAGCTTTGTGGTTAAGGATGCTTAAGGCTTTTTTCAGAGACTCCTGGGTTTGTTTCCCAGCACTCACATCAGGTGGCTCCCAACTGCCTGTTCCAATGCCCTTTGGCCTCTTTGGGCACCTGCACACACATGGTGCATATAAGCACATACAACCACACACACACGCATATTTATAGATAAAAATAAGAAATAAATCCTTTAGAAAAGAGTAAGTACAAAAACTTGGGGAGGGTGGGCAGTGCTCGCCTACGGCAACACAGGGCTGTAGTCAACAGAGGCAGAAGGTCAGCAAGACCTCATCTTAAAAGTAAGAAGTCAGGGTTGGGGGTACAGGTCAGTTGATAGAGTGCTTGCCTTGCAAGCATAGAGCATTCACTCCAATCCCAAAAACCCTTGTAAAGAAATAAAAGCCAGACTTGATGGTACAGAGGAAGAATGATCCTTGGCCAGCCAGGCTAGCCCACTAGGTATGTTTCAGGCCAGTGAGAGATCCTGGCTCGAAAGAAAGAGGTGGATGGCACCTGAGGGACCATATCGAGGTTGTCCTCTGGTATGTGCACCCCCATACGCATGAACACGCGCACACACACACACACACACACACACGCACACACACACCACTCCCACAGCACACAAGTCAATTCCAAAAGAATTCATATTTAAATACGTATAAAACAAAAACCTCAATGAAATGGATCTATGCCATCTCAAGCCAGAGAAAGGTCACCTTGGGGAAGGTGGTGACCGGAAGCAGACCCAGAACCTAGAGTGCTGCTCATGTTCTGTGTCTGGACCAGTGGTCTAGTTACATGGGTGTATTTGGCTGGGAAATCTGTATCAGGTTGCACACTAATGATTTGTGCGCTTTAATGTATGTTTGTGTACCTTAATTACAAATTGACATTCCAGGTTGATCGATAAAGGCTTGGCTGTTGGATAAAAACACAGCTTCCAGGCAAGACATTAAATCCAAGGCAGCAGGGAGAGACCTTCCCTGCTCTCTCAGCCTGGCTGGTCAGCTGAAAGCCCAGGGACAGGTGGAAAATTCTCTGTGTGTGTCAATGCTTCATAGGATCCTTAGCCTATGACTTGGCTCCCTGGGCTTTCTGAGATCTGGGCTGAGCGAGCCTGCAGTGCAGGAAGACCCTGCAGGAAATGCCTAGCTCAGCGCTGGGCAGAGAGCCTGCATGACGGGATTTGAGCAAGGGCAGCGCACAGGTAGACTGGCTGACAGCTTTCAGAGTTAACCATTGCCTGATTCTCAGCAGATGATGCACCGAGCGTGGGCATGTGACAGAGTCCAGTGTGTTCCTGAGAACTTCCCTTGCTCTGGGTGTTCCTGCTGCCTGGAACACCTTGCCCATTGTCCCTGACTGGAGCCTCCAGTCTTCAGTAAATCCTAAGCAGGCTTCAAGGCTCAGTTCAACAAGGCCTTACTTCTCCACACCTCCCTGCTCCTCACCCCTTCTCAGCCTAACGCTTGCCCCCACTGGCTCAAAAGAGCACTTTGGTCCATGCCCTCCAGGACAGAGTTCTGTGACCCCAGCCCTCTTCTGAGGATTAAGGGATAAGCACCTGCAGGCATCCGTGCAGCAAGGATTAGAAGTGAGGAGGATGGTCCCCTCCAGACAAAGGAAGTCATTAGTAGGTTAATGGAGAGTCCTGTTTGCACTGCTAAATTTGAAGGCTGGTCACCTTTTGTCCTAAGCAAAGATCCAATGCTTCGATAAGAACTTTATTGTGCCGCAGTATTGATTGAGGGTGGCCCTGGCTGTGGAATGCCTGAGTATGCAATTCATGCATAATTCCTTAAGTGATTTGGGCACATTTTTCTCTTATTGATGGGCATTATAATGACTATAATAAACCAAAGAAACCTCAGGTGAAACAACATATCATTACACTAGTCAATAGAGGTGTAGCCACGAATTTAATGACTGTGTTTGCTAAGTCCGTCTTTGTTAAGGATGTCTGCCCAGGTTCTGATGAGAATCCGAACTGTGTGAGTGACTCAGTGTCTGTCAGTCGTTTATTTATCCACTCATTCATTCATTTGGCATATCCTCAGCCCCACCGCGGCCCCAGGCTCCATGCCAGCGGCCAGGGAAATACTTCCAAATGAGTAACCATCTCTGCCTAGCCGACACCAGGGATGCCAGCATCCTCGTGTGAATACAAGCCCTTGTGAGTGGAGCATTAACAGAATATCAGGAGAAAGGTGCAGGCCACAAAGCGAGTCTGGGACACGCTTCCCAGAGATGGTAGTTGGGGGTTAAGCTGAGTATGGAGCATTTTGTTAATAGGCCCATGCTTATTTCCTTCCCATGAAAGTAGTTCAAGCTTCAGAATGGCCCAAAGGGCAGCTTAGAGTGTCCTCAATGAGAGTGCTTGCTTTCCTAATATGTGGGTGGCCCTGGATTTAATCCTCAGCACTGCAAAAATAAACAAATAAATGCATAAAGTAAGGTTGTAGAATGACCAGAACCATTCTGAAGATGAATAAAGATATGGGAGCCACACTTCCTGGTATTAAAACTGACTACAGAACTATGCATCAAGCACCTAAACTACGGAAATAGAATAAAGAGAGACATGTTTAATTTGATCCAGTGAGATCAAATTGACAGGCCAGAGACATTGAATTGGGTAATTTGGACAATTTAGACATTGAAGAAACAAGAAAGAGGAGGAGGAGTTAAATTTTATAAAAAGATAAAAGCTTTTATGGGCTGAGGATGTAGGGCATTAGTAGAACACTTGTCTAGAATGTTTATGACCTGGATTCCTTCCCTCAGAACCACAAAAATTAAACAAAAAAAGAACGCTTGGGTGTGTGGAGAGATGTTTGGTGTGTACAAGGATGCACTACTCTTTCAGAGGATCTAAATTCAGTTCCCAGTGTTAAAAATAAGTCTAGGTTAGCAAGAAAGAGACCTCTGCTCCAGTTAGGGTGCCTGGACAAGCAAACCCTTACTCTTGATCAAGGGTGTGGGAGAGCCAATAGAGACCAGAAGTGCACTCAGCTTTGCTTTTTAACTTGGGTGGTGACTGTGTCTTTTCCCAAATTAGCTGGGGTCCCACTTCACAGTCTTATTCTCAAAAGGCTTGGCACACAGGAACTGAGAGAGGAGGGGAAATGGGGTCACAGCTCCAGGGCATCGAATTCCTAGTTTAGCAGGGGCTTCTGTGTAAACAAAGATTCTTACCAGGTATGCAGGTGTGTGTGCTGAAGCAATAGCATAACAGTCTTACAAGGTGAGAGATTTAAATTCCTGTTGTAAACACGAGTTTGAGAGAAAAGACTTGTATTTGGCTTCTTGTGCTGGCACCTGCATTGGACAGCTTACCAGAAATTTCGGCTCCAGGGGATCCAACTTCCTCTTCTGGCCTCCAAGGGTATGGCATTTACATGCACATACCAACACAGATATACCCATAACTAAAAATATTTTAAACTTTTGTGATGAGGGTGAAAGGTGAAGTCTGTAATCCCAGGGGGTGGGGTGAAGGCAAAGGGTCAGGAGTTCAAGGCCAGTTTCAGCTACATAGCAAGTTTGAAGCCAGCCTGGAATACATGAGATATTTTATTAAAAAACCAAACCAAATAAACAAACAACAGCATCAAACCCATCAAAAATTAGAGGCCGTATTATCAAATCGTATATTTAATATGTTAAATATATAGGAATGTTTACATGTCAACAATTAAATCAGCTCAGTTTCAAAGTGGGCAAAGGATTTGAATAGATGTTTCTCTAAAATCCATACACAAGTGGTTAATGAAAGCACATGAGAGAATACTCAGGTCGCGAAGCAAAACTGTTCAAACAAAGAAACAAAACTACAATAGGACACTGTTTCCCATCTGCCTAAATGGCTGTTCAAACAAACAAACAAAAAGCACAATATCAAGCGGTGGCAAGAAGTGGAAAAGGCATCCCTCCCTCATTGCCGGTGGGAAACAGTGTGATGGCATCTCAACCACAGCAGAAACAACAGCTACAAAAAGAAAAGGCCTGGTCATGTGATCCAACCCTTAACTCCCAGGTTTATGCTGCAAGGAGACTTAAACAAGGACAGTGTGTCAAGGGTCACAACACCATTTTTCCTAGTAGCCAAAAGGCGGGGTTAACCTAAGCCCGTCACCAGATGGATGGATAGTGATGTACGCACACAGTGAACTACTTAACCTGAAAAGGGGAGGGAATTCTGGCATGTGCTCCCATATAGACGAGCTGCCAAGGGAAAGAGCCAATCACAAAAACGATGCATTCTGTGAGTCCATTTATATGGAAAACCCTGGGCAAGCAGATCCAGAGAGGGCCAATAAGTAAGCAGTTGCTAGGAGACAGAAAAAGGGTGACCAGGGTGTGACCGCCAGTGTGTATGAAGGGGTTTTAAGGGTCATGAAGAATACTCTGGAATGAGATTGCAGTGATGGTTGCTCAGCTGTATAGATATACTAAAACCGCCTAAATTGTGCAGTTTGTTTGTTTATCTACTTATTTTTATTTATTTGTTGAGATGGAGGTCTCCTGTAGCCCAGGCTGTCCTCAAACTTGTTATGTAGCTGAGTCTTACCTTGAACTCTTGACCTTCTCGCCTCTAACTTCAAAATGCATGGGCCACCACAGGCAGCCTTGAACTGTACAGGGTAATTTTTACATCATGTGAATTTTATTTCATTAAAAAAGGATAATTCAGCCAGGTGGTGGTGGTACACGCCTTTAATCCAAACACTCGGGAGGCAGAGGCAGGCGGATCTCTCTGAGTTCGAGGCCAGCCTGGTCTACAAAGAGAATTTCAGGACAGGCTCCAAAGCTACAGAGAAACCCTGTCTCGAAAAAACAAACATCAAACAAAACAAAAAAAACAAGGATAATTCACGCCTAGCAGGTTCAGTTTGGAAATAACTGCTTAAAATCAAAAAGAGAAAGCATTCCTTTGGCTTGCTCCTGGAGGATGCTGGAAGAAGGACAGGGCGATTGCAGCCATCGTTGTGTGATGTGTAGACCTGTGGGGACCTAGGACAGGAGGAGCAGGGAAGGACGCTGGGGTGATCCAGCTGGCATTGTCAGGAGGCCATTACCATGGGAACACAAGCAGTTCTTGCCTGGCTAAACTAGGACTTGACTTATGAGAGATCTCTCTGTCCATAAGCAAAGTTGAGTGCCTGGGACAGTGTGTAATACCTCAGATTTACTAAGTGCTTTCTGTGTGCCCTTTGTCAAGTGCTTTCCATGGGTGAGCCTGTCCGATCCTGTGAAAAAGGTGGTGAGGGAGCTGTGAGTGCCACTGATCCCTGTGTACATTAGTGACTTGCCTGTGTTTCCAAATGGTGGAGCTTCCGCCATTGGACTGCTGTCCTCCAAAGAACACACGACAGTCACCTTCATCGAACAACCTGGCGTGTAATAAGTGCCTGTGGTCATGTCAGAGGAATAGCAGGTGGCAACTGAAGTTCACGGTGTCAGCCCCCCGGGAGGCAACACTAATGAGTCAGTCTTGGTTGGGCAGGGCCCCGAGAGCCCAGACCCCAGAGTGTCTTTTGCTTCTGCTCTGCCTTTACATGTTTGCTGTCATGGTCTTTCTCTGGTATCTGGCACGGTGTGAATGGGTGTGGGGAGACCCCACTGCCTGTAATGTAGTGTGTTTATCTCATGGATACATCCTGTTGTGCCGGGCATTTTTACATGTGGATTGTCATGAAGATATTTCTTCCCTAAGCTGTACTGTCTAGTTGATAATAATAATGTTAGTGTATACAGAGTTTTAATGAATAAAATAAATAAAAGAAAACATTAGACAGCCAGGGCCTATGCGTTTCGCCTAAGGAGCTACATAGATTGTAGCTTAGGTTAACGATTAAGAAAAACAACTGAGCCCCAGGAGCCAGGCCGGCCCTAATTCTCTTAATGCTAAAAGATGCAGTCACAGGTTTTGTGTGCATCATTAGCCAAAACAAAGCTTTAAAGTAACTTCAGGCTAGATCAGATGCCTTGATCTAAAGTTTACAAGGTACATAGCTGAGTTATAGATTCATTAGGTTAGGGTCAAAAATACAAAGCATCTCAATTGTTACTAGCTGATGAACTTTCCTTCCCAGGGTTGGTTGATGATCAAAGGCCATAATTAATTTCTTGAACCCATTTCTGCCCTCAATCTCCTGATATAAAAAAAAACTATTGATGAATTAATAAATGGGACCTCCTGAAACTGAAAAACTTCTATAAAGCAAAGGACACAGTCAACAAGACACAACGACAGACTACAGAATGGGAAAAGATCTTCACTAACCCCACATCAGACAGAGGGCTGATCTCCAAAATATACAAAAAACTCAAGAAATTGGACACCAAAAGGGCACATAATCCAATAAAAAATGGAGTATGACCTAAACAGCGAACTCTCAACAGA
>JAQHUG010000417.1:227618-242405 GCA_028555095.1 Dicrostonyx torquatus
TAAGGACATTGGGGGAGGGTTGAAGGGGGAGGGGAGAGGCAGGGAGGGGAGAGGCAGGGAGGGGAGCAGAGAAAAATGTAGAGCTCAATAAATATCAATAAAGGAAAAAAAAACTATTGATGAGTGGGTATGCACCCTAAATATTTAAAGTAGAGCTGACTGAGTCTTTTTCATATACAAAAGTTTAGATTTATGATTCCTTTAAGAATTCCTTATAAGATTACCTTTCAAGATAAATGATAAAGTAATTGATCTTTTCTTTATAGCTACAAAACCCAGCCTTCCAGTTAGCTTGCTTGCCCACATGGCTGATTTATAAACCACTTGCTTGGGTATGAATGTATGTGGGTTCTTGGGATAATTTGTTTTTTTACCTATAATATGTAAAATGTTTAGCCATGTGAGGGACATGGAAAACATGTTTGTTTTTTTTTCACTTGTAGTCATTTATGTGAAAAACAGTCTAAACACACTGTAATTTTTATATTGCCTGAAGGATTTTATGGGGTATATAAACTATAAGGGAAAGAACAGAGACAGAGTTAGAAAGAGTTAAAATGGGCTAGAAGGAAAACATCAAGAATGAGAGAGGTAGAAAGAAAGTTTCAAGAATGAGAGAAGGAATAGAGAATGCAAAAGAAGAATAAAGAAAGGTTTGAAGAAAACCATCAAGAGAGTGTGTGTCTTTGCCCCTTACCTCTGTCAGATAGAAAAGCCTAGTATGCACTCCTTCTGAGTCCTGCCCTGTCTGGAGGCCGCCCCCTCCCCTGCTCCAGACAAAGACAAACAAGGCTGCAGCTGCTGAGTCTGCAGTTACACACTCTAACAAACTCAGTGCTTCTTCCAACGTCCCAGTATGCAGGTCTGGTTTGTACAGTTTGAGGGGAGCTCTCACAGACACAATGACAAGTGACAATGTTGACAAGACACCAGGGCCGTGGAAATGTGGTTAAAGCCCCCTCAGGGTCCCAGAAGGGTTCAGGTAAGGCTGGAGGAACACTGTGGAAGAGGGGTCTGTCATGCAGAAGATCAGCCATGTAATTGGTGCCAGCCACCTGACTCCGAGCTCTGTTCTGTGATCTGTGACTTTGTGTCCCATCCGCATACAGGAGCATTGTTCTGAAACCCAGACCAGACAGGCTCCCACTCGGACCAGTGCCCTGCCATGCCACAAGCATGCTCACACTCACTCAGGAGGCAGTGTGGTTTAGAATGTGGCATCCATCCACTCCTGGGACCACTGTCAGTCAGACCCCAGCAAAGTGCTTCTCTGCATCTCGCCCCATGCCCAAAGCAAAGGCTGCAGAGACCTCACACTGAGAAGTCTTGCTCCTGCCATGTGAAGGGCAGACTTGTGGAGCCAGGAAGAGTTTCAAGGAAGAACTGAGGACAAAAGCACTCATTTTGCTGGGTGTGGTGATGTGTGTCTGTGGTCAGTTCCCAGGAGGTTGAGATGGGAAGGGTTGCTTGAGCCCCGGAGCTCAGGGTCTCAAAACAGAGGAGGAGGCAGGTAGCAACCATGACATCTAGGGGCTGGAGGCAGTTCAATCCATAAAGCACTTGTTGCACAAGTGTAAGGGCCTGGGACAGAGTCCAAGTTAAAAACAAAAACAGCAGCAGGTGATGGTGAGTGTTTGTAATCCTAACACTGGGGGTTGGAGAAAGGTGGACCCCTGCGGCTTGTTGGCCAGACAGCCAACTTTATTCAAGGAGTGGTGCTTGAGGACCAACACCTAAGGTTTAGCGCACGTGCGTACACACACACACACACACACACACACACGCACGCACACACACACACACACACACACACACACACACACACACCTTGAAAAACTAGAAAACCTGAAAAACAAGAAAAGAGACCAAGAGAGTGAAAGTAAGTGGCGAGGATCAAAGGCTCAGGGAAGGTGGCAGGAGAGGGGTGGAAGTTGGTGGGAACTAGTGGACTAGAGCATTTGTGTGAGACTGTGTCCCCTATGAATGTCAGAAGCTATGCCCCCAAATGCTAACCAACAACTACTTAAGCATGAGAGAACACTGGAAATGCTAAATAGGATGGGGAAAGATCGCAAGGCAACCAAGGAATGCTGAGACCAGGAGAGATGTAGTCTTCCCCAGAGAAGACATACCCACCAGTTATCCAATGCCGAGTGTCAGCCCTGGAAACATCCATGCAGTAACATGATACAGACCGAGCAGGATATATTCATACATCAAGTGTGTAACAACAACTAATGAAAAAAGAGGCCATGGATCTGAAAGAGAGCAAAGAGGTCCATGGGAGGGTTTGGAGAGAGGAAAGGGAAGGAGAAAGTGATGTAATTATAATCTCCAAAACAGAGGAAAAAGAAGAGAAATGAGCACACAGGACACAGAGGAGAAGAACCTGGGGCTGGGGAGAATGCAAGGGGAAGGGAGGTGAGAGTAGGGTCGGGAGGAGAAGGAGGAATCACACTTGCTTAAAAAGCACCATAATGGGGGCTGGAGAGATGGCTCAGTGGGAAAGAGCACTGACTGTCCTTCCAGAGGATCTGGGTTCAATTCTTAGCACCCACATGGCTGTTCACAACTGTCTCTAACTCCAGTTCCAGGGGGCCTGACACCCATGGCAAAACACCAGTGCACATAAAATAGATATAAATAATTTTTTAAAAAAATGCCATAATGACATCTAATAGTGTTTATGCTAATTAAATAAAAGAAAATCCTGCAAAACAAAACTATATGTCTAACTTACCCAGCTGAGTCTTCCTCCCAGAAGGGGACAAGGGTCGGACCTAATGTAGTATCATCCCCGGTTTCAGGGCAGGCTCTGGCTATGTGAGGGTCAGGAGGCTTTCACAAGCTGCATGTGACAATTGAGGAATTTTTACACAATGCTGGATTTTTTTTGTCGTTGTTTTGTTTTGTTTTTGAGGCAGGGTCCTCAAGCTCATGGTTCCTCTGCCTCAGCTGTCCAAGCTGGGATTACTGGTGTGTTTGCACTACACCTGATTCTGGATAGATTCCTATAGTGCTTTTATTTCTATGTTTATAAGTCCAGGCGCAGTAGCCCTTTAAAGTGTGCCCACAGGCATTTCTCAAAGTGTGGTTTAACTATCTTGGCAGCTACTGAACCCTTCCATGGGGATCTGAGAAGTCAGAACCATTTTCTGCACAATGCAAGGTGTTGCTTGCCCTTTTCACACCGCTGAGGAATGTACAGTGGAGTTTTCCAGAAGCAGCTTAGCGTGTGATGTCACATAGCCCTGATGACTAACGGAGCGTGTGCTTGCCTGTGGTTTTATTTCCGATTTTAGGGATTGAACTCAGGGCCTTGATAATGCTAAGAATGTGTTCTTCCCAGAGTCATACTCCCTAGTGCCTGTGTGCTGGGCTAAGAGTGATCAGGGTGAGGTGAGAATGTGGTTTCATTGGTAGGATACTTGCCTAGCACGCGTGTAACCCTGAGTTTGACCCCTGTCACCTCATAAACAGGGTGCAGTGGCACACACCTGTAATCCTAGAACTCAGGAAGCTGATGCAGGAGGATCAGGAATTTAAGGTCATCCTCAGCTGCTTAGGGAGTTTGAGACAGCCTGGGCTACCGGTATCTCAAGAACAAGGAAATAGATGACTAATGCTCCTTGGGGGACCTCAGTAGTTATTAGAAGTGTAAAGTGGTCCTAACTACAGAGTACGGGCAATGCGCATCTACTCCTGTGCAAGACCTATGATCTAGATATTGCTTTTAGAATTTTTAGTGACGTTTTAAGGGATAGTTGTCATAGGGCTGAACAGAAACTTTTTTAAACCCCTTTCACAACAGCAATAATTTATCATGTACCACTTGGTTATTTTGCTTTTACATGATACACACAGTCCAGAGTTTAGCTTTGTGTCCTCATATTGCCTTGAGAAGTGTGTTATAATAAATAGAAATTCATAAAAAGTTACAAGAACTAAAATGAGTCAAAAAAGCTTTCAAATTTGATAGTTAACAGGACAAGATTATGTAAAAATCTTGATGGTGCTACACGTTGTAATTCCAGCACTGGAGGTTGAAGCAGGAGGAGCTCTCTTCTGAGGTCAACCTGAGGCACATGGTGACAGCCTATCTCCAGAAATAAATAGAAAGAGAAAAGAGAAATAATAGGTAACCGAAGGGACACTCATTTAACATTTGTAAGTGTGCCTGCTAGTTTACTCAGTAGGAGAACTTGTCCTGGTCTTGCAGGAGCCAACACCTGGGCCTGGTACTGGTGTCCGGTACTACCGACTGGTACTGTCGCCTGGATCAACTTCTCAGGTAAGCATATAAGTTTCCAGGATGTTCAGACCCGGAACTTTTACCCAAGCCGCCAGGAGCTCTAAGATGTGAACCCCGGTTTGAATCACATCATTCTCTTCCGAGGCCTGAACAACATGAACAGTCCCCATCTGGACATACGGGAATCCTGTGGGCAGAGAGAGAGGTACTGGGGTCAAGGCTGGAGTCCACACGGGACCATTGCTGCTGTCCCACAGCGTTTCCTCTGAGGCCGCACGGAGGAACTCCAAGTCCTGAGTGAGAAAGGACAGAATCCTGCTGGAGTGGGATTGTCCTTAGGGGCAGCTAACCCATCTTTGCAGAAAGCTGAGGTCCCCGCTGTCCCTGGCTCAGGAGAGCCCCAGGCCTGCGGTTCTCCGCAGTGTAAATAAAAGGTGTGGTCATGAAGCTTGGCTTGCCCTGTCAGTTTCTCAACCCAGGTTTCCCAAAAGGCCAGTAAATCTGGGTCAGAAGGCCTTGCCCAGACATCTGTTCTCCTTCTAGAGGCTTCACAGGTAAGAGGCAAGGTGGAGAGCTGGGTGCCGAGTGCAGGGGTGACAAGCTGTGGAAAGCAACTCACTATGGGGTGCTGCAGAAAGAGGCAAGTCCCCTATAGTGTCCCGCTTGACCTTTGCTTTGTCCTGCTCTTCCTAGCGCCGAGGCAGACAGGAGGACCTTAAGTCTAACATCTGCCTGGGCTACACAGTGAAAAAAATAGAAGGTTGATGGAGAGTCGGAAGGTGGCTCTCAGCCTCTGGTGTCCCCACCCAGTCAGGAATACAGTCAAGGAGACAGCCTGAACTGAGATCTGCCCCGTATCAATTACCACTAATGTGTAGCTCTTTTTGGGTGCTGTTCAGGGGTCAAAAGGTAACACCATTCCCTACCCCCAGGCATCTCAGGCTCAGGAAAGCAAGTGTGCAGTCCCCACCCAGGGTGAAACTCAAAAATATTTGGAAACTGATTGGACAAATTAAGAGGGCCAATGCGGAAGGGTGGGGACCAAGGCAACATGACTGCACTCCTGGCCCCGAGAGTCCAGGTGGTAGGGTGGGAGTGGAGGGGCTGAGGTCCTGTCCTGCTGCCTCTAGACCTTGTTCCACGCAAAAGTGCCCCTTACCCTGTAGGTTACAAAATGTTCTCAACTAGTGTGCACTTATTAAGCACCTACTGCATGGCCAAAAAGGACTGGTCACTAGGGGCTCATAAGTAAATGTGGTTCTACAGAGCTTACAGCGGAATGTGGAGTCACTTTACGTGCTGATTAAGTACCAATTAAGAGAGCAACATAGTCATTAGCTACTAGAGGACTTGAGCTTTCTAAACTATAAAATAAAGGGAGTGATAGTCTTCTTATAGTTTGTATCCTGCTACTTCCATTTTTTTTAAATCTTTTTTTTAAAATTTATTTTATGTGCACTGGTGTGAGGGTGTCAGATCTCCTGGAACTGGAGTTACAGACGGCTGTGAGCTGCCATGTGGATGCTGGGAATTTAAATTGTATCCTCGGGAAGAGAGCAGCCAGGGCTTTTAACTGCTGAGCCATCTCTCCAGCACCCTTCCAATTTTTAAAAAATAATGAGTTCCAAAAGAAACACAATAATTTTTGTTAAAGTCAAATTAGGGAATTTAAAAAAAAAAAAAAGGAAACCAGAGGAACCAATTGAAGTCAGATACCATGCCATCATCCTGGTTAGGTTGCTGCTATAGTGAATTATCAGATATGGCTCTGATCTTCCTGGCAGCCGAGGAGAAAGAGAAACAGAATGGTTTATATCAGTATCCTTTAATACAGTTTAATGACCCTTCAGGACAGTTGCTCATGTTGTGGTGACCCCCAACCATAGCATTATCTTCATAACTGTCATTTTGCCACTGTTGCTGAAGTGTAATGTAAATATCTGATATTTCCAATGGTCTTAGGTGGCCCCTGTGAAAGGCTCATTTGACTCCCAAAGGGGTCATGACCCACAGGTTGAGAACCTCTGGTTTATATAATATGTCAGATCTTCTGGAGAAAAGTTTGTCCCATTTATTTTTTGGAAGGGGACAGGGTCCCCTGTCGTTCAGGTTGACCTTGAAGTTACTGTATAGCTGAGGATGACCTTGAACTCCTGCTATTTCTGTCTCTTCTTCCTGAACCTTGGGATTATAGGCACATGTTACCACATCAGGGGTCCTCTTTTATATAAATAGCATAGATTATTATATCAAACAATGCTATATGTGTGGTAATTTTTATTTTCTAAAAAAATATTTTTCTTTATGCATGAGTGTTTCCCCTTCTTTGTATATCCACCATGTTGTCTATAGTACTCACAGGGGCCAGAAGAGAGCGTCAGAGTCCCTGGAACTGGAGTTACAGGCAACTGTGAGCTGCCACATGTGGGTGTTGGTAATAGACCCCTATCCTCTGCAAGAGCAGCAGGTGCTCTTTAATCCCCAAGTCACCTCTCTAGACTTTAGTGGCAGTTTTTTCCAGAAATATGTATAATATGTATATCATGTGATTTTTTATAAATACACACACACACACACACACACACACATACACACATTATATATATATCTCCTCTGAAACTCCAAGCCAAAAGAAACCCCCTCTCTTCTTAAGTTGATCCAGCTCAGATATTCGGTCACAGCAACAGAAAGCTAGCATAGCTGTTAGGTTGGTGTTCAGGTGACATGAACTGACACTAAGACAGAGCTCAGAATGTATAAGGAATAATCGTATACGTAGACTGTTTCCTTACCCCACCCGTCACTAGTCCTGGATATTGGTGAGTCTTTTCTTTTTCTTTTTCTTTTTCTTTTTTTTTTTTTGCCAAGGACAGAAGTTAAAAACTGATGTGTACATTCCAGCTTTATTTTGCTTTTCTCTGTCTGTCTCTCTTTCTCTCTCTTTGTCTCTGTGTATTTATGCCTGTGCGTGTTTAAGAAAGGTGTCAGGGAGCCCAGACAGGACTGGATTATGTAGAGAGACTGAGCTCACGGTCCTTCTGTCTCCACTTCCAATGCTGAGATGTGATTTGTGGTGATTGGCTATCAACATTTATTTTATTGCAAACTCCTTGTATGTAACCTTTGACTTTCTTAAAAAGACTTTATCAGTACCTTATATACAAGATGGAAATAACAGCCCCATCTCCTGGCTCTTTATTGTGAAATTACACAAAACGATCTGAGTCAAGGGTGTGGAAAGGGCTTTGGTCCCAGCAGTGAGAAGGCATTTTCCATCGGGGTTAGAAAAATTTCCTGCTTCAGCCAGGCAATGGTGGTGCATGTACGTACTCAGGAGGCGGAGACAGGTGGATCTCTGTGAGTTCCAGGCCAGCCTGGTCTACAGAGCAAGTTCCAGGATTGGCTCCATAGGATCGGCTCCATAGCGGCTGGGAAACCCTGTCTCAAAAAACAAAAGCAAAAACAAACATGCAAACAAAACTTACAAGAGCTCAGTGGAGGACTAATTTTACAATGTTTCCAATAAGGACTCAACACAGGAAGTTTTGGAGAGAGCTTAACTTATACATCTATAATTTTTAAAAACTTCCCGCTCCAAAATTATAAATCAATCTGTCTATACTTCCTTTTGAACTTGTATGGTTTTATTCCACTTCAATCTTTGTTTTGGCTCCAGAGACCGTGGACCACTGCCTTTGCCCACTGAGTTAAACAGAAGTATCAGAATCCTCTTGTGTAGTCCCCCAGCCCTTACCATAACTTTCTTTCAATGTTTTTGTGCTGTGATGTGTGAGGTTTGATGCTCACCCACTGGAAGATGGGAGCGACAGATGGAGAAGGCCCACCTCCTGGTGAGTGAGCATTCTGGTCCTTTTTGTCTCTGAGTCTTCTCCTCTTCTATGTAAATGGAGATAAGAGTAGATGGTATTATCTCAGGCCCTTCCAGCTGCAGACAGTTTGTTCCTAGAGATGACAGAGAGTCTGTAGGACCAAGGGATCTGCAGGGAATATATTTATTAGTCCCTTGTCAGCCTTGTCCTATCTACTAACCATGGCTACCCTCCCCTGTACAGGCTCAGGGACCTGCAGACCGACTGCCTGCCCCAAGACACCCTTGTACCGTGAAGGGTAGCTAAATCCCAAGGGAAGCTGGTGCCAGGGACAGTGGGCAGGTTACTCCACACCTGAGAAAGCTAACCCTGTCTAAGTATAGACTCCAGAACCCCAAATCCACCCACGAGAGCAAGCCCTGGAGGGTGGGAGCTGTGCGCTGGACAGCCCCGCCTCATAGATGGAAGAGGACTATGGCACGTGGCATGTGTGCACCTCCCCACCCACCCACACAAGGCAGATGCACAAAGGATGGCAAAATTAGCCTTTGAAGTGGGCCGGGCCTGGGTTCAAATCTCTGTCTTGCCGCTTAACCTGACTGACTTTGGCAGGATACTTAGCTGCCAGTCTCCCTGTGAGTGCTGGCAGGAGGACTTCCATGAAAAATGGAAGCCATGCTGAGGAAGTAACAGAAGCTCATTTGAGGATACTCCATTGTGGTGATTTGAAAGAAAATGACCTCCAAAGGGAGTGGCACTATTAGGAGGTATGCCCTTGTTGAAGTAGGTGTGGCCTTGTTGGAGGAAGTGTGTCACTGTGGGAGCAGGCTTTGAGGTCTCTTTTGCTCAAGCTTCCTTCAGTGTGACACTTGCCTTCTGATCAAAATGAAGCAGTATCATGTCTGCCTGCATGCCTGCATACTTCCCACCATGCTCCCCACCGTGATGATTATGGACTAAACATCTAAAACTGTAAGCCACTACCTCAACTAATTGGTTTCTTTATAACAGTTGCTATGGTCATGGAGTCTCTTCACAGCAATAGACACCCTAACTAAGACACCCATGTTTGCTCTCACTGTCTTCGATGCTGGGATTTGAGCAAGCTATGGCATGATGCGATGAAAAGAGATCTTGGTTTTGGGGGATCAAACCAACCTGCATTGGCATCCCAACCATATAACTGGTCATAGGCGCAGAGCACCTAGCATGGCTCTTGCCCAGTCAGCACACAAGAAGCAATAGAAACATTATCCTCTGAGTATCTGCGGTGCTCCTGGGAGCTGACTGACTCCCAGCAGCACACTTTAGAGCCTGGTGATGGCAGGGGAGCCCTATGGGGAAGAAGGCTTACATCTGCTGGATACATCAGCTTAACATATGTGGTAATGATCTCCCACAGCCCCAGCGGGGATCTTGACACAACTCACACTCTGGTCGTTCAATTAGAACATAGACAGCCGCCTTCGAGAAGCCGTTTCCAGCCCCATAGCCCTGCCATCCCCAGCCATATAAATGCTATCAATGAGGTACCAGATAAAATTTCAGACAGTTAAACTTGAATTTCAGATGAATATGTTTATAGTCTGTGTATATTCCAAATATTGCCTAGAACATGCAGGGTTTTTTTTAAAATCTGTTTGTCTGAAATTCAAGTTTAATTGTATCCTGGATATTTTCTTGGATTGCCATCACAGTCAAAACACCAATGTGGTTTGTGAAACATTTTAAGTGGCCATTACACCAGCTATGTGTGTCCCTTGCTGATGACGTCACACTAGAAGCATCAAGCTCTTGACAGGTGTGCCCTGGTGGCATGTTTGGCACAGAGAAGGGAATGTGTGGGTGCTGTTGAGGGGGCTTCCTATGGTGAGGGAGAGTAGGAGCAGGCTTGTAGGATACTGGTGGGAGTCTGTCTCTAGGGAGCCCCCAGTCAACAATGTCCTTATTACTACCCCCAATTACCATAGGCATCCACTTAGTATGTAGAATCCAACCAGTGCTCTTCAAGGTCCCAGAGGCAGTTAAAGTGATCTGCAGAGTCCCCCAGCAAGCCCACAGTAGCCATCTGAGCTCCGCAACCTTGGTGGGAGGAAGGGACACATCTCTTTGTCTTCCCAATGCCAGCACCTGAAGATCCCAAATGAGACCATGTATTGGTGGTAGAACTGCCTGGGTTTAAATTTACCTCCCTGCCTACTGAGCTCCACTTCTCTTGCCACCTACCTCCCAGGCCTGGAGCCTGGATGCTCTTGTTCACCTCGAATTCCCAGGAAGAGTTCAGCGAGGAAACCTATTCCAGGGAAGGTGGCTCACAGCTGTCTTCCTGGGACCCCACTCTGAACTACCGCTCCCCTGGGACACTGGGGCAGACACTGGTTACATGCTCTCTAGCTGCTGTGCTCCCTCTCCTCTAAGTTACAAATACCTGGGGCCCAAGGAAGGAATCAGGAAGGGCGGGCAGATACTTGGGTGGGACCGCAGCCAAAGAGAGGTCGAAGACACTAAGGATTAAGGAGGTGAGATGCGAACCTATACAAATAACATTGTTTTGACATGGTTGTTCTGACATTTACTGTGCTGGGTGGGTCCCCATGAGTGGGGGAGGGATCAGAAAGAAGGTGGGGGTCAATCTCAGGGTCAAGTTCTTCAGGGAAGTCTGGGAATAGGTAGGAGCTTCCTGCTCCCAAGTCAGCCTGGGAGCATCCCACCCCAGCTCTGGACACTTGGCATTAGCCGAAGCAGCGCCCTTGAGTGCATCCCCCTCCCCCCCTCTTAGGTCATTTGTTATTACAGTTCTCCCCTGTGTCCTCCTCAGGCCCGCCCTGCAAAGCCCCTGTCTCCTTAGCTGCCCTCACAAGCACTCCTCACCGCCTCGCCCCAGCCCCCTTCTTTCCATAGCACCTCTAACACTAGAGACTTCATTTGTTTGTTTGTCTTTCTGTTTGCTGACCATACCCCAAGCCTGCAGCATTGACTTGGCCAAGTAGGTGCTTGACAAACACTGAACTTCTTGAACTGAGTGTAGAAGAGTCTTGCTAATCTCATTTCTAGGCAGTGTGTTCTCAAGTTTTCTCTGGAGCCTGTTAAGACTTGCCAGCCACATTCCCTCTGGAATCGGCCTGAGAAGTTCTCCAGGCTCTCAGGCGTAGGCCCCTCATTCAGGAACCGGCTGAAGCTCCTATGAGCCTGTCCTGGGCAAGGTCATCGTCCAGTGAGGGTCTGTGCCAGTATTCTGAGAGTTCTTTGCATGGGAAGCCCTTTCTAGGTCTTGGGGCCGTGTCGAGGCGTCCGGGGTCCAGCCTGGAGGACCTCATATCAGAGCCTTAGTTATCAAAGGCAGCACCCAGCGCTACTGTTTTACACCACACCCCAACCCACCCCAGCCTAGGGCCTAGGACAGAGCTTGAACTCAGCTGACACTTCTTGCCCTGTTTAACTGAGAACCTCGGGGTCGTTCTGTCTCCCAACCGCCAACAAAGAGGAGCCACGCAGGGCTGGTGGAGGGAGAAATCAAGTATCTTTCAACTTTCCCAAAGCTTGAAGTTTTGGAGTTATGTCTTGAGGTTGCAACATTGTTTATTGACTTAATCTGGTATCATGGCCACTTGTAGTCTGTTTCCTGGGTGTAAAGCAGGCTGCCACACAGGGAAGCCAGAGAATTCCACCCAACGAGGAACTCTGGAAATCCCTTGTAAACCATAGGCCCAAATCACTCGGTTCTCACCAGCTTACCTTCCATATAGACCCGTGCCACCCTCTACCCGAGGACAAAGCTCTATAGCTCCTAGGCCGGAAACCCAAACTCCTCCCTCTTGACCCCAGTCCCTTCCTGTACTTGCAGTCACGCCTCTGCCCACGCCCTTCCTTGTAGCCAGAGTTAGTCACCAGCTTGAGTCTCACGCCGTGTCACATCTCACACCTTTGCACAGATTGTTCCTGAGCAGGGTCCCCCTCCCTGCCTCCCTGAGACTCCAGCATCACCCTGTTTCCTTGTCTGTACTTGCTGCGGTGTTAGGTAGCAGGCTAGATCTTGCCGCCACTTCCCGGCTGAGGGATCCTCAGGAGAGAAGCTAAGTTTATTTGTGTTCATTTCCTCATCAGCAAAATGGAGAGGAAAAACATGATCACCCCTCTCCTAGGTTACCAGGCGAAGGTGCGCTGACATACAGAAGGGCCATGGGGCTGACACTGTTGATGGTGCCAAGGAGCTTGTGGGTACCTCTGCAAAAGCAGAGTCCACTCTCTTGTTCCCAGTCCTAGTGACCAGCCAGTAGGATGAGGCAGTGAATCTCAATAGAAACAGTGTTCTCGGGCAGTGACAGTGATCAGAGCTAGATGACAGAACCGGAGCAAGTGTCGGGGAGGAGAGGCTGCAGCTGCGGGAACCCCTCAGCCTCCGCCTTGTGCTGCCTGCCCGTGCACCATTCTGAGGAGCCCATCCCCGGTTCTCTTTGTGGGCCCTTCTACAATCACCAGTAACATAGCAAAGTTGGGCCCTTGGGGCCCTGGCAGAGTGTGGGCTGTGGAGTCAGGCATGGCGCTGGGCTTGTAGCAGGCACACGAGTGGCCACCGCCGCTCTCGTCATGCTCACAGGGAGTAATGCCTGGCTTCCGAGTCAGGTCACCCTGGGGGTGAGTGTGACCTGGATAAAGCATGCCACCACTGAAGCCCCTGCTTCTTCCTCATCTCTACACTGGGAGGATACCAGCTCCCATCTTAAAGAACAAACAGGATTAAATGTCAGGTGCCTGGTGACTGTCTGTCTGTCTGTCTGTCTGTCTGTCCAAACAACGGGCTGCCCAGGCTGCTTTTGAACGTCTTAGGAGTCCAGGATGACCTTGAATTTCTGATTTTCCTCCTCCACCTTCTCCTGGCATTACAGGCTTACATGATCATGTCTGACTCTCAAGAAAAAAAAAATCTTTTTTAAATACCACAAGTCTAACAGCCATGAGTTAAAACACTTGAAGCACTTGAGCCCATGAATTCTCGAGAAGAACCATGGATGAATCGGGAGGCTCTGGAAAATCTGCTCATGGTTTGAAACTGTACGCCGGGACGCGAAGACCTAGTCTGTCTTTGTGTGTCGTTTACGAAAGTGAACTCATATTAATGCTGTGACCCTTTAATACAGTTCCTCAAGCTGTGGGGACCCCAACCCTAAAATTGTTTTCGTTGCTACTGTATGTGACTGTAGTAAACACTGTAATTGTGTTACTGTTATGAGTCGTAATATCAGAAAACCTGTGTTTTCTGGTAGTCTTAGGAGACCCTCATAGGGCATCCCAAAGGGGTAGCGACCCACAGGTTGAGAACCACTGGACTAGCAGCAGTTTCTTTTTTTTTTATTTTATTGATATTTATTGAGCTCTACATTTTTCTCTGCTCCCCTCCCTGCCTTTCCCCTCCCCCCTTCAACCCTCCCCCAAGGTCCCCATGCTCCCAATTTACTCAGGAGATCTTGCCTTTTTCTACTTTCTACTTCCCATGTAGATTAGATCTATGAAAGTCTCTCTTAGTGTCCGTATTGTTGTCTAAGTTCTCTGGGATTATGGTTTGTAGGCTGGCTTTCTTTGCTTTATGTTTAAAAACCACCTATGAGTGAGTACATGTGATATTTGTCTTTCTGTGTCTGGGTTACATCACTCAAAATAATGTTTTCTAGTTCCATCCATTTTCCTGCAAAATTCAAGTTGTCGTTATTTTTTTTCTAGCAGTTTCTGTTGTAGGAAGTATTTCAGCTATAAACTCAGGAGGACTGACGAGTGTCCCCTGACCTGGTCATGTCCTGGACCACCTTCTTGTTGGCTGATGGAGGATGCCATAGCTCATCTCAAAGCTGAGAATCCCGTCAGGCTCCAGTAGAGAGATCCAGGCAGACTACAGGCAGGAGGATCTCCAGCTTCAATGGATACATTGTAAGGGGAACAAAAGAGAAAGAAGGGGATATACTGAACAGAAGACTGGGGAGACACCAAACATTAGTAATGTACAGGCTTTTTCTGAATTATTTAAATAAGTTATCTAAGAAACAGAAAATTAGAAAAGTGGTTTGATGTTTGATGTTAAATTATTGTTCATTTGGGGTCTAACAGTGAATGTAAAATGTGCCTACCCTTTTGAAGTCCTGTCTTGGGGCTGGGGAGATAGCCATGTGAACTCGTTGTTTGCATTTCTAGCTTCCACACAAAAGAGGCATGACAAAACATACTTGTAACCCCAGCACTGTGGAGGTGAAGACAGGCAGACTCCTGGGGCTCATTGGCCAGTCAACCTTGACTCAGAGAGCATTCTACACACTTGGCATTCACACACACAAATCACACTGACACGCACATAAATAAACACTATTTGTTCATGTGTTTAGAAATTTTCTATTTATTTATTTGTGATAAAGTCTCTCTCTCTCTCTCTCTCTCTCTCTCTCTCTTGGTTTTTATTTTTTTAATTGGTTTTTTGAGATAGGGTTTCTTGTAGCTTTTGGAACCTGTCCTGGAACTAGCTCTTGTAGACCAGGTTGGCCTTGAACTCACAGAGATCTGTTTGCCTCTGCCTCCCCGAGTGCTGGTATTAAAGGCGTGCGCCACCACCGCCCGGCAGATAAAGTCTCTCTATATACCCTGGCTATCCTGGAACTCTATGTAGACCAGGCTGACTTCAGAGTTGTAGAGATCTGACCACTCTGCCTCCTGAGTGCTAGC
>JAQHUG010000417.1:242710-269255 GCA_028555095.1 Dicrostonyx torquatus
AAAAAAAATTTAAAAGAATTGTTTGAGAGAAAGTGATCAATTCTGAGCATCACAGATGCTTGGTCTATTCTAAGAATATGACCTGTTTTCTATCATCGGTTTACACAGCCACCCTGGGCAGAAGACTTGGCCTATTGGCATGTGCCTATTTTATTTTATTTTGAGAGAGAGAGTAGGTCAGATGACATCTTTTGAGAGCTGGTTCTCTCTTCCCCCTTACTGAGGAAGGGTCTGTTGTTTCTGCTGTCCTTGGCATTTTAGGCTAACTGGGTCCAGGCTTCCCTGGTGAGTTTCCTGTCTCTGCCCCACATCCCCACATCCTGTAGGAGTTCTGGGATTACAGACATGTGCCACTGACCCCCACTTTACACGGGGTTCCAGGCATCAGGCTTGGAGAGGAAGCACTTTCACCCCACAAGCCACTCGTGCACATTTTAAAATGAAGGAAACTAAAGTCTGAAAACATCAGCTAATTTGCCCAAGGTCGTGACTGGCTAGTGGCGTTGCTGAGATCTGAAGCCAGGTGGTCAGTCCATCTTCAGAGTCCTCAGCTACCGTACCACAGCAGGCTGTGAGGTACACCCACCATGGGAGTCGCTCTGGCGAGCCACCTGCATTCACATGCCCTCCTGATCCTTGGCACCCCTGCCCATCCCACTCCTGGGCAAGGATAAGCAGCATTAAAAAGACAGGAGATTAAGGGACACGAGAAAGGAGAGGGACCCTTGTTGGTATCTTCTTTCTCAGGCTGACAGAACACTTGTATCCTTGAGATTTTATGAAGCTCTTCTTTCCCATCTCCACATTTTATTCCTCTAGATATTTAATAAACCCATCCCCTTTGGTTCAGTCTGCCTCTCTGGAAATTCTCTCTGTAGCATAGTCAAATGTCTGGCTTTAGCTGAGTGAAGGTCTCTAAGAAGGAAACTCCTCAGCCTGTGGGTGACTGCTGGACGGTCTCTCTGCTGATGACAAGAAGAGGCTTGCTGAGGGTGGGGACCATGGGAACTTGCCAGTAGGACCCCACCTCGAGAGTCAAGGTACTCGAGGACACTGCTCCTGAGAGCTGCTGACCTGTGAGCTGGCCAAGGGTGGGGCCCAGGCTCAGAGAGGGTGCTGAGTGTGCCAGGCTGAGGTTCCTGAAGGTTTTCTCCTGCTGGGCACAGCCTTCATCACCCTGACCTGATCCTGGGATGCCAGGTGCACATTCTCCCAAAGTGTGTGCGCATTCATGGAAGGCCAGGCACAGAAGACCCAGGGCGATGCTCTGAGGCCATCTGCAGGGATAGGACATTCATTTCACAGGAGAAGGCAGAGAGGGAGAACTAGACGCGGTGAGGTCAGACCTTCTCACTGCTGACTCTCAGTCTTTCAGCTACCCAGTGCTATATTTGTTTGTTTGTTTATTTGTTTGTTTTTATTATTTTGGTTTTATGAGACAGGGTTTCTCTACGTAGTCCTGGCTGTCCTGGAACTCACTCTGTAGACCAGGTTGGCCTCAAATTCACAGAGATCTGCCTGCTCTGTCACCTGAGTGCTGGGATTAAGGCGTGTGCCACTGCCTGGCATCAGGGGTATATTTGTGCATGCAGAGTTTGGCCTCCTTGCTTCTGGGTGATTATAACTGAAAAGATTCAAGGATTCAAATCTCCAATTACAGGGAACCTGGAGCCACCCAGGTCTACCTAGCCTGGCAGCACCTCATTCTTTGTGTCGACATTTTCTCTCCATCTTTTCCCTCACATCCCTCGCCTCATCACTGATTGTGTGATTATTTCTAAGACCTGTGACAGGAGCCGTGTTTGGCCTTGCAGATACTATAATGAATGAGACATAGCCTTGGTTCTTGGGTTGCTCAGAGCCCCGGGGAGGCAGCCACATGCACAGAGATTATGGGGGCAGAAAAGAACATACCTGAAGCATTAGCATTTCTTCCAGGGGCCACCTCAGACACGACTACGCTCTAGCTTCCGTCCCATGTCCCCTGATCCTGGCCTGGTCTGTACAGATTTATTCTAGTGTATGATAAGCCATGAGTCTCCCCATGTCTCCCTGTGAGTTTACCCTAAAACGAGTGAGAAACAGGGAATTGGTGCCATTTAGAGCCCTGTTCCATAGAGAGAAGTACAATATGGAACACAGATGCACACACGCGATTTCGACTGCTTTAACAACTACATTGAAAATACTTTAAAAAAAACAAGTAAAATCAATTTTGGTAATATATTTTACTTAGCTCAAAATACCCGAAATATTACCCCTTCAACTTTCAATCAATATAAAAAGCTATAAATAAAGTGTCTTTAACGCAGTGTACACTTCACACCTGCAGCTCATCTCACTTTGGGCTAGCCTCACGTCAAGTTCTCAGTAGTCTCGCATGGCTGGCAGTTGTCACACTGGACAGCACACGTCTATAGCAGCCTGGGATGCCATATGCTCAGTTTTCAACTCCATTGCCCAAGAAATACCCTCTCTCCTCAGGCGACTTTGCAAGGAAGACGTGTGGCTGCAGCCTCCCTATGAAATACTTTCACGGCAAGACTGGGTGAATGAGGAAGGCAGTCCTTTCTAGAGAAGAGATCGGAAGGGAGCATGCCATGGTTTAAACAGCGCTTCACTCTGGGTTTTAGAACTGGGGAACTAGTTTCTTCTTTTTAGCTTCCTACATTTTCTCTTTTAAAAAATGCAGCACCATGGGTGGGGCCTTGTACACGCTCCAGCACTGAACTGCGCCTCCAGCCCATTTAAAACTCTTAAAATTATGAGTATGTATTCATTACTTACTAATTGGAAAAAGTCGTTTATATTAATATTTGGTTTTTAAATTCTGCCTTGCCTTCAAAGTGCTCAAGGCTTAGCCTGCCTTGTCCTCTGTCCCTGCTATGGCACGCTCCAAGCTGTCTAGAACTGAATTTGAATGGAACTACTTATCTCCTCCCCAGGATTTTTTTTTAATGTAGTTTAATTTGTGTGTGTATATATATATATATATATGTGTATGTATGTGTGTGACTGTGTGTACGTGTGTGTGTGTGTGTATGTATATGTGTATGTGTGCACACACGTCACAGATTATGTTGAGGCCAGAAGACCACATATGGGAGTTAGTTTCTCTTCCACCTTTTTTTGTGGCATGAACTCTTTTTTTTTTTTTTTTTTTTTTTTTTGGATTTTTGAGACAGGGTTTCTCTGTGGTTTTGGAGCCTGTGCTGGAACTAGCTCTTGTAGACCAGGCTGGTCTTGAACTCACAAAGATCCGCCTGCCTCTGCCTCCTGAGTGCTGGGATTAAAGGTGTGCGCCACCATCGCCCGGCAGGAACTCTTGTTATTTATGCCACTGCACTATAGAGGTGAGCGTCCCAGCTAATTCTCCTGCCTCCATCTCCCATCTCTGTAGGAGTGCTGGGTTAGAGATGCCAGCCACCCTCCACCTCTTCTAAGTGGGTTCTGAGACTGAAGACAGGTCATCAGCATTGTGTCCAAGCACTCTTACCCACTGAGCCACCTGGCTGGCTCCTCCCCAACATCATTTTTTTTTGGGTGGGATTTATTTGACTTATACTTCCACATCACAGTTTATCATCACCCAACATCTTGAGAGTGGGTTTGCATTTTGACATTCACTTGGAACCTAGCACCGTGTCTGTCACCTAAGAGGGCTGACACTATGGACTGGGTGACAGGCCAACTACAGCCCCAGGCTCCAACTGAGCTGACTGCCTTAGGGCTCTGTAGTCTTGTCTCCTTCTTATAAATTATTAAATTAGATTTATTTATTTGTTTTTGTGTATGTGTGTGGCAAGTGCATGTGCGTGTGTAAGCAACTCATGGGTTCACATACAGAGGCCAGAGCAGGATATCAAGTGTCTTGGTCTACATAACACTCAGTCTTACTGCCTTGAGAAGGGGTATCTCATGGAAGTCCCTGTTTTGGTTGGCTGGCTGGCTAATGAGTTCTCAGAATCCACTCATCTCTGCTCCTCAATGTTGGGGTCACAGGCATGAGCAGCAATGTCTGGCTTCCTACGTGTCTGCCAGAGGTCTGACCTCAGGTCTTCATCTCTGCCCCTCCTTGTTGGGGTCACAGGCATGAGCAGCAATGTCTGGCTTCCTACGTGCCTGACAGAGGTCTGACCTCAGGTCTAATGCTGTCACCTG
The DNA here is from genome assembly GCA_028555095.1 of Dicrostonyx torquatus. Classification (NCBI taxonomy): domain Eukaryota; kingdom Metazoa; phylum Chordata; class Mammalia; order Rodentia; family Cricetidae; genus Dicrostonyx; species Dicrostonyx torquatus. Next base: position 246,872 of record JAQHUG010000417.1, read on the forward strand.
CTGAGCTATTTCCTTGTCCTCTTCATTTTATTTTGTAACTGATGTATAAATGTTCCTTGTTGACCAAGTTAAGCCACTCTCTTGCCTTTGGAAATAGCCAAAACCACAAAGCCTCAGTGGAAGAACAGACACCTTGAGGGTGACCCTTTCCTGCAGGAGCATCCCTTCTCTGTCTGGGTTGGTTGGTGCTCACTTTGGGGAGGCTGTTTTCTGGATTCATGTGCTCTGGTCATTTTGCCCTCATTTCTACCAGAGCTTCTCGCTCTTTTCTCTCTCTCTTGGCACACCATACCACACTATACCATAGTCCTCTTGGGGCTCCTAGTGATAGAATACTTGGCATAGTGCTTGAGTGAGAGCTAACAGGTGGGGAAACCCAGGAATGGAGGGCATTAGCTGTGGCCTCATTTGTAAAATGGTACCCTGAACTGAGTCATCTGGCCTTGAACCAGAAAAAGTCTATAAATCTGTCTCATGCCAGCGGCTGTCAGCTGTTCCACAGAGGTTTTTTTTCTTCTTCTTTAAATGTGCTGATCAGACACTTGAGACAAGCCCTGAGAGCTCACCCCACTTCACAGTCCCCACACTGCAAGCAAATGTCACACTACAGAGACACCAATGAAATATTTATGAGACTTGCGGCTGCTCTTCACTTGGAGATGCTGTCCTTGCTCAGTGCCTGTCACGCCACACAGGAGTCTCTTGGCTCCGGGAAGGAGCTGTCATTAGCTCCACCTAACCTCAGGAACCTCAGATTCCGAGATGTGACTGCACAGTGGGTGGTCCTTGGAGCCCTTGCTTCTGTGTCCTGGGCCTGGAAAACTTGCTCCAGCCTCTTCCAAAGGCAGAAGCCTCTATAAGGCTGAACTTCCAGTCTAATGGAGATTAGCAGAGGCCTCCCACGATTGGGGGATGGCGGGGGATTTTGTTACAGTGCACTTGATGTAAGCCGAGTTCACGTGGGGCACTCGGTGTGTGTTGGCTGCTGTTACCTCCGTGGACCTAGCTGCATTGTACAACTGCATAGTGGAGGCCTTGGGAGGGAACTGAGGTCGCTCACCACCAAGGAAGCCCTCCAGGACAGGCTGTGCCTACTCAGCCTTCCTTCCTCCTGGCTCCTCAGGGACTGAAGGGCTTCCTTCTGTCACCATATCCTAGCCATTTACTTGGAAAATAACTTGTGCACCTTTATCTTCACTGTGCACCACAGGCCCAAGCCCCAGTCAGCCCTGCTTTCAGGCATCAGTGGTTTGCTCAGTATCTTCTCTATCCCTCAGCCAGAGAACCCACCTCCCGCTTCAGGCCCTCCTTATAACTTCCAAAGTCCTCTCCAGCCTACAGGATGAAGAGGGCTCTGCTCATCTTGGCACCTCTGCCGTGGGACTCGCCCCACTGTCTGTGTGTCTCACAGGGCTCTGAAGGCTTCCTAAACCACCTCCTTCGACCTAAGTCATCCTTGTTCTCTCCCTCTAGGCGGAGGTTTCAGGATGAGTCCAAGTCCATGTGGGACCGCTGACTATTTCCCCTCCACACTGCAGGGGATCTTGTTCGCTGTGCTGGCCCACGGGCTGGATACACTTAGCTGAATGAATATATGCAAGTTCCCAGGGAACCCACAAAAATGCTAGGCCAAGGTATGCTGGAAAATGGCCTTGCCTGGTGGCGCTGGTATCTCCCACTTCCCATGGGAACAGCAGGGTGGGGGGGGGTTGAAAAACTTGCTAAAAGGGAGGCAGTCATGAAGACCATACCAGCAGCTGCCTACCTCTTCCCAGTGACCAGGCCATCCTCCCAGCCAAGTTGCTGCATCCACTATGAATGTTCTTCACAGTCAAGGCCAATGCACGAGGTCTGGCAGGTGGAAGGCCCTGGCCCCTATGGCCTAGCCTAGATTTTCGTTATTCTCAGGAACTGCCTCCTTGGACCAGAACCAACCTTCCACATAGTCCTCTGAAGGTAGTTTTTCTTCTAGTAAATGCCTCTTGGAATTGAAACACTTACTGGAGGGAATGAATTTTTTCCTCTTCTTCTTCTTCCTCTACCTTTTATGATGATGATGATGATGATGATGTGTGTGTGTGTGTGTGTGTGTGTGCGCGCGCGCGCACGCGTGTGTGTGTGCATACAGGTTGAGGAGGTCATGAAGTGAGAAAAACATATTTACTAAATCCTGACATGATCTCAGGCTAAAACTGAGGTCAGCTTGACCCTCGTGTACAATATACAAGGAAGTTCTGCGAACCTGCGTTATTCTGCTTCAGTAACTACAAGGCTTTCTGCTCCACGATCAAACAGAAGCACCGTGGAGACACAACTTGCACTGTGCTATTAAAGTTTGCATCCTGTCATGTTTGGTAACAACCATTACAGCTATATCAATGGGATGTACCAAACTTGTGGGTTTTACCTTTATAAACCCCTTCTCACTCAACTCAGAGCCTTGAGACTTGTAGTCACAGGAGTACATGTTCCTGTCTGGGTCTGTATGGATCAATAAAAACTTCAAATTCATAAAGAACTCACTCTGGTCTCTTTGGGTAAGAACAACCAGCCTACAGTAATCAGAGGACAACTTACTTTTGGGAATTGGTTCTCTTTTACAGTGGATTCTGGGGATCGAACTCAGGTCATCTGGCCTGCATGGCAAGTATCTCCACCTGCTGAGCTGTCTCATTGACCCAGGAAATGAACTCCAGTGGTAGAATTTCGAGCCTTGAGTTACGCTAGCAAAGCAGGGCAGGGACTGGGTCCTCGAATCCCACCTCTTAGGTGTCTGTGCCTGTGGACAGAGCAGCTGGGTAGCCTCCTGTCTCCCCTGCCCTCTTTCTTCTGAAAGTCAGATCATAGCTATGCCTTGTGTTTCCCTTCCTCCCTCCCCATTATTGTATGTCATTCTGGTCCCCAGGAGGCTGCTCTCCCTTCTGCTGCCACACCTGGTTCAGTCTGTTGAGTCTCACTTTGTGTTTTGATATGCAGACCAAAAACCAGTCATTTGTCACCAGGCCTTTTTCTCCTTTGCCTCATGGCTTCTCTTTCTCTCTCTCGTTTAATTTTGTGCAGATGACCATAGCTGCAGTGAACTCATGAATCCAGTGGCCACGGCACATCTGGAATAAAGCCTTTCACGGCACTTCTCCCCACCCCCATCTTCAGCTCTGACATTTTTCCACCCCTCTTCCATGGTGCTTCCTAGCCCTGGTGGCGGGGGTTCCCATTTAGAGCTGAGCACTGGACAACTCATTCACTCTCAGCACTGTAACCAGTTAGAGTCTCCATGTCAGTCTCTGTCCACTGTGGAGAGGAGCCTCTGGGGCCAAGGCTGAGAGCAGGGCTAACCTACAGGTGCAACCATAAATGTTTAAAAGGTAGTTTGACAATGGGACCATTTAGCAAAACCTTAGGCGTAGGTTCCCCTGGGGTCCTACGACCTCCTGAGCTTTTGACCAGGTTGACAGTACCAAGAGTGAATTCTCTCCTGTGCAACAGGCCTCAAATCCACTCAGAAAGGAGATGGTTGCCCCAGTAGCCTTCATGCCACTATTACCCCAGGGGGCAGATCTTGCCTGGCAGGTCAGTATTGTAGCATGCAGGATTCACTACCATGTGATGTCCCCCAGCAGCCTGCAAAGAACCTTCTGGCACTATGAAGCTCAACAGCAGGAAGTTCTCAGGCCAGTTCCAGCTTAGTTTCTCCATGTTCTGCGACCAAAGTGTGCTGTGTCTTCAGCAATCAGGTGTTTCCATCTCATAATGCTAACTATTCTTTCTGGCCTTCCAACCAGTCATAGCCTTTCTTTCTTCGGAATCACCTGACATCACACCGTTGGCAGGCATCAATGATGTGCAGACAGCCATCCCTGCTAGGCCTGATGCTCTAGAGTTTTCTTGTATTGTAGCATGAAGTGCTAGGTGCTGGTTCTAAGTTTCCAAATATGGATGAAGGTCCCCTGACACATAATAAGGGACATTTGACTGTGGGTCCCTTGGGAGGAGTGTGAACAGCTGTCCCACACCTCTTTCTCCTCAGCACATGGCATGGTGCCAGAGCATTGAGGGTCCTTGATGAATAACTATGAACGGGTGTTTGTTAAGCAAGCCATGTTGCAGGCACTACACTGAGCCCTATCCACAGGTCTCCTCAAATCCTCCTAATGCAGCTTCTTACCAAGTGAGCCCGATAGGCTGGATCCCTGTGCATATCTCAGTTCCTGATATGCATTAGGTCTCCATTAATAGTTTCTGGAAGCTGGGTGTGGTGGTACCTACCTTCAGTCTCAACACTTGGGAGGCTGAGGCAGGAGGATTGCCTTGAGTTTGAGCTTAGCCTAAGTTAATTGACTATCATCTACTTTACAGAGAAGGAAGCAAGCTCAGAGAGGTCATCATCTAAGGTCATTCACTGAGTAAGTGAGGAGCAAGAATTCACACCCATGTTGATCTGATTTCAACACCTATATTCTTCATTATTGAACTCCATCAGGTATCAGGGACAGAGCAGAGACCGAAGGATCAAGACGCACAGCCTGTACCTTTCCAGCACATTCCATCTGGCAGACAAGCAGAAGGTACACAACACAATGTGCATGATGGAACAGGAACTCAACCATTCCAGGAACTGGGCAGGGCTTATGCCAAGAACCAGAGAAAAGAGATGGCTGTCAAGTCTTTCACCAGTGGACTAGGACATGGGTTGCTAGAAACCTCTCATATGTTCCATTATTCTGCTTTGCAATGGACTTGATCCAGGCTAAGCACTAAGAGCATCATGAACGGGGCACCAGGTTGTGGGCAGAGCCTGGAGACCCTACTCCTGCTTCAGAGAGGGCCTGCTCCAGCCCCACCTCCTGACTGACCTCCCCCTGCCAAAATCCCAGTAACTCCTAGGCATGGGGCAGAAAGAATGTCGGGGACAAGAATGTGGGCCCACCTCTAGCAAGCAGTCCCTGCAGTGGAGTGAGGGTGTCACTGCTTGCTGAGGCCTGGACTTTCAGCATCCCTTGTTTTACAGACTGTATCTGGGGAGGTACAATGTAACTTGAGATGCGGGGTGGAGAGATAGGAATGGACACGCGGGCAAAGAGGGGCTGTATAGTCAAATGCTCTACCGCTGAACTACACTATCCAAAGAGGAACCCTGGCTGGCTGATAGCACAGGAGCGTCTGTTCTTCCTTAGGGATGCTGGGGAGGGGTCCCTATGTTGAGCAGAAGCTGCGGGGAATAGCAAGCTTCGGCATTTGTGGGGAGTAGCCATACATATGGGGGCCTGTCAGCACAGCATTCTACCAGAGCTGCTGGACCATCCCTGTCCTATGGCCTGTTCTGTAATCTCCGCCTACTGTGAGTCAGTGGGGTTCCCAGGTCCCTATCTCTGGTCTCAAAAACCAGAGGGGTGGGGTAGGAATACATAGAAAAACCTTCTGCCTCAAAGAACAAAGCAAAGGAAAGAAGGGAGAGAAAGAGAAGGAGAAAAAGGGAAGGGCACAAGCTCTCTCTTCACCCACAGGGGATGACAAAGGGAGCCAGACCTGACAAGGATATGGTACTGGGTAGCTATACCACCCATCAATATGTGAAGCCTTCCTGACTCTCTTTATATGTTCCTGGCTATGTGCCTTGGGTTGAGGGTCCCCAGGCTGAGAACTCACTCTCCTCATCCTGGCTGGTCCCCCAGCAAGTCTTGTCATTTTGGGCTCATCACTCAACCTCCTGACCTGGTAAAGTGAGAAGTGGCCTCTGACCACAGCTCTATCCCCCTCCCTTCTCTAGCACTGGCCTCCAACAACCTGGCGGAAAGCAGAGCAGAACCTAAAAGGAGGAGAGAAATGGCCAAGCTCACATCTCCTGCCCTGGAAGAGCCCAGTGTTCAGTCTCACCTAGTTAGCCTGCTGGAGGCCTTGGGGGAGGGGAACACCTGCCTCTGCCTCCTCTCTCCTGCCTCAGCTGATGCCTCTACCTGCTCTTTCTTCCCTCCCTGTCTCCAAAGATGTCTGCATGTATTCTGAGATGCAGCTTCCATCCACATGCTATTCAGCCAGAGTCTAGAACCTTAGGTCCAGCCTAGTCTGAGGCCCTGGGGCTGGGCTTCAGGGCAGGAAGCCGTGGCACATACAGTGCATGGCATCTCCCAGGCTGCGCAGGAGGAGATCCTGCCAGGACCACTCTCCTGCCTCTAAGAGGCTCCAGCTGGCGGTCTGTGGATCCCCTGAGCATAACTCCTTCTCCAGTTAACGGAGGGCCAGTCCCCAGAGCCTCCAGGTCTCCATCCCCCTGATGTCCCCTCCCCCTTTATACTTAACCTCTTTCCGAGTCCCGACCACCCTGTTCAGACCCTTTCTAGTCTTAGAGAACTTGCTTTTCAGTTCCCAAGCCTTACAGGGATGTGTTAGAAACATGGCTCCATCAAGAGTGCTTTACCAACCCTAACTTGCTTAGTTCTCACAGTCTTCCTTGCACAAATGAGGAAAAGGAAGACCAAACAAATGTATCTTGCCCAGGACTAGAGGCTGCTCTAGTCCCTAGGCCGAGCCTCCATCTGCACTCAGCCCTGCACCTTCATCTTTCCCCTTCTCATTCCTACCACATACTGCTTCCGCCCAAACCTGCTCCTTTCCTTGTTGAAGACAACGCTCTAACAACATAAACCACGACCCCAGTTTCATCTTTGTGAAACCTGTCTTTGAACATGTCATTACCCAACTCAAAAACCTTGCAATTCCCCCTATGTTCTCACCTCCAACAAGCATTAGAACAATCATCCACCAGGTTGAGGATTCAAGGATGGGGCCCCAGATCCTCCCTGGCTGGGGAACCCCTTGCCGGTCCCTGCTTTTCCCAGGCACTGGTTTCTCTTAGCTTTCCTGTCTTTCTTGTGCTCATTACCAGCTTCCTGCTCAGTGAGGACTGGGGATCTGAATGGGATGGAAGGCTCCTTGCAGGAAGGCTGGCTGCTGGGACCCTCCCAAAGTATCTCACACTGAAAAGGACAGAAGCATGAGGAACGAGTGTCTGATGAATTACTGCACGGTTGAGCTGCCTGAGAGTTGAAGCTAATGGCTCTGGTGGGACCCTTAAGGCCATACCAATAGCTACTACCAAGGGCTAATTGCATGCTGGGTTATCCCATAAACCTTTCCAAGCATTGTCACACAGTCTCCCTGTGGGCTCTGAGACCAACGCTAACACTGTCCCCCTTTTTTTAAATAGTGAGGAAGCTGAGACTCTGGGAGGAGTCCTTGTTTGTCACGCAGCTTTGAAGTAGGCATGCAGGATCTGTGTCTGGCCTATGCTTTGGCCACCAGATGCCAGGGTGCACACAATGCCAATGCCACTTGTACTGATGATGGCGAAACATCAGAAGAATATAAGGATTTTGCATAAGAATCCTCACTCCTTTAAGTATTTGTGGACCACTTGCTGTAGTTCCCAAATGTTCACATCCTTTAAGTGTGCCAACACTGTTTTAACCCTCAGGTACATAGCAACATAAAACACCCCAAATTACTCCTCTCTGTGACTGATATTCTAGTGGGAGACAGAGGTGAGGGAGGGAAAACTAAACAAAAAAAAATGTAAATATGAAGTGCCCATTGCCACTGGAAAAAGTAACGCGGATCAGAAACAAAGGGATAGTCTGGTGGGGCCTTGTGACTGTAAGATGGGAGACCTCCACACTAAGACCATACCACAGCAGCAGTGAAACCAGCGAGGAACGAACCTCACTATGCCCTGGGCAGCAGGGCAAAGGCCCTGAGCTCAGTGTGTTTGGTCTGATCAAAGAAGAACACAGCCGGCATGGCTGAAGCAGCATGCATGGGGCATGAAGAGCAGGCGGGATGCACAGGCAAGAACATAGCAAGGCCTGCATGAAGCCAGGCTTTGCAGAATGCCAGCTGTCTGAGAAATATTGATAGCAACAATCCATGGAGCGCATTTCACAGACCTGCGACTCAAAAAACCAAAAAACCTGCTACATTAGGATTAACGCCAGACAGACAAGGAATCCCACAGTGCATAGAGACAGCAGCTGCATTAGAGTGCACATGCAGATGCAGAGAGGGAGGGCACTGGGTCAGCTTGAGCAGCAGTGCTAGGAGCCAGGACCACTTGGTGGAGAAGGGCTGGGGTTCCTGGGCCGGGGGAAGAGACGATGGAGAGAAGAAAGCAGTCGGCCTCGCCTCCTCTCCAAGATTTATTTCCCACCTTCTAGGAGATTCCAGCCCTTCCTGCATCCTGCTCTCAGTGCCAGTCCTGGGACTCTGGGAGACAGGAGCTGGTGTAGTCAGTGATTCCTCAGCTTCTCACCTCCCCTCACACACACTGGCAGAACTTCTTGTGTTCAGTAAGCTCTTGCCACCATTACCCTGGGCTTATAGTCAATGGAGGACCGAGTCCTGCTCTTAGCCTCCTTTTCACAGGGAGATGCTTCAGCTCAGAGAGGGTAAGGGCCTTGCCAAGGTCACACAGTCAGTTGTGACTAAGTTGAGACTTGAGATTGTGAATCTCACCATGGGATTGGGGAAACTGCAAATATATATATACATATAGGAATTGGTGTTGATTGAGCCCAAAAGACAAAGCTGAAGAAGGAGGCTCTGGATCCGGGAGAGAGCAGAATTGGAAGGCTGGAGGCTGAGAGAAGGCACGGACAGAGTAGAGAGCAGGGAGAGGCTATGATTCAGAACTAGTCTCCAGAAATACCTGTCTCGAGGTTGAAAGAGACAAACTGCATCCCAGACAGGCCTGTTATACAAGGGATGGGGGCGCTATTGCTTCCATTTTACAGACAGGAAAATCAGAGCAAGGGGAGGCGGCAGGGGGCTGGCAAAGGCCAGGGTCCCTGGTAGGAGGCAGAGTAGGACCAGTCACGGAAACTTTCTCACTCTCTGGACAACGATGAAATAGATGATGAGAGAGTGCTGGAGCCGGAGACAAATCCAGGCCATCTAGACAGGGAGGGGAGCAAGGCTGAGGCTGGTGACTGTTTGCTCTGAGAGAGGCACTTTGCTAGCTCTGTGTATTGGTAGACAGCATCAGCTGGTCGGGTGTCAGGAGTCCTGGTTTCTCTTCCCACCCCCGCGGGCCCATCCATCCACCTGCTGCTCCACACTGCAATGATTCCCGGTCCCCTGGGTGGCTTAAGCCTGTGGGAGGAAGCAAAAGAGGTAAAAACCGCATGTCTCGCTTGGAATCTCAAGTCCGCAGTCTCCTGCGTCCGCAAGCAGCATCCTCCAGGCCCTCCCCCTCCCCCTGTGTGCGGATGGTATGCTCCGGTAAGCCTGGCCCGGCTGCAGTGGATGTTGCTAGAATCCACGCGGAGGAAGGAAGAGACGCAAGCAAGCTGCGGTGACCCAAGCGGCCACCTCTACTTCAAGGACCCCTTCCTTGAGAGACGACATCATGACCCAGGGAAAGGTAGGGGCATGTCCCTGCCGCCTGCACCATCCTCTGCTCTCTGGACCCCTGCTTCCCTGCCATTCTGAGAAAGCTTTCTGGACCACTTTAAGCATCCTCTGAGGGCTCCAGTGCAAAGGTCCTTGTGGTCTTTGCTGATGTCAGAGGACCAAACAGCCCATTTCAAAGAATGGGTCTAGTACTTTTCCAAATGCCCAGGTTCTCCTCGTCTGTCTCCCACCCCTTGCTGTAGCATCACAACCCCTTCACAGGTGCCCTAGGCCCTGTTAGGAGTCAGAGTGGGGGAGGGAGAAGAGAGGGGAGAAGGGAAAGGAGAGAGGGAGAGAGCAAGAGAGAATCAGTCCTGCTTGGAGGCCAGGGTGAGTCTTGAGGGGCAATGCCTGTGTGTTACCTTCAGTGCTGGACTGACCCTCCACTTTAGGGTCATCTTTCACCCCCTCCAACACCACCTCCCAGCTCCCTTGATTATTCCACTCTGAATATCAGTATACATCCCCTATGGTTGGGTGTTACTATGGTAACCCTGCAGCAGGATGCTCTGATTTTTGTTTTTGTTTGGGCCAGACATGGGGACTAGATAATATAAAAATGTATCCTTCCCTGCCCCCCACATTCACACACACGCATACACATGCACACACACACACACACAACACACACATACACACACATACACCACATTTAGGACTGAATTACATGGGAAGGACTGGGCAGAGCCTTGAGTAGTGCAGGAGGCTTATGTAACATCAGCAGCCTGTGGAATTACACAACTACCAGGGCCTAGGGTGAAGGGGGTTAGGGGTGCTAAGGACTGGTCAGGGAAAACAAGAGGAGGCCCTCCCTACACCCCACTCTTTTCCTCTGGTACCAGCCTCAGAACTAATGGCATTTCTCCCCGAACCCACAGACCCTCCTGTGTTCAAGCTTCTCAAAATGATGTCATTGAGTGATACCACTTCCTGCCATTGGCCAGATGTCACTTGGGAATGCCTTATTTGAGAGGCGGTGGGCCCTAGAGGTTCTTGGGGACTAAGTGGAAGGGCAGAAGCTAAGGCAGCTTCTTTAGACGTGCCCCCTTCAGTCTATGTAATGAAGGGAGTAGGGAGCCTGGGCTCCAGGTTCCATTTCCTGGGGCAGGAGACCCTGAGCTGAGCACGGGGAAGCAGAGCCTCCTTCTCCACCCCCACCCCACTCTATCAGTCAGAAGTCGACTTCGCTTTCTCTTCTGGTGGCACAGGTGCCTCCGTTCCTCTGCCCCTTGGTCCTAGCACCACCAGAGGATATTTTAGGAGTTGGGGTGAAGTCCAGTGGGCTGTAGAGGGACTGAAGTCAGGGGCCTCCTCGGTTGTCTCCTGCAAGGGCCACCCATCTACGTCAGCAATCCATAAGCGGGGGCCTCTGCAGACAGAGTGGTGCTTCCTGAGGCCAAGCCTTTTGTTGGTTTCTGTCTTCACCCACTCTGCCCCAGTGTTTCCCTCCCTGACCCTCACAGCTGCCATTGCCTCCCAGCTCCCTTGATTATTCCATTCTGGATATCAGTATACATCCCCTATGGGCATCCACTGTGGGCAGGGGGCAAGTCTGAGTGTCAGTGGACTGGAGTTCCTGTTGCCCTGAGCACAGATCTCCCTGGGTCTCAGTTCCTTGTCTCGTAGGAAGGAAGCATTAAAGCAGATGTCTTCTTCAGGCCTCCAGCTCTTCTGTTCTGGCTGGAGCCAGCTGTTTCTGTGGGACCTGCTCTCCCTTTGCCCCCCAGGCTCTCCCTATCCTCCCTCCAGTATTGCTAGCCCAGTAGAAAGCACCTGTCCCCTGGGATGGAGCCTGAGCCCTGCAGCCCTAGGTGCCACTTATGGCACCTGGGACTTTGCATGTCTCTCTTTTTGTCTGAGTCTGGGTTTCCTTATTTTGAAATTGGCTGAATAGCTGGGCATGATGGCGTCCAGCTTTAATCCCAGCACTTGGGAGGTGGAGGCAGGTGAATCTCTGTGAGTTTGAGGACAGCTTGGTCTATAGAATGAGTTCTAGGACAGCCAGGGCTACATAGGGAGGCCCTGTCTCAAAAACAAGCAAACAACATCAAAACAATGATGATGTGAAGTAAAATTGGTTGAATACAGTGAGCAAATTGGGAAGACAATAAAACAGGAAGACCTTTTGTTTAATAATAGGTCTCCTACGGGTCAGGATGTTTCAGGAGCACAGGGCAACTGTAGGACAATAGAGGCCCAGTCCTTTCCCCAGGTGGCCTTATGACCTCCACCAACACTCTTGTGAATTTTCTGTTTCCTATCTTATCTATCTTATCTTTCCCCATACCTCCTGAGCTCTGTTCTGTGGCTCTGAACTCTGGGGTGGGTCTCATCTGTTCCACTTCTTAGCACAGTTTGGAAGAACACTGAGGCAGATTCCAGGAATCCAGGGATTGTCCCTAGGGACCGTACCACCTGTGTGGTCTCTCTCTGCATCTACTCTACAGCTCTCTGTGGCTAACAAGGCCCCCGGGACTGAGGGACAGCAGCAGACAAATGCCCAGAAGAAGGAGGTTCCAGCAGTGCCCTCGGCGCCGCCCTCCTATGAGGAGGCCACCTCTGGAGATGGGCTGAAGTCAGGGACCTTCCCCCAAGCCCCCACGGCTGTGCCTCTCCATCCAAGCTGGGCCTATGTGGACCCCAGTAAGTCTCTCAGCCACCAGAGGCTGGAGGGGTGGAGGGAGTGCTGGGTGCTGGGTAGAAGGAAGTCACCCAGACCCCACTTTTATGGTGTGTAGGAGGCTTTGGAGGGTTCTCCTAAGGGTTGGTCAAAGAGAACTCTAAGAGAGAAGAGGAGTGTCTAGTCGGGGTACTCTCAGCTTGAGGAAGGGAGATTCTACAAACCACTGAGCTAAGCCAATTGGAGCAGATGGATAAGAGGCAAAAGCCAAGTCCCTGTCTAAAAGACCCTCATAGAGGAAGAGACATGGACCCAGGATTGGGAGAGAGGAGAGGGCAGAAAGTAGTGTAAGGCTATGCTACGGGCATGACCTTGGCTGTGCCAGTGCCCCAATGGGGTACAACGTTCATATTGTGACTGGCCTGAAAACACAGCGGGGCTAGGCCTCTATAAGGCCTAGGGTTCTCAGAGGTGAAGGGGTGGGGAGGGGCAGGCACAGTGTGGGGTAGGTATGTGGGAATTAGCCTACATGGCTGGCCAGACGTAAGTCATCAACATCTTGGCCAATAGTGACGGTTCTGGGATCCCAGAAGTAGCGCCTTGGCTGTCTGGCTGAGCAGTCTGCAAGGACTTTGCCATGGGCTGTGAAGAGGGATCCCTAAGTCCTCAGCCCCATGCTAGTGAGATGGTTCAGCAGGTAAATGCACCTTGCCACAAAAAAACAAAACAAACAAAAAAAAAACAACAACAACAAAAAAAACCTGATGACCTAAGTTCCATCCCAGGATTCCAGGGCAGATGCTGGAAAGAAAGAACTGACACCTGGAAGTTGACCTCTGACCTCCACATATGCTTCATAGCATGTGTGCACCCAAATTATAAACACATGCACACATGTGTCCATAAGTCACACATGCACTTGCATGTAATAATAAATAACATTTTTTTTTTTCGAGACAGGGTTTCTCTGTGGCTTTGGAGCCTGCGCTGGAACTAGCTCTTCTAGACCAAGCTGGTCTCGAACTCACAAAGATCCGCCTGCCTCTGCCTCCCGAGTGCTGGGATTAAAGGCGTGCGCCACCACTGCCCGGCAAATAACATTTTTTAAACTTAATTTTTCAGACCTTTCAGGGTTTGTGGCAGCTCCCCTGCTGCCCCTCCCCCACTACTTGCAAAGTTCTAGAAGGGCTCTGAGAACAATGCCCTGGCACAGCCTCTGTTCACAGAGCCTCTGCTCGTAAGGAGCAAGTGGCCACCATGGTCCGTGCCTCTTCTAAAAATACCCCTTGGTCCAGAGCCCAGCTGCCCCACTCCAACGTGACCTACTGGAAGATCAATGAAGGTGTGGCGGGATTCCATACCTCTCATTTCTCCTACCCTGGTTGCTAGGATGGACACTTTACTAAGGAATATCCTCTAAGGAGCTATGGTGGAAGGGAGGCCCATCCTTGCAGTCAGCAGGTGACAAACATTTCCTAGTGTAGCCTGGGAAATGTCAGGTAGGCGTTCCTTCCAGGGGATGCAGTCTGTCCATGGCTCCGCCTCCCCCCCCCCCACTGTCAGTTCATGCCTGCCATAGTTCCTCAAGAGCTGTTGGCGGCAGAGAGTTGGGTAGCTCCCTGTCCTACCTATTTTGGGCTCTCAAGGCTTCTGAAGTGTTTCTCTCCAGCCCCACTGTCAAACGCTGCCTTTGGCCCACCTCTGCCCACCACCCATCTGGCTCCCTGGTTGCTTTTTGTTCTCTCTGCTCTTGCTCTGTCTCCTGTCCTCTCCCTCCACAATGGTTGGGGCTCTGGGGAACCAAGCTCCACCATACAAATTCCCCTTCCTTCTTGTGTCCCCATTCCCCTCCTTGGACACTTCAGCTCCCATGACTAAGGATCAGCAAGGGACAGTCAATTGTCACTAGCATGGGGCTGAGGACTTAGGGGTCCGTCCTCACAGCCCGTGACGAAGTCCTTGCTGTCTGCTCAGCCAGACAGCCAAGATGCTACTCCTGGGATCCCAGAACCGTCACTATCTGTGAAGACGTTGGTGACTTACGTCTGGCTGGCCAGCCAAGGAAGAGTTCCTATAGCCACCCAGAGCTCTGAAGAGGGTCCTGAGTTAGCATGTGAGGAGGCAGAACAATGAATGGCCCTCAGAAAGCACTGAGCGTGCAGGGTCCAGGGCACAAAGGCAGATAACTGAACAGAGGTAGTTGGCTGAGAGAGTAGTAGGGAGAACTGTGGCAGTGAGGCGTGGCTGGAGGACTCCACTCACCCCGGCATTGTTAAAGGAACTTAAACTTGCCTGGCATGGTGGTGTATGTCTATACCTGGCATTCAGGAGATGGGAACAAGAGAATTAGAAGTTCAAGGTCGTCCTCAGCCACATAGTGAGTTCAAGACCAGCCTGGTCTGCTTCAGATTATGTCTCAAAACAAAACAAAAAAACAAAAAAGGCCTTGAACCTGAGCAATGTGCAGAAGAAGAGCCATTGAAGAGCTCCAACAGGACAGTGGCATGGCCATCTTTGAGAGACCAAGGCAGAAGCTGTTGCTCAGGGAAAGGGAAAGATAGCCAGACCTGATGGGGACAGTAGACAAGGGCAAAGGTAGTGTGGTCCCTACCAGGCACAGAACATGCAGACTTTCCATCTTATTTAATTTGGTCCCTATGAAGTGGGCCTGTTGTCCACACCAGGAGAATCAGAGCAAGCCATGCTGGCTTGGGTTACACAGATTGTCCCACAGATTGGCAGACCCACCTGTGGCTCTGATTGGCTGTGGGGGTCTTTATTTCTGCAAAAGCCAGAGCGTTGGAACTAGGCCTGCACCCCTGCCCGTTTCCTTTTGGCTCCTTTCCCACAGGCCAGCCCCCATTGACTCTGGTGTGCATTTGAGCACCAACAAGCCTAGCTCCTCCACCGGGCCTTTGATCCCAGCCTGCGGGTCCTAGAACAGCCAGAGTCAGGATCGTCAGTCCTCAGACACTGGCCAGGAGGACTGGGTGTCCCGTGTTGATTCACAGGAGCTGAAGTGTCTAGGAAGGGAAACAGGGACACTAGAGGGAAAGGGACATTTGTATGGCGGAGCTTAGCTCCCCAGAGCCCCAACCATGGTGAGGGAGAGGATGTGAGGGAGAGGATGGGCGATAGCTCATTCCTGGGGTCAGAACAGGGAGAGCAAGAAGTGATCAGGAAGACAGCTGTGGGGTGGGCAGGGTGGGGGCCAGTGGAGCTGGAGAGAAAGGCGTCAGAAGCCTCGGGAGCCAGGTTGGCCTGAGCTGGGCCGGCAGGGAACTCTCACACCCTGCACTTACCTACCCAGGCAGCAGCTCCAGCTACGAAGCTTTCCCCACAGGAAACCATGAGCTCTTCACCACCTTCAGCTGGGATGACCAGAAAGTTCGCCGGCTCTTCATCAGAAAGGTAACCACCTCCTCCGTGCTCAGGGGTAGGGGGCGGAGTGAAGGGTTTGGCACCCTGTGCTGGAAGGTCCGTGGCCCAGCCTCTGTCTGTAGGGCGACCTTTCCCTCTCTCATGCAACCCCAGCTCATGGCTCCTCCTGGCATGTGCTTCTGAGGTTTCACCCAGAGCCCTTGCTCCATGTCCCCTGGGCTCCTTGGTCGGCTCAACCTGAGGGTCCGGTGCCTTTATTGTCCCTCCACTTGTCTCAGTCTGCCCAGTGACCCCTATGAAGGAGGGTGAAAGTGTCCGATAGGTAGGTCTAGATTCAAATGAGTCCCTGGGAACTGGGGTCTCTCGGGATCCCTCACATGATCATCCCCTCCCCCAGGTCTATACCATCCTGTTGGTCCAGCTGCTGGTGACCTTGGCTGTCGTGGCTCTCTTTACCTTCTGGTGAGTTGGCGATGTGGGCTGACACCTTCCAGAAGGACCATGGGCAGACTCAGGGCAGGGGGACACCATATAACCTCTCTTGGGATGTCCACCCCAATAGATGAGAGCCAACAGACACCCTCACACTGGGGAAGAACATTGAGTGTACACCACGCGAGAAGTCCCCCAGTGCCGGGTGGGCCCTGTGAGGTGTCACTTGGCTCCATTCCACAGTCACCCAGCCAGTCTCCCTTCCTCTCTCTGAGTCCATGTGGGGCAGGTACAGACAAGGAACACAAACAGACCTGGGCCAGTCTCTGACTCTGCTTGCCTTTCTCTACAGTGACGTCGTGAAGGACTATGTCCAGGCCAACCCAGGCTGGTACTGGGCTTCCTAGTGAGTATGCCCCCAGGCGCCTTCCTAGGCATGCTGTGCTCTGTTGATGGATCCACACCCCAGGGGGAGGCCTTCAAAGACTCCCAGCACCGTCAGGGGCCACCTTTGAGTTGTTCAGATCTGACAGGACAATGGGAGGAAAGACACAGGTTGTCTAGGGTGGGACTAGGGCCTGGATGGAGAGCGCCAGTAACTTGACCCTATGAGGGAAGGGACTGGAACACCTTGACCTTCTCTAATGACAATGTTGGTACTCTTAGTAACATTGTTATTAATGCTTATGAAATTATTAATCATAAGAGCCACCACTTAAAGAATACCTAATTAAGGGCTGGGCATTGTTTTGTGTGCTTGATGTACAGTATTGCATTTGATTCTTAAATCTACTGGGTATGATTACCTCAGAAAACCTTAAGGCTCAGAGAGGTTGGGTAATTTGCCGAAGGTCACACAGCTGGTCAGTGGTGGAGCTGGGTTCAAGTTAAGGCTTGTGTTCTTAATCCCTCTGTCAGTCTCTCTTCTGCCCTCCAGCTACTTGGCTTCTACTGGTCCTATACTGTGTTCCTTAAGGAGGACGCTGGAGGTTTAGGTGGTTTGGACCCTCCTTCCTGATAACTAAGGAATAATTTTGGATACTTCCGGACCATAACCACCCTAGACTCAGAAAATTGCTCTCTCCTGAAGGTCCCTGTTGGCCTTCAGTGTGAGCCAGCCCTGCATGGGAACTAGTGGGCAGGAGGCCTCTGCCTGTGAGGGAAGGCAGTGAGCCATGCAAAGGAGCTCGCAGAGGTGCTGTCAGAGGCAGTAGGGGCAGACCACCGTGCACCACGGCTGCAAGAGAGGAGTGGCTGGAGCAGAAAACATGGCAATGAGAACACTGAGGTGTGTCCCCACATTAGGGGCTAGACTGGCAGACAGATGGACTGCCGTCTCAGAGAGCAGTGTGGCCCTTGTGGGCTGAGCGTCGAGAGAGAGCATGGCAGAAGAGTCGCACACTGACTGGCCCAGCCTGTTCTTCCATAGGGACCGAGTGCACAGCTGAGCTCAGCCCAAAGCCCTAGGAACCACCAGAGACTAGAGTGGTCTTAAAGTTGGGCTTAGAGTTGGCACAAGCGGGCAATGGAGTGTCAGTGAGGAAACGTCCCAGGATTCCAGAGGTGAAGGAAGACACAGAGCACAGGACAGAGGGGCATTCGGCATCCCAGGAGGGAGTGCTGAGTCTGAGGAGTTGGGAGGCACTGTGCATACAGCTAATGAGGCCCCTGGGACTGCCACCTTGGCCAGCCCACACAGCAGGTTGGCATGGCTCCCAGCACGTCAGCACTGTCTGGTAGGCTCAGGGCCCCTGAGACCTTAGGAACTATGTCCTGGACCCCTCTTCTATGAGTCTTTGGGACTCTATGTGTAGTGGCGGGAACAGCTTGGGGTACATTGCACCACAGTGAGGAGGAAGTGGGGAGGGGGTGAGTGTCTGGCTTTGGAATGGTGTCCCAAGTGATACTCTGAGGTGGGAGCAGGGGAGAGGTGGGAATGGGCATGGACTGTGCTCTCCTGGGAAGCAACAAAGCCCAGATGTTGCTGGGCTCTCCCCCACCAGTATGCCTCCTCTTCCCTGAGGATCTAGCCTGCCCTCCACACCTTCTACTCTCCTACATCCTATCGGGTCTCGCCGCCAGCGTATCAAATGCTCCCTGAGGGCTCCCTTGTTTGTCTCTTCCTGCTGGAACTACACTCATAACAGTGAGAATAAAACAGCTCTTCTCCATGCACGAGGCGCCATGCCAAGTGTTTGACGTTTAGTTTTCAACCCTCCTTTTAATAACCCTGCCAAGCAGGCATGTTACAATCTCCATTTCACAGATGAGGAAATTGAGGCAGAGAGGAGCTGCTTCCTGGGCATCAGAGCCAGGTAGAACTGCTTAACGGCCACACTTGCCCACTGCAGTCTGCTGACCTAGCCCTGGGTGTGAGTGAGGGCAAGTCAGCTGGGGATGGCCAATCCTGACAGGCCCTGGGGCTGAGGCTTCAACAAGAAACCAAACTGTTCTCGCTCACACAATCCCGCCCTCTCCTGCCCCAACAGCTCTGGCTTTCTCAAGGTCCCTGTCGTCTCTCTCCACTGGGTTCTTGCCTTATTGTCTGATTGCTCCCATGAGCATGGTGTCTGTGGCAGAGCAGAGGGTGAGAGAAGAGCAGGCAGAGTAGAAGTGTAAGGCTAGGCCTAGGGAGGGGGTGACTCAAGGAAGCTGTCAGTCAAGCTGTCAGTCAGCCAGCTTCTAATGACAGTAAGCAGCTCCCATCCACGAGTCCAGCCCGGTGCCAAGCCCGTGCTAAGTGCGTCAGCTGCACCCTCCCACCAGGTCTCCCAGAGCTGGTGAGCAGTCTCCCTGTTCTGCACAGCAGAGGATTGGGACTTGTATGTGGCCACAGACTTATAGCAGGGATGGGACAGGACTTCCAGTACCAGACCAGACTCCAGCTCCAAAGCTGCACCATGGTCTTGGAATCCTGAGTCTCTCTGTCCTTCCCTCTAATGCCCATCTTCAGGGCTGAGGAAGCAGGGAGCACGGAGAAAAGGACATGAGACTCTTGTCCTCAGGAAGCTTCCATTGTGGCCAGAGTGACAGGAGACACACAGCCAGATGTTCTGTTTCTGTCATAGTTGTTGAAGTGACTGGGCAGGGACTCAAGTGAGACCATAAAGAGCAGGGCACTTTTCACCGGGGATAGGAGGCTTCTCCTGTCCCACGTGTGGGCACAGCTCTGGCACTCGCATCTAATTGCAGAGGAATCTCCAGGTCGTAAGCTTTCATTCCTGCACTGCCTGTTTTGTTATTGCTTCCATTTGGCTTTTCCATGGCACCCAGAAATATTTTAGGAGTCTACTGGGTGTCAGGCTCCAGGTTAAATAGCAGGAAAAAGAAGTAAGTTGCAAGTTGGCCTGCAGGTGCTACAGGCAGCAGGGGCCTTGTGAGCTGAGCTGGCTGAGCCAGGGGTGCAGGCTGCAGTCAGCTGTGTCTAGGCTACGGAGGAACCAGGTGGAAAGAGGGAGTCTCCGTCCTGCCAGCAGAGAGGTGGGCATGTTTTGAGGGTGCAGAATAGGCTGTGACTGGAAGGGCAGTGTGGTGACAGCAGAGGAGAGGAGCCAGCAGTGGGCAGACTGTGCCGCAGGCATTGTCAAGTCTCCTGGGAAAACGTGATCTGATCAGCCTGTAGTGTCCTAGTAGAAGGCTGGGCTGAAGGCAGGAAGGCTACAGTCCCGGCCAGGGAGAGAAGAGAAAGAGGTGACCCAACTTCAAAGGGAGGTGGGAGAGATGGAGGGAAGTGGGAGGCTGAGAAGATCCAGGTAATTAATTGGGTGTGGCAGGGCGAGCGCCAACAATGATGCTGAAGCCTCTGGCTGGGCGGCTTGACGGTTGCATGGTGTCCTGGGCAGTGGGGGTTCAGGGACAGAGAGAATGCAGAGCTCAGCTCTAGGCCATTGAGCTTGATGCATTTCGGAAAAGCCACTGTTGACTGGAACATCTACTTGGCTGCCCAGTCTAGTGCTGAGAAGGGACAGTGAGAACCCATCTTAAGGGGTCCATCCTTCGGGTGAGCGCGCCTACCTGGGAAGAGCAGGACAGAAGAGGAGTCTGCCTTGAAGAAACCAGCTCCTTTAGAGGCTCAATAATGAGGAGGAGTGACCAGGAAGGAAGGAGGGAACCCAAAAGTGTGTCATTGTGGAAGCAGGGAAACAATAGGAGTGACCAGACGTTGAGAAGTCAGGTAATGTAAGGACCAGCGAGTGACAACTGAACTCAACAAGGTCACCCTGATGTGATCAAGCCAGCTCTCATCACATGGGGCTAAGGCCAGGTGGTTGGGCAAGCTGAGGAGATGGAGAAGAGACGAGTGGAGAACACAGAGGGTGCAAAGTAGCTGGAGCTAGAAACGGGAGATGCTGAGGAAGATGGACAGAGTCCAAGGAGGTTGACATGGGAGAGGAGGTGAACCCCCAAAACCCAGGTCGTGGGGATGATGGATAGGAAGTCTGGTAGCACCATGTGAAGTTTTCAGGTGATGGGCCAGAAGCCACAGGAGCCGCACCTCATTATCTCAGATCTTTCTGGAACATAGCAGAGAGTGAGGCAGCCTGGGAGGTTTGGGGAAGGAGGAGGCTGTTTGGAATTGCTGTGATGGAGGGCAGGTGAGACGCTGAAGGGATGGGGAAAGAAAGGGCTGCAGGGCCATACTGAAGGCCTTCTGAAGGTGGAGGCCATGCATTGATAGACAAACTGTCTTCAGAACCTGGTCTCTCTCTTCCATGCCTGGTCTTTGCCCCTTGCTTTCCAGAAAACTCTGAGCAGGCAACCCCCTCTAGCCACTTCCCACTGGACATGACTACCTAATCCAGAAACTGATTCCACTTCCTGCTCTGCCAGGTGCTGGCATGCCAGTCCATGCTGAGCCCACAGCCTGGTAGGGTAGAGCAATAAAAAGCAGCTAACAGGATGGCTGCAGGTAGCGACGAGAGAGGCAGTGTGTAGCAGTGGTTGGAAGGTCGCTACCTGCGACTGGAGTACCGAGCTAAACAGGATAGCTTTGTGACATTGGACAAGTCGCCGGCCTCCCCTGTAAAGGAGAACATGGTTCATAAAGAAGGAAGGGTCATGTCAATATTTATTCAACACTGTCAAGACAAACATCAAACCCTGTTACCCTGGACTATGTGTAGGTTCCAGGCCAGACAGAGGGACACAGTGAGATCTTGTCTTAGAAACTATAAATAAATAATAAATAAAAATCTGCCCAGAACACAAAATTATTCTATGGTAGCATTTAGTTTGCTTTATATTTACCTACTATTTTGGAGGCAGGGTTTCACATGGAGTGGGATGGCCTCAGACTCCATAATAAGATCAGGATGACACTAAGTCGCTGATCCTCTAGCCTGTACCTCTTGAGTGCTAGGATTGCATCACCACACAACAATGCCTGGCATGAACTTTTTTTGTAATGCATATGGGTGCGCACATGTGTGTCCATGGATTGGTATGGTGTGCATGTGTACATGTGCATATGGAGGCTGGAAGCCAATTTTGGGTGTCATCCTCAGGAAAGCCATCCAACACCTTTGAAACAGAGCGTCTCATTGGCCTGGAGCGTCCCAGTGAGGCTAGACTGGCTGGCTATCAAGCTGGGCTCCAAAAAGCCTCCTCTCTTTGCCTCTCCAAGTGCTGGGATTCCAAGAGCATGCCACCATGCCCAGCATTTTCTCCTGGGTTCTAGGGACTTAAGACAGGTTCTCATGCTTGCTGGCCACTCACTTTTCCTGCTGAGTTACCCCCACCCTCAGTCCCTGTACATGACTGAGTGATCTATTCAGGCCCTGGAGGATGAACAATCTTTCTTTCTTTCTTTCTTTCTTTCTTTCTTTCTTTCTTTCTTTCTTTCTATCTTTCTTTCTTTCTTTCTTTCTTCTTTCCTTCCTTCCTTCCATCCTTCATTTCTTTCTTTCTTTTTTGTTGTTTTTGTTTGTTTTATTTTGTTTGGTTTTTCAAGACAGCATTTCTCTGTAGCTTTGGAGCCTGTCCTGGAACTAGCTCTTGTAGACCAGGCTGGCCACTAACTCACAAAGATCCGCCTGCCTCTGACTCCCAAGTGCTGGGATCAAAGGCATGCACCACCACTGCCTGACTGGGGATGAACTTTCTAAGGTTTCTTAGCCAGGTGGGGTGATGCAAGTCTGCAGTGTCAGTAGGCTAAAGGCTAAAGTAGGAGGATCACTGAGAGTTCAAGGCTAGCCTGGACTACACAGTGAGACTGTGCCTCAGAAAACACACAAACAATAGCAAAGGTCTCTGGGCCACTTGGGTTGAACCGTGAGAAACAGCAGGCTGTCGCTCCCAAGATTAAATGTGCTGGAAATGGGCTGCTTGTCCCACCAACTACCACTCCTTTGGGAAGTGGGCTACTGTCCTGTCCATTGTCCAGTCCAAGGATGGCCACGCCCTCCCCTCTGCTCTTGCCATCCTGCCTGGTGCAGTTTGGGGAGGGGTGGCAGAGTAGGATCATCTGGGACTAGGCAGAGGCCTCAGGAGAGACCTGAGAGATTTGCTCAT